>CM064546.1:51600004-51683459 GCA_032716605.1 Paralithodes platypus | reverse complement strand
GGTGAGATCAGGAAGGGGGAAGAGCCCTTGCGGCGGGTACACCTGCAGCTCGCCCTTAAACTCGGTCGGGGACCTTCGTTGTGCCATCCATGAGGCTGCGCGTTGTCGGCAGTCTCTGAGGGTGGCCTTCTGTAAGAAGGCGCCGACTGAAGTACGAACGAAGCTGCTGCTGTCGGAGCTCGCTACAGAGGGGCTCTTCTCTTACGCGGCGTGGCAGGAAGCATACCTCTTTGCTGCTGCGGGGCGCTTCGCACCCCGTCCACCTGGGGTGTCGCGGCGCTCCTCAGCCGCTTCCTCCCTTAGTAGGGGTAGGAAGGCCGGCTCGTCCAGAGGACGCCAGGCTTGGCGAGGATCCTCTGCTGGGAAGTGTCAGGTGGTGAAGTCTTCCACGCGCCGTCTGTATGACCGTCGCTCACCACCTCGCCCTTCTCAGCACCTCGCTATTGAGGCCTCCTCTCGGCGAGTCGACCAGAGGCAGGTGGATAGGCGGCCGACGCAGGAAGGTCGGCGCCAGTTTCAGAGGGGCAGTCGCTATCGGGGAGGGACTAACCGAGGCGGTCAGTCTAGGCGTGGCAAGCCCGGGGACAACTCCGCGGCAAAAACGCCTAGTGCCTCAGACTATCCTCTCTCCCTTCTCCCGACTGCCTCGCCGAAACGGTGGTCGCCATCACTCAAGGCGCTCCTACCGTCTTTTTTCGCCCCCACTATCGGCAATGGCCTCGCCGATCGTGGGCGCGTCGAGTAGTAAAGCGGGGTCTGTCCTAGAGGTGGCAGCAAAGGCCTCCACTCAGAATGCCTCCCAAACATCGGTCTGTGTCTCCGGACGTGGCCGAGGTTATTCTTGCCATGCACAAGGATGGGATAATTCGGGAAGTCTCGCCTCACCAGCGAGTCTTCCTCTCTCATGTTTTTCTGGTCCCCAAGAAGGACTGCGATGCGATGAGACCGGTAGTCGACCTGTCGTGCCTCAATCTGCACATCGTGAACGACCACTTTCGGATGCTTACCATCAGTCAGGTGCGGTTGGCGCTCCGTCCTGGTTGCTGGGTGGTTTCCCTGGATCTCAAGGACGCTTACTGGCATGTTCCGATAGCTCCTCGGTTCCAGGGTTATCTGGCGCTCCAGCTGCACGAAAGGGTGTTCATGTTCGACAGGCTGCCCTTCGGTCTCAACATCGCACCGAGAGTCTTTACGAAACTTGTCAAACAGGCTCTGACTCCCCTGCTCAGTCAAGGGATTCAGATCCTGTTTTACTTGGACGATTGGCTCATCACCGCAGACTCTCCCACCCGTTGTGTACACGACACTCTCCTTGTCATCCAACACATCACACGGTTAGGCTTCAAGGTAAACGTTTCCAAGTCATGCCTCACGCCGTCGCAAGAAGTGACGTGGGTGGGCCTCGACTGGGACATGGCGAGCGCGACTGTCAGACAGAGCCGGGTGAATGCGTCGAAAATTCGAAGGAAACTTTTTGCCGCATTGCACTCGGTCTCGATTACCAGGAAACTCTGGGACTCGCTGATCGGGTCACTCAATTGGGCGTCTCTGACCGTTCCCTTAGGGAGGCTCAGACTCAAACGCCTGATTCAACTAGGCAACAGGTCTTTTCCGCTACTGCCTCCACATCGGCTGCGGCCCATTCCGCGCTCGATCCACTTCACAATTGACACACTGGGTGGTTCGGGGCAACGCTCGCGAGGGCTGTGTCCTGGACTTCGCCGCCGCCGACCATCTGGATCGACACAGATGCGTCGAGCGAGGTAGGTTGGGGTTACCAGTCAAACACGGGACACCAAGGTCAAGGCAGGTGGTCAGGCCTCACTCATCTTCACATAAATGTCTTAGAACTGTTAGTTCCGTTGTTCTTCCTGAGGGATCATGGGCAGGCCCTCGCCGGCAGGTCGATGGCCTTCAGGATGGACAACATGACTGCAGTTCATTGCATACAGAAACAGGGATCCTCCAGGTCCGCCGTTCTTCAGGACCTGGCGGAGAATCTGTTTTTCCAGGCAGACCTTTACAACATCACACTGCATGCGACCTACCTGCCCGGGACGGCCAACCTATGGGCGGATGCTCTGTCGAGGGGACAGAGCACCCAGGTAGAATGGTCTTTCAAACAAACCGTATTCGACGACCTCGCGGCCTCCTGGAGTGTTCCGCAGGTCGACTTGTTCGCCTCGTCCGAGACGAACAAGTTGCCTGTGTTCCTGACCCGCTGGATTCGAACTCCAGCGGGGGGACCGGACGCTTTCAGCGAGGAATGGAGCAGGTGGCAGTCTCTATATGTGTTTCCTCCACCCGACGCACTTTTGATGTGCAAGGTCCTCCACAGGCTGAGAGAGTACCAGGGCAAAGTTTGGTTGATCGCGCCCATCTGGCCGGCCCAAGCCTGGTACGCTCAGCTGAAGCGATGGTGCCCGAGTCCCGTTCCCCTGTCGGTCTCAGACTTCCACTTGGGGTCGATTGGAGACCTAGGGACCTCGTTGGCATTCGCATCGTGGATGTTTGTGAGGCAGGGTGGCTGCCAACGTTTGGTTAACTAACAAATTTACTCTACACTGGACACAATCCACATGGAAGACGTACGAATCTCACTGGCACAGTTTTACTTCTTGGATACACGACACGTCACAGACACTGCCATCGGTGGCGTTGGTTTTTCACTACCTCAATTATTTATTTGAGACACGTCGCAACATGTTCAACACCCTTAGGAACCACCTGTCTGCCATCCGGGAGCCGTTTGAGAAGTTAACGGGGTTGGTCGTTCCTCAAAAAGAATTGGATTTCTTCATGCGTGCCTGTTTTAGGCTTAGACCACCCCCGCGCCAGATTCCTCCTCAATGGTCTCTGGCGGAGGCTCACAAACTGCTCTCGTCTGCCCCTTACACTACGAACCCATCACCTGAACACCTACTTGACAAAACCCTGTTCCTTCTAGCTTTAGCAACGGGTGAGAGAGTTTCGGAGATGGCCGCCATGTCTCGGGCCCAGAATTGCATGAGGTTTTCTCCCCTCCTTGGGTCGGTCACCTTGGCCCCGTCGGTTCATTTTATTGCTAAGAACGAGCGAGAGACTCACGTTTTTACACCATTTACTGTCCCGGCTTTGAAACGGGGTAGGGCTCATCATCTTTTATGCCCCGTTCACGCTCTCCATTCTTATGTGGAGACAGTCAGGCCGTTGTCGGGGTTGGCATTGTATTTACCTAATTGTAGTTTACAGGAGTTGAGCTAAGCTCGTGTTGTCCCGTCTCTCAGTCTACTTTTTATCCAATTTTTTCTTGAAAATATGGATGTTCCTTGCCCCTACCACCTCCTCCTCCAGCCCATTCCATTTGTCAATACATCTATAGGGGAAGCTAAACTTCCTGATATCGTTCTTGCAGGTAGGTCTTTTTACTTTGTAGCTGTGGCCTCTAGTTATTCCTGTATCCATAATTAATATATCCTCCCTATCCAGCCTCTCCAGCCCCCGGGCACATGTGGGTGGCGCCTCGTACTGGTAGGAGGCTTGGTAAACGTGCGGTAGGAATTCGCCTGTGTCGGATTATTCGGGCCAGCAACCCTCAAGTTCAGGGCACTGCCCATGACATTCGATCATACGCTGCGACTATACGGTTTCTTAATAATCGTTCGCTTACGGATATTGCCGACACAGGGCTGTGGTCTTCCTCCAACACGTTTGTCTCCTCCTATCTGTCCATGTCCACGGACAGGCCGGGGCGTCCTTGTGTTGCGTTGGGCCAGCGGGTTAGTTAGGGTCTACCTGCACTATTCCCTCTGTCTTTTATCCCTTTTCCTTTCCGGTCATTCCTTTAGTGGGGTGGGGGGAGGGGGGGGGGACATGTTATTCATATTCCCTTATGTGCACTTAAGGTTAAGGACTTTCCTAGGCTAAGATGTTTTATTATTTCTAGTCTTAAGTCTCCTACATATTGATTTTTATGTATGCACCCCCTTCTGCTACTGTTTTTTCAGGGGGTCCTGCTGCTCCGCGCTGGATATGCTCAGGTATTCTCGGTACCTCCGGTACAGTACTCCTCTTCCATATGTGTCTGTCTTCCCTCATTCTATTATGGGTACTACTGCTTTGTACAGATGGTGGGGGGGGGGGGAGGGGGGGTTCTTCCTGCACTAACCATACCTGCACCTATGTTTACAGATTCACTAGGTTAAGATATTGATGTCCTCTCTTATCTTGTGTATGCTCCATGACCTTGTATGTTTCTACATCATCTCACTTGTTTTGGTCATCCGGTTTTTCGTGCTAGTCACGGATTCTCCTCTTGTATTATCATCCCGTCATGTACGGTCCTCCTCTTCGGCACATGTCTGAAGTCATTCCTTCCTTTCTGAATCATCCTGCCTTCTTCCAGATACTATGACGTTGGATACTCCGAGGCTACGACCAAATAGGAGGTTTACCTCATTTGGTATTTGGAGGGTCGTTAAACCTCCCAATTTAGTATTAGCCTCTACGTTCCAACGTAGAGCTAGAGTACCAAATTGGAGGCGGACATACAAGCTGAAAACACAAACTGTAGCCCTTAGGAAATATCAGGACCACGGAAAGACCGACTTAAACAAGAGAGTTCATAGAAAGAGTGTACTGACAGGTGCATATCAAGAGAGGTCAAGTACAGTCAAGTCTTATGCCATGGGATAACTAACCTAAGACAAAGAATGCTGCATTTCATCATAAAATATGAAGTCCAGGATGCTCTTCCCCCCCCCCCCCCCCCTCCTTCCGGACGAAGGCAGGAAGACCCAGAATGTAACGAGTAAATACTGATTTTTTTTTTTTTTTTTTTTTTTCTATGTGATTGAGGGAGGCAAAAGGCATAACTGCCTATAGCGAGTGCCTCCCCCATAGTTGAAAGAGTGACAGGGCCAAAATCAAGGGACGTTCGAGCCAAAATGCCTGGACACACGGAGTTTGAAGCAATTTAAGTCATAGGAAGAGGGAAAGACTGATTCTGGGAGAGAGTTCCAGAGCTCAGATGTTGAGTAGAAGAAAGTTTGAGAGTAACTTTTCACTCTTGGGTTGGAGAGTTGCACAGAGTAGGGGTGGGATTGAGTTGCAAGACGGGTACCACGTGCCCTACGTAAAGGAGGTGGTATGCACTGGGATAGCTCTGAGGAACACTGATTATTATAGTAGCGATAGAATAGCGAGAGAGATGCAACATTGCGGCGGAGAGAGAGAGATTGCAGAGAGTTGGTGAGTGGACGGGAGTTAATGATACGAAAGGCCTTCCTTTCAACTTTGTCTAGGAGAGCGGTGTGAGAGGAACCTCCCCACACATGTGAACAATACTCAATACAAGGGCGCACTATGCCCCTGTACAGAGCAAGAAGCTGTGCAGGGGAAAAGAACCCCCTAAGGCGGTTGAGCACACCCAGCTTCTGGGAGGCTGCCTTAGCAAGACTGGTAATATGGTCCTTCCAAATGAGAGCAGAAGAAAAAGAGACACCAAGAATATTGAGAGAAGATGAAGGGTGATTTTTGTATTGTTGAAGAATAAGGGATAGTCCGCTGGGAGATCCTGACGGGTAGATAGATGGAGAAATTGGGTTTTGGAAGCATTAAAGTTAACAAGGTTTTCTCTGCCCCAATTGGAAATAGTATTTAGATCAGAATTTAAGAGTTCTATGGCTTCATTACGTTTGTCGTTGAGGGATTGCTGGCTGGGGCGTTCTGAAAAACTAATGGAGTAGTGTAAGGTTGAGTCGTCTGCGTATGAATGGATGGGAATTAAGGTACAGTTAAGGAGATCATTTATAAAAATTAGAAAGAGAATAGGAGATAGGACAGAGCCCTGAGGAACACCGGAGTTTATAGGGTGAGGAAGTGGAGGGATAGAAACCGAAGGAGGGTAGTTTAGAAATTAAAGATTTATGCCAGACTCTATCGAAGGCTTTCGATATGTCTAGTGCAATAGAAAAAGTCTCACCGAAGTCCCGAAAGGAGGATGACCAAGAGTTAGTAAGATATGAAAGAAGATCACCAGTAGAGCGACCCTTAAGGAAGCCATACTGGCGATCTGAGAGCAGATTATGAGAAGAGAAATGCTTAAGAAATTTGGAAGCAAGAATAGTTTCAAAAACTTTAGAAAGACAAGAGATAAGAGCAATTGGACGATAGTTGGAGGGTTGAGAGCGGTCACCCTTCTTTGGGACAGGTTGAATGTGAGCAAACTTCCAGCATGAAGGGAAGACATTAGAGGATAGACAGAGACGAAAGAGTTTGCCTAGGCAGGGAGTCAGCACGGAAGCACAGTTTTTGAGAACAACAGGAGGAACACCGTCCGGACCGTACGCCTTATTAGTGTTAAGCCCAGAGAGGGTAGAAAGTACATCTTTAGAAGAGATTAGGATATTAGGCATAAGTAAGAGAGAGGAGGGCGGAGAGGGAGGAATAGCACCGGAATCATCCAAGGTGGAGTTTCTAGCAAAGGTTTGAGCGAAGAGTTTAGCTTTGTCAGAGGAAGAAGTGATGGTTGTGCCATCAGAGTGGGAAAGGGGAGGGAAAGACGAGGAAGAGAAATTGTTGGAGAGGTTTTTGGCTAGATGCCAGAAAGCTTGGGAAGAGCTAGAGTTGGATAGTGCAGTGCATTTATTATTGATGAAAGAGTGTTTGGCAAGTCGAAGAACAGATTTGGCTTGATTCCGGGCAGAAACATATGAAGAATGAGAGTCTTGAGTTTTAAGGCGTCGGTACCGTTTGAATGCTTCCTTATTGCGGACAGCAGTAGAACAGGCGTGAGTAAACCAAGATTTTTTAGCATTAGTCTGAGAGAAAGAGAATGGAATGTATGCTTCCATGCCCGATAGGATTACCTCGGTAATGCGTTCAGCACTCTCCGAGGGTCCTCGGCCATGGAAGCAGAAATCATTCCATGGGAAATCAAAGAAGTACTGCCGAAGAGCCTCCCAGTCGGCAGCGCCAAAGTGCCACAAGCGCCGCCGGCTAGGAGGATCGGGTGGCTGTACTGGAGAGATAGGACAGGTGACAGAGATAAGTTTATGGTCGGAGGAGCCCAAAGGAGAGAAAAGATCGACAGTATAAGAAGAAGGGTTAGAAGTTAGAAACAGGTCAAGAATGTTGGGCCGATCTCCGATGCGATCCGGGATACGGGTGGGTTGCTGAACTAACTGCTCTAGGTCATTTAGGATAGAAAAGACGTAGGCATACGTTCGACATACGTCGAAGAGGAGGACCGTACAGGGGGCGACGAGAAAAGACATGAGCATACACAGTGACCAGCACTGAAAGCCACGAGAAAAGGTCAGTGGTATGAGGCCAAGACCTACCAACAGAACGTAGTATACTTTAAGACGAGAAATTACATCAAAATCTTAACCTAGGTATTAATCCTTTAACTTAGGTGCAAGTATGGGTATAGTGCAATACCCCCCCTTCCCCAATAAAAGAAGAACAAGAAGGAACGCTGCAGGTAGACCCTGAGTGAACCTGCTGGCCCAACGCACGACAAGGACGTCCCGGCCTGCCTGTGGACATGGCCAGAGAGGAGGAGACAAACGTGGTGGGGGAAGACCAAAGCCCCGTGTCGGCAACGTTCGGTCGAGAAAGATTATGTAAAATTTGAACGTAGCAGCGTACGAACGGACAACATGAGCTGCGGCCAGAACGTAAGGGTGACTGGCCCGAAACTACCGACACAGGCGAAGTCCCACAGCACGTCGACCTAGTCTCCTACAGGTCGGAGGCGCCACCCGTAAAGGCAACCCCGACACTGGCCTGGTCGAGGACACATACGGATGCAGGGTTTGAACCGGGCATAACGGATGATGAACCCTACATGTTTGAAAGCTGGTACAGGAAAAGCATAAAAAACGGGAGTGTCGCGTACGGTTGTAGCAACCAAACGAACAGACGGAGCCAAAGTAACTGACTCAAGGACGGGAGAACGACGTAAGGAATGTCGGTCCCTAGACCTGGCAGTCATCGCCGGGGACTCCTGCACCCGTCGCCAAAGCCATAAAGAACAATGTCATGTCACGGAAGTGTTCAGGCGTGGGGTAATGAGCGTAAGAGGCAGACGAGAGCAGTTAGGCGTGGGGTAATGAGCGTAAGAGGCAGACGAGAGCAGTTGGAGAGCCTCCGCCAGAAACCACTGAGGAGGAAGCTGACGCGGCGTCAGACGAAGCATAAAGCAGGATCGCAAAAAGAACCCTAGTCCTAGGGAGGAACTACCAACTAGGGCGGCGGTTGGTGGAACACACATAAACCGACCGCCACCTGCGCCAGTCCTTGCTGAACGCGACCGGTACCTCCGCCGGAGGAGTAATCCAGCGGTACAGGAACACAGGCAACCCGGTCGCCTCGCATGAGGCGAACCAGGCCACCTGTGGAACACTCCAGGAGGCCGCTAGGTCGTCGAACACGGTGTGTTGGGAATACCATACTACCCGGGCACTCTGTCCTTTTGACAGAGCATCCGCCCATAGGGCGGCAGGCCCGAGCAGGGAGGTTGCATGCAGTGTGACGGGCTTCCGAGCCTCGTCCAGAGCCACATGTATGGCATGAACCGGACGGAGGAGGCGGGAATCGTCGGCGATATGGGGAAGGAGAGCGACGTCACACCGTCGTTTCGGCGTCCTCGGAAACCGCGAGGACGCCCGAACGAGGCACAGGAGGAAAGGCGGCCTGGCGCCACGGAGACAGCAGAGAGAATGGGACGCATGGCGCGTACCCCTCCGTCGTACGAAGTGTGGAATCCAATGGAAGTGGTCCTTGACATAGAGAGCAATTCCCGACTACATAGTGCAGAGGCGAGACCTCGCCCCATCCGTGACCAGGTAAGGAGGACGAGACACAAAGGACAATATCCACGAGCCACGATCTATACCTCCGAGGGTGAAAACCATCGCGGCTGTAGCATGAGATAAGGGGAGGACACTCCCTACGTCCAACGGGCATGGCAGGACGGACACACCCATGGTGTGCGCAGGAAGGAAGTGATATCCTCCTCGCAATCGGAAAGGAAAAAGATACTGCCGTCCCATGTAGGAAGCCCAGGAATCGTGTGTAAGCACAATAATGTGAAAAACCGGTAAAACCGTGACAGGAGAATACCCCCTTCCCTTGTGTAGGAAGGAAAGGACGAAAAAGGGGGACCCTTCGAACGGAGGGCTATACAGGAGGATAATTCATGGGTGCACAAATACTGGAAGAAAACTCCCGAAAATTAACAGGCACAAGGGCCGAAGGACGCACAAAAGTGCTCACTACACCTCGAAAATGGAGTACCTTTCATGAAAGTGAGTATCCCCCCCCCCCCCCCCCCCGTGCGAGGCGAGGGGTGAAGAGTGACCCCCCATGCGGAGGGGCAGGGAGAAACCAGGCGAACCAGCAAGAGCAAGAACCCCGAAAAAACCCCGGTCAGAAAAGACCAAGGGGCAGGTGCAAATCCCCAGAAGGAAGGCATGAAAGCCTAATAATGGAAGAGGATAATAAGAATACCCAAAGGGTGAAGGCACTGAAGAGGAGAAGACGCCTCTTCTCCACTCTACCATCAGAGGAGAGTGGGAGCACAGTCTGATAAAAAGGAGAAGTCCGTGAACCACTGCAACTGAGTCCCTATCCAGAGGGAAAGCAAAGCACCCTAGCACTGACCCAGAGTGGAGTGGTCCAGAATGGTCCCCTCCGCTCCGGGGCGGAAAGCCGCCCTGGAGCGGAATGTAGGAGGAAGGGCCCTCGCTGCCCTGGAGCGGAATGGAAGCTGCGCACCAGAGCGGAGAGCGTTGCACGCTGCAGGAGCGGCCCATGAGGCCGAGGGAGGCAATGGAGCGAGATGGTGCCAGTAGGAAGATGAATGACCTAGCCTAGGGAGGCAAGGGAGCGAGACGGAGCCAGTAGTAAGATGAATGACTGCAACAGTAGTAAGATGAATGACTGCAACGGAGGGCCCATCCAGAGGCAAGGCAAAGGCCACCGAGAACCGACCCAGAGTGGAGGGGGCCCGAACGGCCCGCTCCGCCTGGGGCGGAAATCCCGCTCTGGAGCAGAAAGTAAGCTCCGCTCCAGAGCGGAGAGCGGAGAGCGGCACAGGACAGGTGAGGAACCGGAATGGTGTCAGGAGAAGTATGGAAGAGAACTGGCCAAGAGCGGGAATGGCCGCTCTAGGGCGGGGCAGACGTAGTGCAGTCGGACGGGAGAGGCTTGAGGCATCAGGAAGGGTGAAAGGGAAAACACGAGGTCCGTCAGAATAGACTAGCAGGACAGCCGACGTGGAAGCATCCACGGAAAGAAAAAGACAGGCACCGCTCCAGAGCGTATCGTCCGCTCCAGAGCGGAGTCGCCGCATCAGGGAAGAGCGGGCGTAGGGTAGCCAAACGTCAGAGGCCCGTAGGTACCAGTAAAGGTGAAAGGCCAGGAACATCCAAAAGTCCCAAAAGAATCGTCGAGCACGATAGCCGACGCAGGAGCCTCCCTGGGTAAAAACATCAGAGATGTACATCCAAGCATCCCAACTGAATGGTCTAGCATCACAGCAGACGTGGGAGCGTCCGTGGGTAAAGAACAGAGGCAAAGCATAGGCCCGACCTAGAGGAGGATAGAGCCCACCCTAGGGCGGAACGGGCCCCATGAGGCCCGAGCCCAGACGCCAGAGGTCCGTAACAAAAACATTCCCAACTGAAGTGGAGTGGCCTAAAGGGTCCCGCTCAGCAAAGCCAAAGACACCGTTGAAGGACGTCAGGCAGATTGCAGTAAGAAAGGGAGCGGTCTGATAAGAGAACATGTCTAGTCATAGGACCGACCTGGAGCGGGAGTCATCCACGCACCAGGGCGGAGCGAGCTGAGTATAGCCCTTCCGAGAGACCTGCGGCACCGGGGAGGGTGGAAGGAAAAAGACATCCCAAGGGATTGGTGAGCACAATGTAGGTTAAGACTGTGTCTCAGGAACCGCAAGGTATTGGGGAGCCCAATGTAGGGAAGACTGTGCCTGAGGAACCGCAAGGTATGAGCGAGGTCAAAGGAGGTGAAGACTGTGTCTCAGGAACTCAAGGTATTAGTGAGCTCAATGTAGGTTAAGACCATGTCGCAGGAACTTCAAGGTATAGGAGAGCCCAATGTAGGGTAAGACCACTCCTCAGGAACCTCAAGGTATTGGTGAGGTCAATAGAGGTGAAGACTGCGGCCAGGAACTCAAGGTATTGGTGAGTTCAATGGAGGGTAAGACTGCGTCTCAGGAGCTGGAAGCAGGCGAAAACTGGGGCCCTGCAAGAAGGTTTAGGAAACCCGTAGACAGGCAAGCAAGAGCAAGCCTAGCAGGCAACAGTGTCGAACAACCAAAACGTAAGGGTGAAGCACAGGAGGAATGGGAGGAGGACGCTCCCAGCCTCCCGCCATCAGTGCAAGCATCCCGTGCAGGGAGGCAAACCGTGCAGCGTTAGCCCCCTCAGCCCTAACCTGGGCCTCCTGGATGGCCCGAATAGGAAGGACCCATCCAGGGTCTTCGGTCGGTGATGAGGAAGATGAAGAGATGGTCCGGCGACGGTTCCGACGGCCGGGCGACCGACGAGGCGACGGAGTAGAGGAGAAAGACTCCCGTGGCGAGTCCTCAACCACTACGGCATCGTACCCGCCACTCAGTTCCACGAGGTCACAGGCAGCCCCCACCTGATCAGACCCTAAAACCGCCACACTGGCGCCTTGCACCGCCAGAGGTACGGGTCCACTCTTCCGAGCAGGAGAAGGCAGGCCACACGGAATGTCAGGCCCGACAAAGCCAGGAGAAGCCGGGAGACCATCGCGGACAAGAAGAGGAGAGGCCGAAGCAAACAGAGCCCCCGCCGTCTTAGGAGGTGGAGTAGGCGGGAACGGTGGTAGCAGAGCCAACGGCAATGATGGCGGAGGAGCCGACGGTAGATGTCCGGCGGCCTGCGATGCCCCAATCTCCCTGAGCAGCCCATGGGTGGTACGACGACCAGGTGAGAAGGCCGAAACACCAGCAGGAACACGGACCGGGGGAAGCATCGCCATCTGAGGGCGAAAAGTCGTCGAGCCCAGAGACGTGGGGTCGGAAGCTGCAGGGCGGCGGGACGTCGAAGACTTCCGGCGACGTGGAGAAGCCGAGCGGTGCCGCATCGACCCCGCTGTGTCCGCCGATAACGGAGACACACCAGACTGAGGGACCTGCGAAGCGGGGACCACAGGGCGCGGAGACACCAGAGGAAGGTTCAGCAAGGCGCGAACCCCTTCGTCCATGAAGCGGGGGACCCGGCGTAAAAGGTCCGTAACAGACCGAGCCACGCCCGACCATGCAGCGGTCAGGTCGACCCGTGCCGTCTCAGCATCCGGCGAAGTAGGGCGAGACTCAATCGTCATAACGTGGACGAGACACGGGCCACACCGTCTGGGGGTGAAGCCATCACGGCAGTAGCACGCAGCATGGGCGGGGCACCCAGTATGCCCAGCTCCCATAGCCGGACGGGCACACCCATGGCGCGCGCAGGCAGGGAGCGACATCCGCACTGTAAGCGAAGGGAGAAATGAAAGATGTCCCAGACGAAGCTCAGAGAAAGAAGATGCAGAAATTGAAGGAAGGTATGACAGTATGCGCAAAAAACACACAAAAGATACCATGCATTATGATAGGTACATAAAAGTAATAACCCCCCCCCCCCATGTGGAGAAGGACGGAGACGGACCCCCCATGTGGGAGGGCCATGCATACATCATAAGCAGCAACAGTCCGAAGAACCCCAAAAACCCAGGTCAGAAAAGACCAAGGTGCAGGTTCAAACACCCTGAAATAAAGCATGACAGCCATATAAGAACCGAAAGGGCACCTGAGGGTGAAGGGACCGAAGAGGAGATGGCAGGCCAAGGGACCCAGCAGTGCAGAGCGGGAACACAGCCTGATGTAAAGGAGAAGGTTATGAGACACAGTAACCGACAAACCCCAAGTACAAACAAGGCAATATTGGCCAACAAATAGTGCCATGGCCGAGAGGGCAAGTCCGCTCTAGAGCGGGAAAGTCCGCTCCAGAGCGGACTACACCCTCCCGCTCCAGAGCGGGGCATGCATGCATGACAATGGCAGTCTAGGCAAAGGAGAAAGGCAAGCGCACAGCGAACAAGAGAGCCAGGGCATCAGAAGGCAAGGCCTAGGACCGACCTGGAGCAGGACTGGCGCCCGCTCCAGAGCGGAACAAGCGTAGAGTAGAACCAGGTGAAAACAGGAGGGCTAGGGCAGCAGGAGGGAAGGCCTAGGACCGACCAGGAGCGGGACAGGTGTCCGCTCCAAAGCGGAACAGGTAGAGGAGAGACCCAGTGTGGAAGCCAAAGTGAAGAAGGAGCCCAAGGGGGCCCTGTCCAGAGCGGAATAGACATCGCTGCAGAGCGGAGATGCCTGCACCAGAGCGGAGATGTCCGCTCCAGAGCGGATTTGTCCGCCCTCGAGCGGAAAGGGAGATGGAGGTAAAGACCAACCAAAAGGCTCAACCCAAGTGCACAGCAGGACAGCTGGCAGGGGAGCATGCATGAGCAAAAAGAAAACAGTGCGATGCAGAGGACCGACCTAGAGACGGATAGTACCTTCCTAGGGCGGAGCGGGTCCAGAGGGACCCGACCACAGCAGCCAAAAAAGAGAACATGTCGGAAGCATAGGACCGACCTGGAGCGGGATTTGTCCACGCTGCAGGGCGGAGCGGGCGCGGAACCCTTCCCAGAGACCCGCATCACCAAAAAGGGTGGAAGGGACGACAGTTCAAGGCATCGTAGAGCTCAAAGGAGGTGAAGACCGTGCCGCGGGGACCTCAAAGTATGAGGGAGTTCAATTAAGGGGAAGACTGTGTCTCATGAACTCAAGGCCGAGGGGAGCGCCAACAAAATAAGGGAGAGACAGCGCGGGAGCGAGCGTAAGACGAAAAAAGGGTGCCCCACAGAAGGTTTAGGAAAACCAAAGCGTCATACCCCTGCGAGCCTAAGGTGGTTTAGTAAAACCATAGATCGGCAAGCAAGAGCGACGAGGCAACAATGACGGTCTACCAAAAGTCCCATCTCCCCCTTCTAAAAAGTGAGGCTAGGAACATGAGGCCTAGCCCTGGTGCCCCCCTCCAACTAAAAGTTAGGCTATTAACAGGGGGCCTAGTCGTGGTTGAGTGGCAGATAAACAAAAAACACAGGGCACACTCCAATGCGAAACATTCATGCGAAGGTAAGCAAAACAAAAGGCCAAAATAACCTGTCAAGGCAAGGGGGGCTATGCCCCCTTCATCACAAACGAAAGTGCACAAGTTAGCCTAACTTTTCGCAAAAACCACGCAATGAAAGCAGAAAATAAGCACAAAGCGTAAAAGAACCTACCAGGTATACAAAACTAAGCTACCACAAGTGAAAATGATGATAAAAACAGTCAAAGGCCTAAAGAATAACACTCGCCGAAGGGCGACGCATAGGCGCAGAAGCGTGACCAACCAGTTTCGACGCCATACTCAAAGTAACACACCTAAGAGGCCATTTGAAGCGTGCCTACATCACAGAACATCTGTCTAAGAACCTTAGGTACCAAAAATAAGGCCCACAACTCACCCAAAGGGTAGGCGACAGGAGTGGAAGCACAAAAATCGGGCGCATAGAAAACAGCGAGTGTGAAGGCTTGAGTAGCGTGAAAAGGAATGCCCAATGAACCCTGTCGGGTAGTGGGGTGGATCCGTCAAGACGGCTGAAGGAGCCAGATAGGATGGCCTAAAATCCTGTAAGTTTCTCTTCTTTCTCATCAATATTTTCTTATTTTCCTTTTCAAATAGTGGCCTCCAAAGTATGTACAACGTACCTAGTAGAGAGAGTAAGGTGCTACTCTAGATGTTATCGTTTTATCGCGCTAGTGATTTCGATAATTGCCCGCTCTAGAGCGGAGCAAAATTATACGATAAGTATATAGCTCTACGTTGGAACGTAGAGGCTACTACTAAATTATGACGATTGAGTCTCACCCTACTTCACCGGATGCTGCGACGGCATGGGTCACCCTCACCGCTGCATGGTCGGGCGTGGCTCGGTTTGTTAACCCGGGAGCTGCGGGGAGACTCTTAAGAGTTCCCCCGGCGCACTGCGGGGAGACTCTTGAGAGTCAGAGAAAAAAAAAATCAACTTTTGACATCGAAAAAAAAAAAAAAAAATTATTATTTTTTTTTTTTTTGGCCCCTGGGCCATGCAAAATCTCAGTCCTCTACCTCCCCTCCTTCCCCACTTTCCTCCTCTCCTTCAGTTATCACCTATTTTCCCTGTTATTCCCTTATTCTGAGGTATATTTTCGTGCTAACATTAGAAATCCGATTGGAGGGTGTGGTCATCACTGATAGCAAGCGAGTGCAAGAGAGAGAGAGAGAGAGAGTATCGATCGACTGTGTCTCAGTGGCCTTGGGGGAAATTGGCGGGAAAGCAGATTGCCTCACCCATACATTATACAACTCGCGGGCTATATCTCCGATTTTGACCATCCAAACGCTGTTTTCACTCGTTTTATTGTTGTTTCAGGTTAATACCTTTATAATCAACCCATAATAGGCGCATATGGATAAGTATTAATGCTATTAATGGCACAATGAATATTTTAGTGACGGAAACACCTCAAATACGTCAGCACAGGGGGACGTTTCCAATTACCCCCATGCGCACTTCAGAGGTTAAGGACTATTTACACCGGGTCCCCCGCTTCATGGACGAAGGGGTTCGCGCCTTGCTGAACCTTCCTCTGGAGTCTCCGCGCCCAGTGGTCACCGCTTCGCAGGTCCCTCAGTCTGGTGTGTCTCGGTTATCGGCGGACACAGCGGGGTCGAAGCGGCACCACTCAGCTTCTCCACGTCGCCGGAAGTCTTCGACGTCCCGCCGCCCTGCAGCTTCCGACCACGCGTCTCTGGGCTCGCCGACTTTTCGCCCTAAGCTGCCGATGCTTCCCCCGGTCCGGGTTCCTGCTGGTGTTTCGGCCTTCCACCTGGTCGTCGTACCACCCATGAGCTGCTCAAGGAGATTGGGGCGTCGCAGCCCGCCGGACACCTACCATCGGCTCCTCCGCCATCGTTGCCGTTGGCTCTGCTACCACCGTTACCGCCTACTCTCCCACCTAAGAAGGCGGGGGCTCTGTTTGCTTCGGCCTCTCCTCTTCTTGTCCGCGATGGTCTACCGGATTCTCCTGGCTTTGTCGGGTCTGACATTCCGTGTGGCCAGCCTTCTCCTGCTCGGAAAAGTGGACCCGTGCCTCTGGCAGTGCAAGGCGCCAGTGTGGCAGTTTTAGGGTCTGGTCAGGAGGGGGCTGCCTGTGACCTCGTGGACCTGAGTGGCGGGAGCGATGAAGAGTACGATGACGAAGTGGTTGAGGACTCGCCACGGGAGTCTTTCTACTATACTCCGTCGCCTCGTCGGTCGCCCAGCCGTAGGAAACGTCGCCGGACCATCTCTTCATCTTCCTCATCTCCGACCGAAGACCCTGGATGGGTCCTTCCTATTCAGGCCATCCAGGAGGCCCAGGTTAGGGCTGTGGAGGCTACCGCTGCACGGTTTGCCTCCCTACATGAGATGCTTGCACTGATGGCGGGAGGCTTGGAGCGTCCTCCTCCCATTCCTCCTGTGATTCAACCTTGCGTTTTGGTTGTTAGACACTATTGCCTCCTAGGCTTGCTCTTGCTTGCCTGTCTACGGGTTTACTAAAGCATCTTGCAGGGCGCCAGTTTTCGTCTGATTCCAGCTCCTGAGACACGGTCTTACCCTCCATTGAACTCACCAATACCTTGAGTTCCTGAGCCGCAGTCTTCACCTATATTGAACTCACCAATACCTTGAGGTTCCTGAGATGCAGTCTTCACCTACATTGAGCTCCCCAATACCTTGAGGTTCCTGCGACACGGTCTTAACCTACATTGAGCTCACCAATACCTTGAGTTCCTGATCCGCAGTCTTCACCTACTTTGAACTCGCTAATACCTTGCGGTTCCTCGGGCACAGTCTTAACCTACATTGAGTTCCCCAATACCTTGAGGTTCCTGAGACACAGTCTTAACCTACATTGTGCTCACCAATACCTTGGGATGTCTTTTCCTTCCACCCTCCCCGGTGCCGCGGGTCTCTAGGAAGGGCTGTCCTCTGCTCGCTCCGCCCTGGTGCGTGGATGACTCCCGCTCCAGGTCGGTCCTATGACTAGACACATTCTCTTATAAGACCGCTCCCTTTATTACTGAAATCTGCCTGACTTCCTTCAACGGTGTCTTTGGCTTTGCTGAGCGGGACCCTTTAGGCCTCTCCACTTCAGTTGGGAATGTTTTTATTACGAGCCTCTGGCGTCTTGGCTAGGGCCTCACGGGGCCCGTTCCGCCCTAGAGTGGGCTCTATCCTCCTCTAGGTCGGGCCTATGCTTTGCCTCTGTTCTTTACCCACGGACGCTCCCATGCCAGCTGTGATGCTAGACCATTCAGTTGGGACGCTTGGATGTCCATATCTGATATTTTTACCCAGGGAAGCTCCCACGTCAGCTATCATGCTAGACGATTCTTTTGGGACTCTTGGATGTTCCTGGCCTTTCACCTTTACTGGTACCTACAGGCCTCTGACGTTTGGCTACCCTACGCCCGCTCCACCCTGGTGCGGCGCCTCCGCTCTGGAGCGGTGACTGTCTTTTTATTTCCGAGGATGCTTCCACGTCAGCTGTACTGCTAGGCTATTCTGACGGAACTCTTGGATGTTTTCCCTTTCACCCTTCCTGATGCCTCAAGCCTCTCCCATACGACTGCACTACATCTTCCCCGCCCTAGAGCGGACATTCCCGCTCTTGGCCAGTTCTCTTCCATACTTCTGACACCATCCCGGTTCCTCACCTGTCCTATACCGCTCTCCGCTCTGGAGCGGAGCTTACTTTCTGCTCCAGAGTGGGATTTCCGCCCCGGAGCGGAGCGGGCCGTTCGGGGCCCCCTCCACTCTGGGTCGGTTCTCGGTGGACTTTGCCTTGCCTCTGGATGGGCCCTCAGTTGCAGTCATTCATCTTACTACTCGCTCCCTTGCCTCCCTAGGCTAGGTCATTCATCTTCCTACTGGCAACATCTCGCTCCATTGCCTCCCTAGGCCTCCTGGGCCGCTCCTGCAGCGTGCAACGCTCTCCGCTCTGGTGCGCAGCTTCCATTCCGCTCCTGAGCGGCGAGGCCCATTCCTCCTACATTCCGCTCCAGAGCGGATTTCCGCCCCGGAGCGGAGGGGACCATTCTGGACTACTCCACTCTGGGTCGGTGCTAGGGTGCTTTGCTTTACCTCTGGATAGGGACTCAGTTGCAGTAGTTCACGGACTTCTCTTTTTTATCAGACTGTGCTCCCACTCTACTCTGATGGTAGGGTGGAGAAGAGGCGTCTTCTCCTCTTCAGTGCCTTCACCCTTTGGGTCTTCTTATTATCCTCTTCAATTATAAGGCTTTCCTGCCTTCCTTCTGGGGATTTGCACCTGCCCCTTGGTCTTTTCTGACTGGGGTTTTTCGGGGTTCTTGCTCTTGGTGGTTCGCCTGGTCTCTCCCTGACCCTCCGCATGGGGGGTCACTCTTCACCCCTCGCCTCGCACAGGGGGGGGAGGGGGGGTTACTCACTTTCATGAAAGGTGCTCCATTTTCGAGGTGTAGTGCGCACTTTTGTGCGTCCTTCGGCCCTTGTGCCTGTTAATTTTCTGGAGTTTTCTTCAAGTATTTGTGCACCCATGCATTATTCTCCTGTATAGCCCTCCGTTCGAAGGGTCCCCCTTTTTCGTCCTTTCCTTCCTACACAAGGGAAGGGGGTAATCTCCTGTCACAGATTCAACGGTTTTTAACAATATTGTGCTTACACACAATTCCTGTGCTTCCTACATGGGACAGCAGTATCTTTTTCCTTTCCGATTGCAAGGTGGATATCACTTCCTTCCTGCGCACACCATGGGTGTGTCCGTCCTGCCATGCCTGTTGGACGTAGAGAGTGTCCTCCCCTTCTCTCATGCTACAGCCGCGATGGTTTTCACACTCGGAGGTATGGATCGTGGCTCGTGGATATTGCCCTTTGTGTCTCGTCCTCCTTACCCGGACACGGATGAGGCAAGGTCTCGCCTCTGCACTATGTAGTCGGGAATTGCTCTCTATGTCAAGGACCACTTCCATTGGATTCCACACTTCGTCAGACAGAGGGGTACGCGCCATGCGTCCCCTTACCTCTGCTGTCTCTATGGCGCCATGCCGCCTTTCCTCCAGTGCCTCGTTCGGGCGTCCTCGCAGTTTCCGAGGACGCCGAAACGACGGTGTGACGTCGCTCTCCTTCCCCATCTCGCCGACGATTCCCGACTCCTACGTCCGGTTCATGCCATACATGTGGCTCTAGACGAGGCTCAGGAGCCCGTCACACTGCATGCAACCTCCCTGCCCGGGCCTGCCGCCCTATGGGCGGATGCTCTGTCGAAAGGACAGAGCGCCCGGGTAGGGGAGGTGTGGTGGAGTGGTCATGCCACTGGATTGGTAATCCAATGGACCCGGGTTCAAATCCCGATATGTCAATGGGAAGATATTATTGGGATTGAATTTGTGCTGTACCTAGTATCAGTGCATTACCACAAAGCCCACCGAAATACCAAAAAAATACCCTCATTGTTCCCTGATTAAATAACACTGTATGAATATTCCCATATTCAAAATATGTTACAGGGGGACAATGCCTAGTGAGTTCACTGCTCAATAGGTGGCGTTCTGAGAGTGAGGGTCTGAGTCTGGAGGGTGAGACGGTGAAGCACTTGAGCGAAGCAACCAGCCGCTTCAGAGATGGAGCTGCTTTGAGCCATGATGGATGCTTCACATGTCTCACTCCCCAGGCTGGAACAAGACCTCACGGGCTTCACCGTGTTGAGCGGTGGAATGTACAGGCTCTCAGCCTATGCCCGAGAGGGAGTAGTTGGAATATAGAAAAAAAAAAAAAAAAAAAAAAAAAGTATGGTATTCCCAATACACCGTGTTCGACGACCTAGCGGCCTCCTGGAGTGTTCCACAGGTGGCCTGGTTCGCCTCATGCGAGGCGACCGGGTTGCCTGTGTTCCTGTACCGCTGGATTCCTCCTACGGCGGAGGTACCGGTTGCGTTCAGCAAGGACTGGCGCAGGTGGCGGTCGTTTTATGTGTGTTCCACCAACCGACGCCCTTTTTGATGTGCAAAGTCCTCCACCGGCTGAGAGGGTACCAGTGCTTCGTTTGGTTGTCGCGCCCATCCGGCCGGCCCACGCCTGGTCCGCTCGGCTGAAGCGGTGGTACCCGAGTCCAGTTCCCCTATCGATCTCCGATTTCCACTTGGTATCGATTGGTGTCCTAGGGACCTCGTTAGCCTTCACATCGTGGATGTTGTGAGGCAGGGTGGATGCCTAAGTTTAGTCGATCTTTGAATGTCAAATCCTCTCCCCTGGATTCATTTTACGGGGCAGACTTACAGATCTCACTGACACAGTTTTCCTTCTTGGTTCCCTACACATCACGGACGCGACCATCGGTGGCGTTCGTGTTTCACTACCTCCATTGGTTAATATTGAGAAGCGTCCCAACATCTGCACCACTCTTACGATCCGCCTGTCGGCCATTCGGGTACCGTTTGAGACTTTCACGGGGTTGGTCGTTCCTCCCTAGGACTTGGGATCTTTTTGCGAACCTGCTTTATGCTTCGTCCGACGCCGCGTCAGCTTCCTCCTCAGTGGTTTCTGGCGGAGGCTCTCAAACTGCTCTCGTCTGCCTCTTACGCTCATTACCCCACGCCTGAACACTTCCGTGACATGACATTGTTCTTTATGGCTTTGGCGGCGGGTGAAGGAGTCCCCGGAGATGACTGCCTGGTCTAGGGACCGACGTACCTTACATCGTTCTCCCGTCCTTGAGTCAGTTACTTTGGCTCCGTCTGTTCGTTTGGTTGCTACACCCGTACGCGACACTCCCGTTTTTGGGCTTTTCCTGTACCGGCTTTCCAACATGTTAGGGTTCATCATCCGTTATGCCTGGTTCAAACCCTGCATCCGTATGTATACTCGACCAGGCCAGTGTCGGGGTTGCCTTTACGGGTGGCGCGTACGACCAGTAGGAGCCTAGGTCGACGTGGTGTGGGACTTCGCCTGTGTCGGTGGTTTCGGGCCAGTAAACCTTACGTTCTGGACGCAGCTCGTGTTGTCCGTTCGTACGCTGCTACGTTCAGATTTTACATCATCTTTCTCGACCGAACGTTGCCAACACAGGGCTTTGGTCTTCCCCACCACGTTTGTCTCCTCCTCTCTGGCCATGTCCACAGGCAGGCCGGGACGTCCTTGTCGTGCGTTGGGCCAGCAGGTTCACTCAGGGTCTACCTGCAGCGTTCCTTCTGTCTCTTATCCTTCTCCCTTCTTGTTCTTCTTTTATTGGGGGGGGGGGGGGATTGCACTATACCCATACTTGCACCTAAGTTAAAGGATTAATAACTAGGTTAAGATTTTGATATATTTTCTCGTCTTAAAGTATACTACGTTCTGTCGGTAGGTCTTGGCCTCATCCCACTGAACTTTTCTCATATGGCTTTCAGTGCTGGTCACTGTCTATGCTCATGTCTTTTCTCGTCACCCTCTGTACGGTACTCCTCTTCGACGTATGTCGATTAGATTAATCAATAACCCTGCAATCACACAGGACCTTCCTACATTATCCATACGAAGAAACGTTGCATCCCTTGCATTATTCTACAGATATTTTCACAGCAAGTGTTCCGAGGAACTTGCTTCAATTGTGCCGCCTCTCCACATCTTTCCCCGTAGAACTAGGGCAGCTGAGAGCGTCCATGAATTTACACTTTCTCCTCCACAATGCAGAACTTCTGCTTATCAAAATTCATTTATCCCTAGAACTACTACTCTTTGGAATTCACTTCCCTCGAATTGCTTTCCACAAACTTACAATCTACAAATGTTTAAATCCAGCTGTTACAAACATTTTATGAATGGAGGATGCCTTTAGGCACATGGACCTTTTTGTTTTATCTGTGTTTTTCCTTCCTCCGTTCATTGTCCCCTTAAAAAAAAAAAAAAAAAAAAAAAAAGTATTTACTCATTACATTATGGGTCTTCCTGCCTTCGTCCGGAAGGAGGTGGGGGAGCATCCTGGACTTCATATTATTATGATGAAATGCAGCATTCTTTGTCTTAGGTTGGTTATCCCATGGCATAAGACTTGACTGTACTTGACCTCTCTTGATATGCACCTGTCCGTACACTCTTTCTATAAACTCTCTTGTTTAAGTCGGTCTTTCCATGGTCCTGATATTTCCTAAGGGCTAAAGTTTGTGTTTTCCGCTTGGATGTCCGCCTCCAATGTGGTACTCTAGCTCTACGTTGGAACGTAGAGGCTACTACTAAATTGGGAGGTTTGACACCTCCCCAATACTAAAGAAGGAAAACCTTCTATTTGGTAGTAGCCTCGGAGTATCCAACGTCATAGTATCCCACCCTCGCGCCGTACCCCTGCCCATCCAATCTTGTCTCTTGTAACTTGATACCGGGAATGCCCAATGAACCCTGTCGGGTAGTGGGGTGGATCCGTCAAGATGGCTGAAGGAGCCAGATAGGATGGCCTAAAATCCTGTAATTTTCTCTTCTTTCTCATCAATATTTTCTTATTTTCCTTTTCAAATAGTGGCCTCCAAAGTATGTACAACGTACCTAGTAGAGAGAGTAAGGTGCTACTCTAGATGTTATCGTTTTATCGCGCTAGTGATTTCGATAATTGCCCGCTCTAGAGCGGAGCAGAATTATACGATAAGTATATAGCTCTACGTTGGATACTTCGAGGCTACTACCAAATAGAAGGTTTTCCTTCTTTGGTATTGGGGAGGTGTCAAACCTCCCAATGTGTTCACACACTTCAGCGTTACAATGTCGAAATCAACACTAACAGGCGGGTAATTTAACACAAGTTCTCCCTTGCACACTGCACATTCAAAGTCTATGATTCTTGTCAAAGGTGCTCTAGATACACTACATCTCTTGTGTAGCCTACTCAGTCACTACAGATGCAACATTGAATTGAGTTACTTCCCACCCCCTTCCCACATAGTGTGCATGGATAGCCTAGTCGCCGCTTCTTTCCATAGTTCCATGCCCTACTCCACTAATCATGACCTTTGTTTTTATCTATGTTAACCCTCTCCGACATATGACGCGATTTTGAGCCTATTAGGGATACTTTAAAGCCTTTATTACCATCAGGGGTATTTACAAACCTTTAGTTTAGTTACTTCAACCTCTGCAGTTGTCTTTGAGTTAGCTGTGGGCAGAAAACTAATTTTGGAGAGGTAATTATAAGAGTGAGAGAACTCTATTTCTTATTGCTAATCTGGCAACCTCTGTGTCATATGAGTCTGAAAGGGTTAACTCTTAGACCCTTGTTTGCCATACCCTCCCTCCATATTTTGAACTTTGCCTCTGCTTCCTGCGCACTATCTGCGATAAGAACTAGGTCATCTGCATGTAAAAACTCCAATGGGAGTCATGTCTTAAAGTCCCTTGACAGAGCCTCCAAGCCTCCAGGACCAAAACAAACAGTAATGGGCTCAGCACTAAACCTTGATGAACTTCACCTTTCCCTGGGAACTCTTCGCTTAGGACCCCATTCACTCTAACTGCTACCTGTGACCCTTCATACATTCTTATTATCTTATGCACCAACCACTCTTCTACTCCTAGTTTTCTCATAGCCCACTGCATTACTTCCCTTGGCACCCAGTCAAAGGCCTTCTCCAGATCTACAAACAATCGGTATAACGCCGTTATTATTTAAGAACCTCTCTTGCAGTTGCCTAAGAATAAAGATTGCATCAGTTGTGATACATACCGGCATATATCCAAACTGCATGTCGCTGATGGCAACACTTTTCCTGATCATGCATTTAAAGACCCTTTGCTGATTTTCAGGACTTGATCGAGCATTTTCAAACCTCTATAATTTCCCCTGTCCGAACTACCTTCATATAACGTGTCCTAGGTATATCTTGAGTGACGCAAATCAGGAACTATAGGGTGAATACGAGTCTTGAAAGTAAACAAGCTGGCGATGTACATCCTTGCCCATGCTGCCTTTGCACTCTTATAATATTGTTGCTCATAATATTTAAAATGAAGATAAGAATTGAAACCCACTCTGATACTCACCCATTATGAAGACTCGTCCATTTACATAGCCTACATACATACATAAATTTAAAGACCAAGTGCTCACCACAGACTGCGGTTCCGGTCACATGTCCTAATGGCAGTGCTTTAGAGAGCCCTGTTCTGAGCTGTCATAAGTTCTGATCCCACGTCTTTCTTGGTTTGCCCCATGGTGCAGCTCCCTCCACATTAATTTTTTCACCCAACTTCGTTCATCCATCCTCTCCACACATCCAAGCCTACTAGTACTAGTATATGCATTTCATCACTGATACTCTTGATACCTAACCATCTCCTCAGGTCTTCACTAGATATCCTATCTTGCAGTTTGGCCCCACACATTGATTACAAGCTCACCTTAGCATAATATGCATAAAAATGTCTCAACATCGGGCTTCTTCCTCGGTAGAGGACTAGAGGTCCCTTTATTCTAGTGCAGTGCTTCTTCCCATGGTGTACCCAGAAGAGGCAAACGCTTCACTGAATTGAGTTCGCATCCACCTCTTATTTGCATACTGTGCATGGGTATACACCACTTTTTCTACTTTTCCTAGCCATAATCTATTATGTAAGACCTAGGTTTTATCTATATTTACTCTTAACCCACTGAGCCCCAGGCAATATAATATAAATGGACACTCCAGGCCCAGCAGGTTGTAATTTTTTTTGTTTTTTTCAGAAAACACCTGGAATGGGTTAGAAATGAAGGAAAAACAGCAAAAAATTGGTCCCCTAGGTCATTAACCCGGGAACTGCTGGAAGACTCTTAACCCTTCTTTAGCGGCCTATGCGGTTTATTTATATGTACCGCCCAGCGGGGTGTTTTTAGCCAAAATAGGGCTGTTTACGTGATCATTTTCATGCCTAAATAAGACCCAGAACGTAAAACAAGTATCTATCCCTGAAAGGGCATAAACAGAGCTTTCGAATGACACCATAACGATCCTTTTATGATGGCTAGTTTTCTTGCAATAACCGTGCAACGCGAGTGCAAAAAGCAGGTAATTAGCCACTTTCCCGATACAATTCCGTATATAGCGAGTGAGAGAGGGAGGAGGGAGCTGAGATTCGTGTCAGTAGGTTCGCCGCGGTGGTCTGGAGCAGTCATACGCTCGCTAGTCTCCTGCCACCACTTGTCTCTCTCTCTCAGCAACATTACGTGCTGAAATTGCCACTCGACCTATGTCGAGCGCCGCCACATAGTCCAGCTTTATTAAATACGACTTATGTGGTGAGCCGCTTTTTAAGGGTTAAGAGTTCCCCCGGCGGACTGCGGGAAGACGCTTAAGAGTCAGAGAAAAAAAAATCAACTTTAAACATCGAAAAAAAAAAATAATAATTTGCCCCTGGGCCATGCAAAATATCACTCCTCTACCTCCCCTCCTTCCCCACTTTCCTCCCCTCCTTCAGTTATCACCTATTTTCCCTGTTATTCCCTTATTCTGAGGTATATTATCGTGCTAACATTAGCGAGTTGCAAGCAGGGCATTGTCATCACTGTTAGCAAGCGAGTGCAAGAGAGAGAGAGAGAGAGAGAGAGTATCGATCGACAGTGTCTCTCCAGCCTTGGGGGAAATTGGCGGGAAAGGAGGTTGCCTCACCCATACATTATGTAACTCCCGCCCTGTATCGCCAATTTTGACCATCCAAACGCTGTTTTCACTTGTTTTATTGTTGTAACAGGTTAATACCTTTATAATCAACCTATAATAGGCGCATATGGATAAGTATTAATGCTATTTATGGTAAAATTAATATTTTAGTGATGGAAACAGCTCAAATACATGCGCACAGGCAGAGGTGTCTAATTACCCCCATGCGCACTTCTGAGGTTAAGGGATCCTAAGCGGCGCCTGAAAGTCTGAATCCCCGGACTGCCACATGTGTTTGTTAATTTCATTAATCGAGTTTAGGAGTAAAGTTGGTTGGTGGAGAGAACATAATAATTAACATGGGGAAATGGGTAGGCAAAAACATTCAAAAACACGTTTTTGCGCTCATGCTCACGCGGTTGGATTTTGAGGGTATTCAACCATCGGCATAGTTGCGTGGGATACTTACTCAGTTCCCATACAAATCTGAGCCCTCTAGGTGCCATAGGACCGGAGTAATTGACCGTGACGCACCTTATGAGTCGCTGGGGTTTAGCATTACATACATTGCCGACGCATACGCTGCGGCGCTGGGGTTCTGTGGGTTACGGGGATTGCCCAATATTTACTCGGATGGTGTTGGTGAACTTAGTCCGATTTGAATGAAATTTGGCACATTGATAGGGGGACTATGGAAGATGATGCCCGTCATTCTTTTTCTCCTTTTTTTTTAAGGGGGGGGGGGGGGGGGGGACAAAATCAGGTAAAAATTATACCATTTAAAAAAAAATCATCTCTAACAAAATACTGTACCCTATATTTGTGTATTTTTGTATTCTACTATGGGTTTCAGAGGCCGTGTTACCGGTACATCGTTTTTCGGAAATAACTTATGAACAAACAGTTGGATCAGTATGATATTTAATACTGTGCATTACCAAAAGTGGATAATTAACCCTTAACCAACGGCGCACGACATCTGTCGAGTTAAATAAATTTGGACTATGTGGCGGTGCACCACATATGTCGAGTGCCATTTTCAGCACGTAATGTTGCTGAGAGAGAGAGCTGAGCGGTGGGACGAGCGTAGTAACCTTATGACCGCTCCCCACGACCACCGTGGACGTACTGAACTGTATACCACCTTCCTCCCCCCTCTCTCACTCGCTACACAGGGAATTATGTACGGAAATTACCGTATTTTAGGTTTTTTGCACTCGTGTTGCACGATCGTTACAAGAGAACCAGTGGTCGTACAAGGATGGTTCGGGTGTCATTGGAAAGCTCTGTTTATGCCCTTTCAGGGATAGATACTTGTTTTACGCTCTGGGTCTTCTTTATGCATGAAAATGAGCACGGAAACAACCCTATTTAGGGTATTTGTGCCCCCCGCTGGGCGGCACAGTGTAAAATACCCTACCACCCGCTCTTTGTGTGTTAAGCCACTTGTCCCTGTGTCATGAGGTTACAGTCACACCTGAATGACTAGGAAACGGACAAGGCTACTGTGGCTTACCTGTGAAATCACCAAACCATTATTGCTCCTCCATCAAACACGGTAGTTATCAGCCACCACCCAACCCTATTATCGTCTTTATATTCCAAGTTATCTGTCACTATCAAATATAATCATACACAAAATATGTCTCAGCAGACAGACACGCAGCGAAGCTTTACCTGCAATGCCCGCCCACCTCATATCCAGGCATAACCCTTCATACTTTCCTGGACCAAGCGCCTCACAGACTACTATCTATTCCAACTGGCACCCGACTCCCTCTCCCAACAACCTTGTTATCAATCATTATTCACAAGCATTCTCCATTCATTCCTATTTATTAACACTTCTCTGCTTGTTATAGTAATTTCTTTATCTTCCAATGCTTACACTACACATGCCTCGCGCATCCTACTGCGTGTCGTACAAAGTGACTAAGGGGGGATGGCGATAGACTTGTGAACCAACAGCTATTATTATGCAATAATAACTGGTGATGGGCTGGTCTATCAGAGTGAGACCTGAGCGATCTCTGCCATACCCATAGCTTACTCTGACTGTTCCTTTTACTTATATATTTTCTAGATCTCGAGTGACGGCGTCTCTTCCGTGGATTGACCTCCCAATCTACCAAGATTGGAAGCTAAAGCGTCACATTATTCCTTTGCCCCTCAACTTTCTCTTCATAATTGCTGAGGGGCACAGGGCCCTGGGTGGGGCTTTGGTTTTCCGGGCGTTTATGCACCCTCTCAGCCCCCCGCCATGGAGTGGCTTCGGTCACCCAGGTTTTATTGTGGTCGGCAGGGAGGGTTCTGTGGGGTCGCTCGTTTATGGCCTTGGCCTTACTCGGGGCCTTGGGGCTGTTCGGCCAGGCAGCTTGGGGAACAACAACAACAACAACAACAACATTATGCAATAAAGTTTTTATCTTAGCACTGTCATGGTATGGCACTGCTGAGGTTGGTGGGGTGCGGCTAGGTGCCACAGGGGACGGAGTCTTACCTGGGCGCTGTTTGGCACCACACCTGTGTCAGCAACAGTGTTTGCATGTTGGAACAGTGTTGGGGCAGGACTTTATTGTTCTATAATCCAATTGCCTAATGTACAGTAGAGTCTTGTTATGGTGCTGTCTTTTTGTAACACTTTTAAGGCTGGTGTGGTTGCAGATACTGCAGGTGCAAGAGCTGCAGGGAGACTGTTGAGTCTTGCTGAGGCATGGTTAGCATTATACCTGTCGGGAATTTAGATAAAGAGGTTAAATTGCATATCACTGGTACATGAAATATCCCAACAAATAGTTATAATATAATTACCAACGACGTAGTCGATGGGTGTAATCCAGTCCCCCACACACGGCTAATTCAATTGCATGACATGTAGGAATGTTCACATAATACAATATCGATACAATGAACTTAGCTTAGAGGACTGGTAATGTAGGACTGTTGATACGGATTAATATTTGTAGCACATAGTGAACTGTGGGTTGAGTCAGAGCCGGGGGAAGATGTTGGCTGTATGGTGTTGATTGAGAGACTAAAGGGCCGGCGTCCGACGCTTCGCGAAATTACATATGGCTGCCGGCTCATAATAATTATAACCCATAACTTGGTTTCATGATACATCTAGAGCTGATGTAGATATTTATACATTACAGTTAATATTTAACCTATACTTAAGAATAAACTACAATACACAAAGAACCAGGCCAAATCGTACATGCGATACGATACCGCCAAATTCAAATGTCCTATTGGACCTAAAACTGTCGGGATCATTACCCTATTCCCGACAATACCAACATCAGCCACAGTGATGACTTGGTGGGGCAGTGCTGTGGCAGGACTTTATTGTACTACACTACACTCCAACTACTGAAAGGCAACCCCGTCTGAGCTGTTACAATGCATGTAATAGGAAAATTACGTTAAACCATTGTATGTATTGAGTGAGGAAGTACATGAACGAAGGTGGTGCTGGTTGGGGGGAGGGGCGTCGACTGACTGGGGACAGAGGTGCATGGGGGCGGTTCGTTCGTGGCCACCCCTTCGGGGATCACGGCGTCAGGCAATAGATAGATAGATAGATGTATTGATTCCGAATCAATAAGGGAGTTTGAAAGTAATCTTGATAAAGCATGGGGAAGACAAGATTTGAAGTTTGATTATAAAACAAAAATACAGAATAGTAAAAATGTTGCGTCTGCTACCGCCGCCGCCAACACCGTGAACGACCGCAGCAGTGCAAGTACTGGTACTGAGCTGGATACACAGGCATAGTTTGCCTTTTTCCAGAGGATCTACTGTAAGAAACTGTAAGAAACTGTATTGTATGTATAACAGTGCCCAGCCTTCAACAGTAAATATTGAATATTCTATTGCCAGACACCTTAACTCATGAAGTGTTGACCTAGAATTAATTACCTTCATAGTCCAGTTCATTGGCATGCCTACTACCGTTCAACACTTCTCATATATGTGTCAACTCCATCCCTCTAACTTCACTCTTGATCGCCCTCTTCCTCTTTGACCTTCCATCTCACTATCGTACACTCTTAGTCATTGTCTTGCTTTCCATATGTTCCATGTGATCAAACCACCTTTTATGTTCTCCTTCAATATCCATGTTTGTGTAATGATATCGCCAACGCCCTCGAAATATCCCCTCATATAAGCTACAAATATAAATAATACCAAAGCTAACACGTAGATGGAGTCCTACTACAGTAAACCCTCGTTATCTCGGAATAATTGGGGGGGAGACCACTTCCGAGAAGTCCGATTTTCCGAGATGTCCGAAGTCCGACTTAAGAGAGGGAAAATGTCCGAATTAGAAGAGGGAGTCCAATTCACCAGAGAAAACGGAGACTTCCCTATCACTAACAACGTACTGTACAGTAGATCCAAGATGAATTACAGTACCGGTACAGTATTTATCCATCTCTATCCATTGCCTGACGCCGTGATCTCCAAAGGGGTGGCCACAAACAAACCGCCCCCATGCACCTCTGTCCTCAGTCAGTCGACGCCCCTCCTCCCAACCAGCACCGCCTTCATTTATATACTTCCTCTCTCCATCCTTCCACCACTCCTTCGGTGCACCTCTCCCTCTCTGTCCTTCCACCTCGGTCTCGTACACCCTCTTAGTAATTCTCTCGCTTTCCATACGTTCTATATGTCCGAACTATCTCAAGTTGTTCCTTTTCACACTTTCCAGCACATCTACCTCCACACCACACCTCCTTACTTCCTCATTTGTCTGTCTATTCCTCCATGTAACTCTGCACGCACTTCTCAAGTAACTCATTTCCACCGCTCTCACTCTTGATCTGAGTCTCTTCCCGAATGTCCATGCTTCGCTTCCGTAAGTTAGCGTCGGGATTACCACACTGTCATGCAAGGACTTCTTCACTTCCATACTGACCACCCTATCTCTTGTTACTGCTTTCAACGTTCGTACAATCCTCCTCTTCCCCTGTTGCACCCTCTCCCGCACTTCTTCATCCATAGTCCCATCTTTACTCAACACACTGCCCAGATACTTAAATGAGCTGACGATCTCCATAGCCTGACCATTCAACTTCACCTCACACTCTGTGACTTCACCCCTTTCGAAGACCATAACCTTGGTCTTCCCCGCATTTACCTTCAAATTCCGTTCGCACAGTGTTCCAAACTTATTTACCAGACCCTGCAACTCTCATTCATTATCGCTCATCAGAATTGTATCATCCGCAAACAGCAGTATAAGCAGCTTCCACTCATTTCCCTCCCTTTTCAGCGATACACCAACATCCACTGCTCTTCCTAGTATTTCTTTCATGACTCCATCCATATATACACTAAACAACCATGGGGACATCACACACCCCTGTTTCAACCCAACATTCAGGTCAAAGAACTCGCTCTGCTCATTCTCCACACGTACTGCCGCCTTTGCACCCTCATACATGCTCTTCACTGCTTTCAGCAACTTGCCATCTACTCCGTATATTCTAAATACTTTCCACATACCTTTATCTCTATCCACTCTGTTATAGGCCTTCTCCAAGTCCATAAAGGCAACATGCACCTTTTGTTGCTTCTCCAGATACTTCTCCACAACACAATTCAGGGTAAACATCTGATCTACACATCCTCTTCCCTTCCTAAAACCTCCCTGCTTGTCGCCTATCCATTTCTCCGTTCTCACTCTCTCAATCACTACCCTACTGTACACCTTCCCTACTACGATTAGAATACATATTCCTCAGTGGTTACCACACACTCCTCTTTCCCCTTTGCCTTTATATAGGGGGACTATTATGCCAGTCTTCCAGTCATCGGGTGCCCTCCCCTTCTCCCATGCTAGTTTGCACATTTTCCATACCCATTCGATCACTATCTCACCACCATACCTCAACATTTCCCCACACACTCCATCTGTTCCTGGTGCTTTTCCCAACTTCACTCTTTTCAAGGATTCCCACACTTCTGACCTCCTGACCCCCACCTCCTCCTCCACCACTTCTCTTCTTCTCCCTCCCATACCATATCCAACTATGTTTGCTGGCTTTTCATTCCTTACATTTAGCAACTCGTTGAAGTACTCCCTCCATCTTTCGACTCTCTCTTGCTTCTCGGCTAGCATTCTCCCATTCTTATCTTTCACACCCTTACTGTTTCCCTTGCTACCTTCCCTAACTCTCTTGACTTCTTTCCAGAACAGTTTCTTACACTCCCTCCAGTTTACACTCAGATTCCTTCTAAATTCCTCATCTACTCTTCTTACTTTCCTGCACTACTCTCTTCCTCTTCACGTACCTTGCTCTTCACGTACCTTGCTCGTTTCCGCCTCTCCAAATCTTCATTCCCTCTACTACCCAACCCCACTCTATACGCTTTCTTCTTGTCTTCCACAGGTATTTTTACCTCTTCTGTCCACCATGCTGTACCTTTCACTCCCCTCCCTTTTCTCCTCACTCCACACACCACCTCACATGCTGCACAGATCTCTTCCTTAAACACCTTGCTTATCTCCTCCACTTCCTCCATATCTTCCAGGTCGAAGATAGTCGTTTTTCTACTGCTCTCCTGTACTCTTCCCTGATTTCCTCCTCCTGTAGCCTCTCCACCCTCTTCACCATTCCACCTTTCTCTCGCCTCCCTCCAGCTCTCCTCACTCACTTCTTTTGTATCCTAACCTTAGCTACTACTACATAATGATCAGACAGTCCCCCTCCAATACCCCTATACACACTAGCATCCATCACAGATTTCTTTATTCTTTCATCCACACATATACAGGTATAATTAATCTGTGACTTACGTTCCACCATTGTCTTATCCTTCATTGTCCACCTTTTTCCATGTGTACCTGTGTATCATTCTGTGTCGGAAGAATGTGTTGCCTATCCACAACCTCCTCCCCACACATACGTCCACAAGTGCACTACCATTCCCATTCACCTCTGATGGTACCCCCCACCCTCCCACCACTCCATCAACTTGCCTATCACCCACCTTACCATTCATATCCCCAATCAGAAAATTATTCTTCATTCTTGTCAAACTGTACAGTATACAGCATACATATAAATATACAGTATAGTGTAAAGGGAAAAAAGTACAATACAATATTTTTATTGAACAGTACATTTAGTACAGTGTACTATGCTGTAATTTACTGAGCAGGAACACTCACCGTCCCATAAGAAAGACTGGAAACCCTCCCATTAGAAAGACTGGAAACAAGTTCAGTACTTCACAACTTTGTGTTGTGTAGGTTTGTATGTAGTGTTGCTGTAGCTCTTGATTGTTTTTCCTTGATGATAGTCTTTTCCCCCCTCTCCACACTTCACTGCCCCTTCTTCCCCTCACTCTCCTTCTCCACCTCACTCCCCTTCTCCATCTTACTGTTTTTCTCCACCTCACTTTCCTTCTCCATCTTACTGTCCTCCACCTCACTGTAGACTTAGATCTCGTAATTTGCCCATAGAATTCGGAAATTGCCGAGATATATGGACACCTGTTCGACAGACCACGTGGGCCCTCGGAGTATTCCCCTTACATCTCGTAATTTGCCGAGATCTACGGCGAACTTTCCGAGAGGCCGATGCCATTCCGAGAAGTGCGGGTTTCCGAGTAAAAAGAGTCCGAGATAATGGGGGTTTACTGTACAATAAAAGTGTCTTCAGTCGACGTTACTTTACATATTAGGTGAATTTACAAAACATAGCGATCGTCAAATTTCCGCAGTAAAATTTGAAAGAGACGCCAGCTGTAAACAACCTCATTGCGGTATGCAAAAAATTAACATTTTACCATATACTGTAGGATTTGGTTCTGTCACACTATATATGTCTATGTCTATCCATGTCACACTTCATTTTTGGTGGAAAGCACCATAAACCGATCCTGTTTGAAGCCCATATTTAGGCAAGTCAAATGAAGGTGACCTAGGGAGAATAGTAGCGTCGTGACTCCAATGACGTCACTCAGGCGTGTCGTGTCGTGGTCATGTAATCAACTACTGTACTGCCCATACCTTTCTAATTGTCTTTATACCATGGCTCAAGTCGTCCTCACTATTATGTAATGCAATACAGGGAAATGAGACTTAATACTATAGGCCTAGTGTATAATTTTATTGGGTAGGGTACCAGCAGCTGTGGGGTATCAGGGGAGGTGTGGTGAAGTGGTAATGCCAATGTACTGGTAATCCAATGGTCCCTGGTTCAAGTCCCGAGATGTCGATAGGAAGATATTTTTGTGATCAAATTTGTGCTGTACAGAGTATCAGTGCATTACCATAAAGATTGCCGACTCGGCAAAAAAAAACAAAAATAGATTGTTCCTTGTACTGTTTGTGGATATTCCCATATTCAAAATATGCTATAGTGGGACAATACATAGCAAGTTAAGAGGTCAACAGGTATACATTAGGGAATGTGAAAAGGATGAGCATGGGAGGTGAGACATTGGAGCATTGGCTTAGCAGTGTCAGGAGACAGAGCTAGCTCGGCGTCATAGGTCTACGAATGCAAGACCACGTTAGCGGGTTGTATCTCAAACGTTTCCGGTGTCTCACTTCTCAGTCTGGAGTAAGACTTCAGGGCTTCACCGTGTTGTGTGGTTGACTGTTTAGGCTCAAAGGTTATGCCCGTGGGTAAAAAGTAGATATATATAGCAAAATAAAGTTATGCCCATGTAGTGCATGAGTATCACAAAGGCTGACATTTATTTTAATTAACAATTAAAGGACAATACTGCCATTAGTGTAAGCTGATTTTAAATTTGTATTGCAGGAACGACCAGGTTGCAACATATCAATGTCATCGTTGGAAGTTGAATCGGATGATGATGTATACCGGTACATTTAAATAAACCAATCTTGTACTGGAGCCGGGGGAATCTTTTAGTTTGATGTAGATTTTTTTATTATTTTTGCTCTCGTTTTAGGTGTATTTTCTTATTATTTTATGTCTTATTGTTCATAATTTAATCCATTTTTGGTTGGTATTTACGGCAAAATTTTTCAAAATTAGTAAAAAAAAAATCTTTTCGAGGTGTCCACCATAAGCTATGTTTCCCATAAGGTATGTTATTACTAATACGCGCCGCCCTGTGTCGCCAATATAGGCGCGTATTAGGAGAGCTGACTATATATCCATTGCCTGGCGCCATGATCCCGAAGGGGTGGCCACGAACAAAACGCCTCCATGCACCTCTGTCACCAGTCAGTCGACAACCCTCCTCCCAACCAGCACCGCCTTCATTCATATACTGTACTTTTTCACTCCATCCTTCCACCTCTCTCTCGGTTTACCTCTCCCTCTCTGTCTTTCCACCTCGCTCTCGTACATCCTTTTAGTCATTCTCTCGCTTCCCATATGTTCCATATGGCCGATCGATCTCAAGGTGTTCCTTTTCACATTTTCCAGCCACCTCCACATCACACCTCCCTCTTACTTCCTCATTCATCTGTCTATCCCTCCATATTACTCCACACACACTTGTCAAGTAACTAATTTCCACCCCTTTCACTCTTGGTCCGAGTCCATCAACGTCCATGCTTCGCTTCCGTAAGTCAGTGTCGGGATTACCACACTGTCATGCAAGGACTTCTTCACTTCCATGCTGACCACCCTATTTCTTGTTACTGCTTTCAGCGTTCTTAAAACCCACTTTCCTTGTTGCACCCTTTCCTGCACTTCTTCATCCATACTCCCATCTTTAATCAGCACACTGCCCAGATACTTAAATGAGCTGACTATCTCCATAGCCTGAAAGTTCAACTTCACCCCACACCCTGTGGCTTCACCCCTTGCTCCCCGCATTTACCTTCATATTCCGTTTTTTGCACACTGTTCCAAACATATTTACCAGACCCTGCAACTCCCATTCATTATCGCTCATCAGAACTGTATAATCAGCAAACCGCAGTACAGGTAGCTTAGACTCGTTTCCCTCCCTGATCAGTGATACACCAACATCCACTGCTCTTCCTTGCATTTCTTTCATGACTCCATCTATATATACATTAAACAACCACAGGGACATCACACACCCATTTCAACCCAACATTCAGATCAAAGGACTCCTGCTCATTCTCCACACATACTGCCATCTTTGCACCCTCATGCATGCTCTTCACTGCGTTCAGCAACTTGCCATCTTAGACCGGGAGCCAGCAGGGGTTAGGGTAGCTGAAAAGTGAAAGAATTTTCCCTTATGCTACATTACCCTATGCATATAAGGGGTCACTGAAATGGAAGTTTGCCAGGTACCTGGAGGTGGGTGTGGCTGTAGGACCTCTGGAAAGGGTCTGGAAAAATGGTCTAGGTCAGCTCAGAAACGAAACATTCAAAATTTGTGCCAAAATGTTCCTTATGATTCAGAGGATCAAGAATGGCCATTGCCAGGCATTTTTGGTGGTGGGGTACAGCCGCCAGAGTTACATAACTAATGCAGAAAAATGGCCTAGATTAGCTGGAGAGCAAAAGAAATTAAATTAATTGTAAAATGTCAAGCATAACCCCAGGTATCATGAATTGACTTTGCCAGACAATTTCATTGGTGGGGTACCCCTGCCAGACATGCCCAAAGGACCACACTCTCTTCTTTGTCTAAATGGCCGGGAATTTTCATATGATTCTTAAACCCTTAATTTATGAATCAATTAACTTTGAAAAATTAGGTTAGCCTATACAGTACAGTACTAGTACTGTAGTCTACTAGGAGTTTCCTTGTTTTGAAGTGCAAGGACAGTAGGGTTACATAATTTAGCCCAATTAATTATAATAACAGACAAAATATAAAAACTTATCTCAAAATTTTGTTTCAGGATCACCGATAGAATGGATCAAAACTCCCCATCACAACAGGATCCAATACCACATGATGAAACGAAAGAAGATAGTTCATTCTCCATTCCTAATCAAGAGGTGCTCTCAAAGTGTTTCATTTGTGAAGAATCCACAGAGGAGGACAACAAATTGAAGACCCTTCAGAAAACATTATCCACGGTGAAAAATGCAGCAGCAAATCGATCAAAACTGACGACAGACAAATACGAACAAATCACCAGGAAGATTTTGAATAGTAATGTAGAAGGTGAACTTTACCACCCGAACTGTTATCGACAATACACTGCTGTAAAGAGACCAAGAGAGGATAAGGCTCAGGAACCTGAAGCTAAGAGTCCCAGAATAGAGACAAGAACAAACAGCTCCTTGCCAAAGACTGACAAACTGGGCATTCTCGAGGGAAAATGTGTTTTTTGTGGAAAGACAAGAAAAAAGAAAAAAGGAAAAGAAGAATCACTTCGCAATTGCAACAAAAGAAGGCTGTGATACTCTTATGCAGCGTGCACATCTATCCAAAAACAATCACTTCAGAAGTTTTATTTTGTGTGGGGTGGATCTTATTGCTAAGGAGGGAAAATACCATGGATCCTGCCGAGTGCAGTTCATGCATGAGACAGAAAGGTATGACAAAAAAGATGCAACTCCTCATAATCTCCACAAGAAAGCCTATTTGTCAGTCTGCAGTTTAGTACAGATGGAAGTAATTAAAAATGGAAAGGTGTTGCTTATGTCATCATTGTTGGAACTATATAAAGTGGAGTACTCTGGAAATGGAGGAGATCCCAAAGAGGTTGTCACATACAGCTCCCAGAACTTGTCAAGGAAGTTTCAATCCACATTTGGGGACGAGGTTAGAATCGCTCTTGCTGGCATACGACGGGGAAACTACATCTGTAAAGCTTCACTCACAGATGAACAGGCAATAGCAAAGCTGCACGATGACGCAAAGGAATACGAAGAGAATGAAAAGATAAGATATGCTGCCCTCCATCTTTGCTCTCAGATCATGAAGATGCCAAAGTCGAAGACCCCTGACCCCGCCACAGTACAGAATTTAAAAGAAACCGCTCCAGAGATACCACAGCAATTGGACCTATTCTTCAGGACACTCCTCGGTGGGCTCACTCCAACTAATCAGGACACATTAGAGAGAAAGGGAACATCAATGGCATCAGATGCAATTTTCAATGTTTCACACGGAACTGTGAAGCCGTGGAAACATACTGCCATGGGGCTTGGTTTGGCATCATTGCCTGGATCAAAACTTTCCTTGCAAATTTTGAATAGAGCTGGACTCGGCATTAGTTACAACGAAACGAAAGGGCTAGAGACTGAATTTGCGTATTTAATTTCATCTGAGGGTCGAGATGTTCCTGGTGGTATTCATCTTCTTCCCAATCGAGCCACAGCTAGCGTGTGGGACAATAATGATGCAAATATTGAGACTGTCGATGGCAAAGGGACATTGCACAGCACAGTTGGGCACACATATCAAAATGTATTGCCAGAGGACAAAAGATGTGCTGCTAGTACTGCCATAGAATATCGCAAAGAAAAAAACCGTAAATCATTTGTTGGAAACCAGCGGGAGATAGTACCATTTCGAAAGCCACAGAAAAGTGCCAACTTCATTGGAACAACAACAACGACAACTTCCAGCAGCACAGACATAAGAACCAAAGAAAAATCAAATCTACAAATGAAGCAGCTTGATTTATATTGGTTTTGGGAACTACAGAAAGGCAAAACTCCATTATATGCCGGATATATGAGTCAGTACGTTTCAGACCCTCTTCCTATCCAAAGGATCTGTTACATGGATCCCATTCCAAAGTCACCCTCTGACAATGCAGTGGTAAGGGAGACCATGACCTGCACCATGAATGTAGCAAAAGAAACTGGAAAAGACTGGGCAGTTGTGACATATGATTTGGCAGTTGCTCTCAAGGCCTATTCCATCCAAGCCATAGAACAACCACGATTTGACAAGCTGCTGATCATGTTGGGAAACTTCCACATTGAACTTGCCTTCTATGGAGGTATTGGCACAATGATAAATGAAAGTGGGATGGAGTTTATCCTCACCGAGTCAGAAGTCTTGGCTGAAGGTTCCATGATGGGCTTTCTGAAGGGAAAATTCTACAACCGCTGCATTAGGATACATGAGCTGCTGGCCAATGTCCTGGAAAAAAAGCTGCACGACCGTTTTCTACAGGATCTTCCACAGGAGGAATATGAAGCCTTCCAAGACCTCATGGATGCAATTCCGAGAGAGCAGTCTGAAGTAGAAGCCCATCTGACTGATCCTATCATTACTCAGCACCTTCAAAAGTATGAGGAGTTCTTTCACTCTGTCATGGAAGGAAGTCTGGGCCAAACAGCTCAGTTATGGGTTATCTATATCTTCTTGATCAACAGAGTTCACCGGGAAGTCAAGAGATACGTCAAGATGAATGATGTAGAATGTAGATGGATATATCAATGCATTTCCAGCTATGCTCGATGTATTCTTTGCTTTGAATCGGCCAAACTATGCCCAGTGGGGAACTCTGTTTCTGCAAAAGTTGGGGTCTGCTGATCCACAGTTGCATAAGATACTTGCAGATGGTGCATTCTCCATTCGCCGAACAACAAAACAGTACAGCAGGTCAGCAGTTGACATATCATTAGAGCAGACAGTCAATAGGGATGCTTCGTCAAGTCTGAGAGGGATTGTTGCCTTCAGAAAATCAGAAAGCGCAATACGAAGATGGTCGTTGACAATGTCAGAGAGAGCCATGGCTATGAATGAACTCCGCACCTTTGCAGGGCTTGAAGTTGGGGAAAGTGCAACAGCTCAGTGCCGTCCATCAAGGATAAAAAAAGACAACAGTCAAATGCAAGGTCTTGGGCAGAGAATAGATGAGTTCTGCAATCCATTTGGTAACAACGCCCCCACATCACTGGTGAATTTGGCAACAGGTCGAGCAGCAACAAAGGCAACAGAACAGTATTTACTGCAAACCATGAAGAGAGGTCAAACTGAAAGAGAAAAGTTTCGGGAAGAATGGAACAAAGACTCTACCAGATTTCTGAGGCCCTTGAAAAAACTATGAGTGAACAACTTTGCAGCAGAGAATGAAAACAAGAAAAAGAAAAAGACTCAGGGTTTACAAAATGTCATCAGTAGTGCTGAAAGCCTTAGAGACACATTCATCAGGATCATCATTGTTCTTTCAGAAAACACATCATTTGATCTGAGACATGTTATCACATACCCGATCACACCATATCCGTTGTCACTGGCACATGCTGATGGAGCCCATCTGAAGACGGCAAAATCGGCTCTTCTCAACAAGCTCGAGGACTTCCAAACAGATGTGCTGACCGATCTCCCAATGGATTGTGCCAGGGTATACGATGGTGGACTGCTTATCCACTCTGTACTTTCGTTGGTGAATGTTGGGACAACATTTGGGTCTATTGCCAGGACAGTCCTATCAACAGTGTGCTCTGGGAGTGGAAGTGAGGTTCATGTTTGCCTTGACAAATATGTTGAAAACTCAATAAAGGACAACGAAAGGCAGTTACGGGGAACAGTGCACACCATCTACACAATCTCAGGACCAGATCAATCTGTACGGCAAAAAGGACAGACTCTGCTTAGCAGCAGTTCATTCAAGAATGAATTGGGGAAGTTCCTCCTTCGAGAATGGCAGAAGGACCACTACTGGAGTCTCTCCTCAATGGCAAGACGCTGTACGCCTCCCACGGAGGAGTGTGTTACAAATACACACCAAATGAGCCTCAACATATCCTCGTGTCCAGCCCTGCACACCTCCAAGCCAACCACGAGGAGGCTGACACATTGATTGCCTTTCACCTAGAGAATATAACTTCCAATGCAGTCCTCATTAGAGCATCAGATACAGACATCCTGGTTGTTGTTGTTGTTGCTGTTCCTCAGGCTGTCTGGCTGAGCAGCCCCAAGGTCCCGAGCAAGGCCAAGGCCATAACCGAGCACCCCCACAGAACCCTCCCAGCTTACCACTAATAATGCCCAGGTGACCGAAGCCACTCAAAGGCAGGGAGCTGAGGAGGGTGCGGAAACACCCGGGAAACAAAAGCCCCACCCAAGGCCCTGTGCCCCTCAGCAATTATAAAGGGAAAGTTGAGGGGCAAAGGAAAAATGTGACGCTTTGGCTCCCAATCTGCCAGGATTGGCAGTAGGGAGGTCAATCCACGGAAAAGACGCCGTCACTTGAGATCTAGAAAATATATAAGTAAAAGGAACAGTCAGAGTAAGCTATGGGTATGGCGTCCTGGTTGTTGTTGTTGTTGTTGTTGTTGTTGTTCCCCAAGCTGCCTGGCCGAACAGCCCCAAGGCCCCGAGCAAGGCCAAGGCCATAACTGAGCGCCCCCACAGAACCCTCTCTGCCTACCACAATAAAGCCTGGGTGACCGAAGCCACTCCATGGCGGGGAGCTGAGGAGGGTGCGGAAACGCCCGGGAAACCAAAGTCCCACCCAGGGCCCTGTGCCCCTCAGCAATTATGAAGAGAAAGTTGAGGGGCAAAGGAAAAATGTGACGCTTTGGCTTCCAATCTTGGTAGATTGGGAGGTCAATCCACGGAAAAGACGCCGTCACTTGAGATCTAGGAAATACATAAGTAAAAGGAACAGTCGGAGTAAGCTATGGGTATGGCAGAGATCACTCAGTTCTCACTCTGATAGACCAGCCCATCACCATATGACTAGAACCCAATCCTCTCAGCATCAGCTAGGAAAGGCCCTAGAAAGCCGCCTTTGGCGGGGGGATAGCTCCCCTATTTCAACCCCTTTCGGGGTTGGGCGTCCTGGTTATTCTGATTGGCATACAGTACTTGGGAGAAAAACCCTGGAAAGGAGAACTCGGTCAACCATAATCATGGACTGTGGCAGTGGCAACAGTAGGCGTTACATTAATGTCAACAACATTGTAAACGTCCTTGAAGAAAGGAAGCCAGGACTGTCAAGAGCACTGCCGGGATATCATGCCTTCACGGGATGTGACTTCACATCGTCATTCTATAGGTAAACCCTGAAGGTTTTTTAATCTAAAAAATATCATGTGAAGGCTAGTTGTTTATAGATGGTTAGAAAGATTTATTGTATTGTATTTTTAATATCTGTTCTGTTTTGCTCTTCACTATCATTTAATTCTAACTTTTATTTTGGTTTCTGAACCACCTAGTATTATGTTAGCTACCTGGTAGTTAATTTTTATTGTTTTTGACAGATAGATATAGGGTTTGTTATCTTGATAGTTTTTGCCTGGTTAGCTCTTCACCGAGGATTCATTACCTCTCAGGATAGTGTTTGAAACTCATTTATTATTCAATAAAGAATGCTCAACAGTAATGAATTTCAAAGGGTATGATGCCCTTAAGTAAAACATTATGAAGCCTAGATTGACAATCATCTGAAGTAGAGCCTTTGATTATTTCTTACATTACAGAAAAGGAAATCTGAAGCCCCTGGAGATTGTCGAAAAGGATGCAGCCGGACGATATCTACACCTGTTCGCATGCATGGGTGAAGTAGATGGCGATGTGAACATTGATGTTGCATCAGAATATGTGTGCCAAATGTACAGTCAGCCCAAAGTACGTTCTGTGGACGAGGCTCGTTACAACAAATTGATGCAGATGACCGGCAAAATTGACCAGGTATGCTTCTTGAGGTGACAGTTATTTTTTTTTTCATATTTGCTCTGTCTGAGCCAACGCCCAGATTGGGCATATGGCTTAAAGTATATTGATTGATTGATTGATGTTGGAGAACAAAACCTGATCAAAACCCTATTGCTCTTTAGGTCTTGAATTATTTTTTCATGTTTTCTAACACTTGTTATGCCATTCTTTTTCAGGACAAACCACTTGCCAACATTAAGAGGATTGACTGTGCACTGCTGCCACCTTCTCGTCGAACCCTTGAGAAAAAGCTTCAGAGGTCTCACTATGTTACAATATTGTGGAACCAAGCCAACCTCGCGTGCCCTGGCCAAGGTCTGTCTCCTACTGACTATGGTTGGTCGACAAATGGAAACCTCTTGCAGCCAGTATGGTTTGATGGACCTGCTCTTCCTGATGCACTATTCACCGGTCAAGACAACAGAAAGAATGACAGCATTGATGCTTGTAATGCCAGTGATGAGACAACCATTGTAGATTCTAAAGATGATGATGTTGATGTAGATGATTACAGTGAACCCTCAAATTACGCGCAATTTATCTACGCGAAATAAAACTACGCTCTAACCACAATTGAGGACACAAATACGTAAGTATGCTCAATTATTCGAATGTACGCGCCGAGCGTACGAGCGGGAGTCGATTCGTATCTGTTGGAGAGTTTCGGGCGGCCATATTGACGTGACGCCAAGCCCTCCAACGTCGTCACTGTTGACTGTGGAGAGAGACACATCTCCCATACCAAACTATTATGTATCTATAAAGCACAACAGGATATTATGAATCTATTAAAAGACTGTTCTTCGTTTTACATTGCATGTATCATTTATTGAGCTAACAAAATCGGAAATGGAAAATCTGTTTCTGTTCGGTAGTTGGAGGCGAGATTGTTTACGCTTCTTTCGAAAGTCGCTTCAAAGCCAACTGCTCTCCCCTGGCTAAATGATGTGAAGCCAATTCTTTAATATGTATAATTATGAGCTATTGAACTATCTCACTTGACACTATGTAGGCTATATGAAACTATAGGCTATACAGGGTGTATTACTTTTCGACTCAAAACTTTACCAGTAAGCCTAGGCGGCTAGGCCTATTATTTCGGTCGATCCGTTTCGGGCGCAGTGCTATCGATTGATGGTGCAGATCCGGCATTGCTCAACCACTACCAATGTGAGTTAATTTACGTTTGTGTCTTATTTGTATACATTAAATGTATTTTGTGTGGTAGATTTGGTTATGAAAACATATTTGTACAGTAATATGTTATATATTTGTGGATTTTAGGTGATGAAAGGTAGAAATAGTACAACTTTCGGTCGGACCCAGACCAATACCTATTTTCCCCATTTATATTTAACTCCCATGTACGCGCAAACGATCGTACGCGCCGACAGCACAGTACGCATCCCACGCGTAGTTTGAGGGTTCACTGTACTTTCATCCTGACCAATCTGATGATGAAGCATGGAGTGAGGATTCATACACGGATTCAGAAGATTTAGAATAAAAGCATCAGGAGTGAAGGATTGTCATAGTTATTGTATGAACACTTATGCCAAAAACATTTGTTGTAATGTACAGTCGCCGACAAAAGTCTCGAGGACACCCAACCATAGATATCTCATAGCAGGTGTCCTTGAAACTTTTGTCGGTGACAGTACACCTCTGCATCTTTATCTCTATGGGCACATCCTTAGATAGCATCAGTCTGACCTTTTACTACCTATGTCTTAATTGATTAATCATTGAGACATAAGTCAACAAACTATACAAAATGATTATGTTGATATGAATACATTTGTTTAGCATCCTAAAACAGTTTAGGGATTTGAGTTTTATATGATTGGAAATGATGACATTACATGAATTTGTGATAATTATTAGAACATATTTTTTTTAGAAGAAACTAATTTGAGTTGCATTCTGAGTTCATTTAAAACACACATCAGAGCCTGGCCAGCTTATGCCTGTAGCTGTGGTACAATCAACCCAAATGAAGTTATTTATTCTGTAGGCAGTCTGGCCCTAGATACCTTTGTGGTGTATAAAAGAAATTGATGAAATTATATGAAGGCATCTCTTTGTTTCTGTTTTTGTTACCTCTATTTGTGTAAGACACTATGTAGCTGGTTTCATATATTTCCTATGGTCTACTGGTCCAGACCAGGGGTGTCGAACTAGAGAGTGTGGTACTTTGGGCATGTCTGGTGGGGGTACCCAACCAATGAAAGTGTCTGGCAAAGGTAATTCATGATACCTGGTAATTTGCTAAACATTTTGGAAATGATTTAATTTCTTTCACTTTTCGGCTGACCTAAGTCAGCTAAAGAGTGTGGTCCTTTGGGCGTGTCTGGCAGGGGTACCCCACCAATGAAATTGTCTGGCAAAGTCAATTCATGATACCTGGGGTTATGCTTGACATTTTACAATTAATTTCATTTCTTTCGCTCTCCAGCTAATCTAGGCCATTTTTCTGCATCAGTTATGTAACTCTGGTGGCTGTACCCCACCACCAAAAATGTCTGGCAATGGCCATTCTTGATTCTCTGAATCATAAGGAACATTTTGGCACAAGTTTCGAATGTTTCGTTTCTGAGCTGACCTAGACCATTTTTCCAGATCCTTTCCAGAGGTCCTACGGCCACACCCACCTCCAGGTACCCGGCAGACTTCCATTTCAGTGACCCCTTATATGCATAGGGTAATGTAGCATAAGGGAAAATTCTTTCGCTTTTCAGCTACCCTGACCCCTGCTGGCTCCTGATCTATCTACTCCGTATATTCTAAGTACTTTCCACATACTGTACCTTCTCTATCCACTCTGTTATAGGACTTCTCCAAGTCCATATATATGAAGGCAACATACAGCTGTTGTTGCTTCTCCAGATATTTCTCCACAATAGAATTCAGGTTAAAAATCTGATCTACACACACACACGCCAGGCAATTTCCACTCGTTTCCCTCCCATATCAGCGGTACACCAATATCCACTGTTCTGTCATGTATTTCCATAAACAAAAAAATGTTATCCGAATTATTCTTCAATAATATTATATCCATATTTTTAAATACCTTCCTTTACATTTTCTTTCTTCCCTACTCCTGATTTATATTTGACAGCTAGGCCTACAGTACATGATTTGATTACCAATAATATTAGTTTGATTGTGGACATATGTGTGAGAGTGAAGGTATTAAAACTAGGCCTATATATTTTTCTAATTATAATTATGTAAAACACTCATCCACTACTAGCCATTGTGTAGTAATCCAGGTTTTATATTATAAAATATTGTACATAATGAAGTAGCAGATATACTACTTATTATTTAGGAGTGTGTTAATTGTGTATGCAAATAATAAATCACATGTTATAGTGCAATTATGAAAATATTTTCTGTTATTGATACATAATTTGAAATATTATTAATTATATTATGTGCCAAACATATTTACCAGACCCTGCAACTCTCATTCATTATCGCTCATCAGAACTGTATCCTCAGCAAACCGCAGTACAGGTACAAAGGAAATCAAGCAAGGAAAGTGGTAGCTTCCACTCGTTTCCCTCCCTGATCAGCGATACACGTACATCCACTGCTCTTCCTTGCATTTCTTTCATGACCATCTATATACTGTATACATTAAACAACCACGGGGATATCACACACCTGTTTTAACCCAACATTTAGATCAAAGGACTCCTGCTCATTCTCCACACGTACTGCCGCCTTTGCACCCTCATGCATGCTCTTCACTGCTTTCAGCAACTTGCCATCTACTCCGTATATTCTAAGTACTTTCCACATACTGTCAGGACTGGGGTCAATTCATTTTTTTCAATTCAATTAAATTCCAATTCAGAATAAAATTTGAATCAATCAATTCCAATTCAATTCAATTCATTCGTAAAATAATAATCTTCAATTCAAATTCAATTCAATTCATAAGCTTTTCAATTCCAATGCAATTCAATTCATTATGCCAATCACACACCAACAGAGCAGGGCAGGCAGGGTTACCAAATTAAGACACAAAATACACCTAGATTCGTTCTCAAAAGTTGCTAGAAGTCTTATAGATAGTAAATACATCCCGAAAATCACTATATTTTATTTATTTGAAAATACTTTAACTTAATTATTGTACATTAATGAATTCGCATATTGCAGCATACAATAGTAATTCATCTATTCATATCAATTCATTGATATCAATTCCAATTCAATTAAATTAATTTTGTTTTTATATTTTCTCAATTCTAATTAAATTCCAATTCACAGTTTTTCTTAATCCTCTCACCACGGAAGGGCTCTTGAACGCCCATAAAAAAGCATATAACAGCTGCCCGGAAGGGCTCTTGAACGCCCAGTGGTTGAAAGCCTGTGAGCTTCGTGTGCGAGGCGTCGGTCCGACGCATGTAAACAACAGCCGGCTGGACCGACGCCCCGCATCTCCGGCCACAAGAAGGAGAGCGTCGCTTGTTCGTGTGTGCCTGTATGTTGTTGTTAAGTATCGAAAAGTAGTGTAAAGTGGCTGTTTTGGCCATAAAGTTATCTCCAATGAAATCATCATCACAGCTCAACCAGTTGACTTAGAGAGCTCTACTTAATGCCATTCTACAGGTAAATAACACAGCTACGCTTGGGGATGCGCGGGAATGCGGGAAGCAGTCAGATTAACACATATACGGTAGCCTAGCCTAGACGTTTTTCGGCCAAAACACCCGGGTTTCGAGGAATATATATATAATACATAGCCGGGGCTGGAGGGTTAATCAATTCCAATTCCAATTCAATTAATATTTGACCCCAGCCCTGCATACTGTACCTTCTCTATCCACTCTGTTATAGGGCTTCTCAAAATCCATATTTGTGAAGGCATCATACAGCTGTTGTTGCTTCTCCAGATATTTCTCCACAATATAATTCAGGGTAAAAATCTGATCTACACACACACACACACCAGGCAACTTCCACTCCCATATCAGCGGTACCTTATAAAAATCCGGGTGGATGGGATTCGTCAACCTTGGTCGGCAACCTGTCTAGGGGAGTAAACCTGATACAAATCGGTACTGCTTACATAAGGGTGAAGCAGGTTAGTGGATGGACTAGCCGATCACCACTGTAGAAAATTAGTGCTCAAAAGATACATAGAGGGCCTCGGGGTCGGACGGGTCCTAAATTGAGTGGTCAATCCTGTAAGTCCTTCAGTAAACTGGCATGGGTTGTCCCTCTTACAGGGGATAGGTCCACTTGGGGGCCTTCTGTGTATGGTCACCCTCATTAAGGGGAGTAAGGCGTCTGGCATTATATAGATAGATAGATAGATCAGCGGTACACCAACATCCACTGCTCTGCCATGTATTTCCATAAATAAAAAAATTTCATCAAAATTAGTCTTCAATAATATTATATCCATATTTTCAAATACCTTCCTTTACATTGTCTTTCTTCCCTACTCCTGATATATATTTGGTAGGCCTACACGATTTGCTTACCAATAATATTAGTTTGATTGTGGGGGAGCTCAGTGGTCTGGTTAAACTTCTCAAAAAATTTATTGTGGACATATTGAGATTAAAAGTTCAAAATTTATATTTTTCTAATAATTATATGTAAAACACTTTCATCCACTATTAGCCATTGTGTAGTAATCCAGGTTTTATATTATCAAATATTGTACATAATGAAGTAGCAGATCTACTATTAGTGGGGCAGTTTAGGCCGAGAATTTGTGGGAATTGTACATTTCGTGATAAAAGTATCAAAATTGGCACACGCAATTAATCAAATACCCGGTAGTCAATATAATCAAAATTAGATATTGGGCCATCATAGGTTTACTCTACATTGGCTTTGGCAGCCCCCCTTCAATTAATTTCCATAGGAGTTCTTAAGCACTGATATTTGCCCCAAACTGTATACCATGATAGAGATGTCAAACTAGTTTCAAATTACTCATCTGGACATGGGTAACAACATATATTCAGACATTGTTTAGCTAATGTTGACTATTTGATTAGTACAGGCTGCTGTAGTCTATCACAAATTGGTAAGTAATGTTGCCATTTGCCACTAATTTGTTGAACTACAGGGACCAGTACAAGTCAAACGGTCAACATTAACCAAACATTGTCTGAATATATGTTACCCATGTCCATACGAGTCATTTGAGACTAGTTTGACATCTCTATCATAGTATACAGTTTGGGGCAAAAATTATGCTTAAGAACTCTTATGGAAAGTAATTGAAAGGGGCTGCCACAGGTATCAGGGACTGAATTTGAGATGGCCCAATATCCAAATCTGTTCATAATAGGATAGTCTACTGGTGTGCCAAATTTGGTGCTTTCCTCACAAAATGTACAATTGTTATGCTAAGTTGCCCCACTATATTTATTTTTAAGAGTGTGATAAATGTGTAGCCTATGAAAATAATAAATCACACGTTATAGTACAATTATGAATTTAAGTTGTTATTGATACATTATTAGAAATATTATTAATTATATGTGTGGTAAACTATCAATGGAAGTTAAATATTACTAAGCTATAATGAATCAAATAAAATCAATCTAAATGAAAACTACTCTATATCTAAATTTAATTCAATCTGAAACAAGCTAATTTATATCCAAAGGTCTCACATAATAAATGTATATATAGGGTAAGGTTATAAGGGTTAATATTAGCCAGGAATTAACTCACCAATAGTTCCACGTGGCAATGAGGCAAGGGAGAACGTTTTACCCAATATGGCGGTGGACAATGGGGAACGAGACTTCGGTCCCAAGACTCGAGTCAAGTTAAAGAAAGAATAAATGATTACATGGGAATGGGCATGATTATTATAATTTATGCTTATCTACCAGTCAGTCATGATGTCGATGAGAGCGTCGTGATGGTGTAGCTGTGTGTATTGCTGTATGTGTATTGTGATAGAGGCACAAAAGCTCGATCAACTGAGGGCGGAAAAATTAGATGTTGACTGGTTGGTGTTCGTGAAGGCTCTGGCGTACCTCAAAAGCACACCTTGCTGCCTTGGCAAACCGCCAGGAGCCCAAATTATCGTACCGCATTTAGGTTGCTCTATACGATAAATTATATTAATATATACGATAAATTCATATATACTACATAAGACCATGGCAATATTGCTTAATAGCATATTAGGCCTTTTATAACTTAACTTATTTACAATCTTATAATATACGATCTACTCGTCCTACGTCGTGCTGTAGGAGAGATCGTGACGTCACAGAGACATACGAGATCACAAAAGAGTCATATTCTATCGTATTTATACTTACAGTTTCTTACAGTAGATCCTCTGGAAAAAGGCAAACTATGCCTGTGTATCCAGCTCAGTACCAGTATTTGCACTGCTGCGGTCGTTCACGGTGTTGCCGGCGGCGGTAGCAGACGCAACATTTTTACTATTCTGTATCTTTGCTTTATAATCAAACTTCAAATCTTGTCTTCCCCATGCTTTATCAAGATTACTTTCAAACTCCCTTATTGATTCGGAATCGACTACATACTGGGGCAGTGCATTCCACTCATTTACCACTCTATCACAAAATGAGTTCTTTGCCTTCTCAAGCCTATTTCTTCTTTCTTTGTAAATTTTCTTAGAGTTTTCCTCTCGTTCTTGTTCCCTCCCGCATCAAGAAGATACCTTCACACACATCCTCATCGTACTTTCCTGACACTATCTTAAAAGTCTCTATCATATCCCCTCTCTTTCTCCTATATGCCAGTGTCGGAAGCCCCAGTGTCCTCAACCTCTGCTCATAGCCCGCGTTCTTCAACGTTGGTACCAGCTTGCTAGCTCTCCTCTGCACTTTCTCCACTGCTTCTATATCCTTTACCATATATGGAGCCCACACCTGGTTTGCATATTCCAGGTGCGGCCTAACCAGCGCTGTACAGGTATAGAGATTCCTGAAGATTTCTTCGTCAAGTGACACAAATGTCCTCCTTATCAGCCCTACAATTCTATTGGCTTTGTTTATCTTTTCCGTTAAATGTTCTGAGAAATTTAACTTATTGTCTATCACTACTCCTATATCCTTTTCTGCACTCACTTCCTCCATCGCTTCATACATACTGTATCCTACCTTGTCTATCTTGCTGGTCCCAATCCGCATGTACTTGCATTTTTTTGGATGAAAAGGCATTAACCAATGCTCAGACCATCCCTTCATGCCCTCCACATCTCCTTGAAGCAAACCCATATCTTCCTTACTCCTCACTCTTCTATACAGTTTAGTGTCATCCGCATACAGGTATACCTCACTTCCATTAGTTATAACTTCAGGCAAGTCGTTGATAAATATAACGAACAGCAGTGGTCCCAACACAGATCCCTGAGGTACCCCACTTGTAAGTTCCCTCCACCCCGAGCCTATTCCATTCACCAGTACCCTCTGTCTCCGATCTTTCAGGAAGGCTTCTATCCATTTCACACATTTCTCCCCTATATTATAGCTTCTAACTTTCTCTATTAACCTTTTATGTGGGACCTTATCGAAGGCCTTCATAAAATCGCAGTATACCACGTCTATTACATCACCATCTTCTAGAATTTGCATCCAATCATCTACCACCTTAATTAGCTGTAGTACCGTCGACCTCCCCAGCAAGAATCCGAACTGTCTCCCACTGAAAAGTTGGTTTGACTTCATATGATCCATTATTCCTTCTCTAATTACCGTTTCCATTAGTTTACACACAACACTTGTCAAACTGACTGGTCTATAATTCCCTGGGTCATTTCTCTTTCCCTTCTTAAATATAGCTGTTATGTTCGCCTCTCTCCAGTCCATCGGGATTTGTCCTGTATTAAACGATACCTCAAATAACATTTTTCAATGGCTCTACCAACATCTCCCCTCCTTCCTTTATGATTCTTGGGTGTATCCCATCCGGTCCCGGTGACTTACTTCTGTTCATTTTTTCTATAGCCCTTCTTATTCTAGCATGGGAAAACTCTACTAGTTCTAGTGCCGGTGCCTGTTTGATGGGAATAGTAGGCACTGCATCCTCCGACTCCACTGTTAGTACCCCCCCAAAGTATTTCCCCAGCACCTCTGCTTTCTCCTTATCAGTCTCCGCTCTACTCCCACCATTCAACCCCCCCACCAGCTCTGGGATCCCTACTCTTCTTGTTAACTTTTCCTGAATGTACTTCCAGAATATTTTTGGATTATCCTTCACATTTCTAGCTATCCCTCTCTCCCTCTCCTTCACCCCCCTCCTTGTTTCCCACCTTATTTTATTGTTTATTTGCGATACACTCCCCCCACAAAAAAGACCTGAACCCCACCTTAAACCTAAAGTTGCCCAGAGGCTATCTTCTGACGCCACAAGTCGACAGCGCCAGCAGCAGCGCGTCTGGGACGTGTCCCGGTCCGAGAATGATCACCATCAGTAAGAGGTGAGTCGTTCCTTTGAGAATCCTCGGACCCAGCAATAACAGGTGGAGCCTCAGATTGCAATGCGGAATCGAGCTCCAAAGCGTACAAACGTGCGATAGGACGAACAGTAGTTCCAGTGGCTGTCTTCAATAGCGCCACCCGCTCTACAGAGTCTGCCCCCTTGTATACCTCCAATACGGGGCCTAATTTCCAGTATAAACGAGGACTATCTTCTTTGATTAAAACAACTTCGCCAACTGTAGGTGCCGTTGGTCTACCAGAGGGAGTAACACTCCTTTCCCTCAATGCTAGCAGATATTCACTAATCCACCGTTTCCTAAAATCCTTGATTATCCTGGATATATACTGGTATCTCTTAGACACCGCTACCTCAGAGTACAACGAGGGATCCTCTAACTCTACTATGGACTGAAAATCAGATGGAAACGCAGTCAATGGTTTTCCATATAGCAAGTGAGCTGGCGTTAATGGTAGTGGTTCTTGCAGGTCGGTGTACACATCTGTAAGCGGGCGATCATTCACGACTGCCTCTATCTCTGTGAGGACTGTCGTCAACTCACTCTTCTTTAATAGAGCACGTCCTACAACCGCTCTGAGTCCTGACTTTACTATGCTGACACACCGTTCCCACATTCCACCAAACCAAGGTGCCTTAACTGGAATGAACCTCCATTCGCACTTCTTCTCTCCCAAAAAAGTGATGATAGTAGGATCACTACTCATATCCTTTAGATATTTTGATGCTTGGACATAAGTGGGAGCATTGTCGCTAAGAATGAGTTGAGGGAATGAACGACGGGCACAAAACCGTCTGAACGCCAGCATAAATTCTTCGCTAGACATATTATCACATAGTTCTAGGTGTACCGCTCGAGACGTCGCACAGGTAAACAATAATATATCAACCTTCTCATGCTCCCTCGTCTTCAATGCCCCTGTGTAATCTAATCCTACCGCTTGGAAAGGTTCTACGTGCTTTACACGGCATTCAGGTAGAGGTGGAGCTGGTCCAGTTGCATATGGTTTACCCTTTAGTCTCTGGCATATTACACACTTTCTCACTACGCGTCGAGCTACTTGTCGAACTCTGGGTATCCACCATGTGAGACGTAAATTTGATATAATATGAGATACCCCGTAGTGTTTTACTTCCCTATGTGCACGTATGATCAATAGATCAGTAATGTGATGTCTTGTTGGCATAAGTATAGGTCGGTTTGTGCCGTCTGGTACACCCGACCACTTCAGGCGACCCTCACACCTGATGAGGCCATTGTCTAGGTGCAACCTTAGTTGACGCACTATATTAGGCATTAATGTCTTATTCGAGCCTTTCAAGGATTCTAATTCATTTGAAAAGGTTTCTATTTGAACCCATTCGATCAAAGTTACTTCAGCTGCTTTAAATTCACGAGCATCAATGTTGTGACCCCTGTTGCAGAGTTGGCCCGTTACTTTAAGCTTAAGATTGGATACATATCGCAACACCCAAGCTACAACTCTGACTAGTTTATTATAGTCACCGAATCTTGCCCACTTCATGATAGGACCCGGTGGCTCATTTGGTTGGGCTGTAACTGCCACTGTTTCCAGTGGCAGAAGTCCCTCACCAACAGCATGCCATATAGTCCATTCACTTTCATGAAGCAGCCACTTTGGACCATGCCACCACAATTCAGACTTCATTAACTGGCTAGCCGTTATACCCCTAGTTATGAGATCACTAGGGTTTTCCTTTGTATTTACATAATGATAAGCAACGTCTGGCAAAAGGGCTCTAATCTCATCTACCCTATTCCGCACATAAACTGGCAGAGACTTCTTGCTATGTATCCAGTTGAGTGCGACCTGACTATCGCACCATACATGAACGATTTCAATATTTAATTCGCTCTCGTATGCTGCGCGTACATGTTGCACCAGACGTGCTAATAGCAGCATGGCAGTCAATTCCATTTTAGGGATAGTTACCTTTTTAACCGGGGCTACCTTGGCCCGGGCTGTAACTAAATGTGCCCCAAATGAAGTAACAACATATATGGCTACCCCGTATGCCGTGGCGCTAGCATCGCAAAACGTGTGTAACGTAACGTCACCGAACGCCGCCACTTTACGAGGTATAGGTTTAGTACATAGGATGGCATATTCATTCAACAACAATGTCCCTTGGTCATTCAGGTCCTCGGGCAAACTGTCATCCCATCCTATTTTACGTCTCCAAACTTCCTGCATTAGAATCCTAGCTCTTATGGTAACGGGTAATGCTAGACCCAAAGGATCAAAAAATTGCGCAACTTTGCTCAACAGACTTCTTTTTATGTGCGCTCCTGTCTGCTGAGCAAAATACCTTGTTTGAAAAGTTAGTAAGTCATGTTTAGGTTGCCAGATCATCCCCAAATTTCTGGACTTTTCCTGGTTAAGAGATGCCGTACCATCCACTTGTATTAAACTCTGAAGATCTTCACTATTAGTAACCCACTCGCGGAGAAATAGATGTGCATCCGCAAACAATCTGTGTGCTTGCCAGTATGCATACAACAAATCATCTTGACTATCGCTAGTACCCTGCAAATTGTCAATGTATAATCCGCGAGATAGTTTACTTGTGTCCTCATGAGTGTCAGCTAGATGTTTTCTGATTGTAGCATTTAACAAAAACTGCGAGCAAGTGTCCCCAAAGAGTACAACCCGAAAACGGTATATTATGATGGGACTTTCAGAGTCGCTAATGTCGCCGAACCAAAAGAAGCGGGTAACATCTCTATCTTCCTCCTTTAGCTTGACCATCAAGAATGCCTTCTCGATGTCACTGGTATAGGCATACTTCCCCAGCCTAAACCGCAACAGATGTTGGGACAGATCCGACACCATGGACGGACCTGTCAACAGGCAGTCATTTAGACTGGGTTGTTGTCCTTGGTGGGCAGAACAGTCATACACCACCCGTATTGGTGTGGTGACGCTGTCTTTCTTTACCCCATGATGGGCCAGATAGTGAACCCTACCCTTCTTACACGGTTCCCTGACATCGACTCTCTCTATAAAGCGCCTATCCTCATAACTCCGAAATACATCGTCATACGCCTGGCGCGTGCTCGGTTCGTTAGACAATTTCCGCTGCAATGCGCGCAAGCGACCTAATGCCAAACCATAGTTGGTAGGCAGGCTTATCTCACTGTTCTTCCAGGGTAAACTAACTTTATATTGCTTGTCTGAGGCACAATAGCACACAGACTCGTCAAACCTTTGTAGCGCAACTTCCGAGTCATAATCAGTCTCCATAGGATTAATGCCTATGTGATCCAATCTCCACAGTCGTTCCAGGTCGAACTCGGCAGCCATCTTAGGGTCACTAGGTTGGGAATCCTCCCTTCCCAACTCCTCTGCCGCGGTTACATTGACTCTATATATCGAGACCGTGTCGACCAGGACCTTTGACTGTGTAGTATGCACCTTTCCGCTCATGCAGTATCCAAATTTAGTGGGGATTAAAATTACACCACACATCTTTTTAAATCCAGGGTATACTACTTCATAATAATGATCCACACCAAGTAGAACATGGACCTCACTCTGATTTCCCATGGGATCTGACAAGTTAACCCCTTTGCTACGTAATGCGTGTTCCACCTTCTTCACACCCACAGATACATATTCTGGTAGGGTGTCTACTACGATACAAGTCATAAAGTACCGGTTTTACGATAGAAATATGAAATCTCCGCTATCTCGTAGTCTTGTTTATCAGTAACCCCTGTGAAGCCCTGTAATCGAAGAGTCTCAGCCCCTACGATTCGGTGCTTCAATCCCACTAGTACGGACCTCTTTATAAAGGAACGTTGAGATCCTTGATCTAGAAGTACCCGACAAACTTTGTTACTGTCATTACCTTCCATGGGAATCTGTATTGTGGGCAATATAGTGGTGTCTTTCGTGCTACCTAGTGCCACAGTTGTAGTACCCTAATTTTTGACGTCTTTGACTTTATCTGCAGTAGGACACAACTTATCAAAGTGATGTCCTTTGCAGTGCCGACAGGGCCTTAAGTATGTAGCAGTACATTGTCCCTGCTTACCATGTTCCCCACTTAGACAACCTACACATAGCTTCAATCTTTTCGCCTGTGCTAGTTTTGTCTCATTTGTCGGGTATTTTACGCAGAAACTTCATTTATGTTTGTTGTTACATAGCTTACATAGAATCTGAGCAGGTTTCTTATACACACCCTCTTTCTTTACTTTAGTCCCCACTGTCATGCTTACTGTTCCCCTCTTCTCCACATTCTCACTCCCTCCCGACACATACATTCTCCCTTTGTTCAACTGTAGATTATTGATCTCCTTACTGAACTGAGTTTTGAACTCCCCCAGCTCAAATGATCTTACCTTATCAAGTATTGCCATAGGAAGCTTCTGACGCAAGATAATGACTATCATTTCCTGCGTGGTAAGCCCTAGGGTGTCTAGCGATCGAGTATGGCACTCCATATTTGCCCTGAAGTTTGTCAACTCATCAACCTTATACTGTGGTTCTGCGAGCCCCAACAAGGCAATGACATGGGCCATCTTCAACTGCTCTCTATCCCCGTATGTGGACTCTAATAAGTGTACCGCTTCAAGATAACTACCACCCACTACTGCAAAACCCTCTATTAAATGTAAGGCCTCTCCTTCCATTTGTCCCTTCAGATAGTGAAACTTGCGGACATTATCCAAAGAGGATTCATGAACCGTAGATCGAAATACGTCCCAGAAAGCTAACCACTCGGTTAACTTGCCCCCAAATGTAGGAAGATTGAGCTTTGGGAGGTGTACAGTATGTTTTGGGTCAGCCCTTCTATGGGCCTCATTATCGCCTCCCTTCTTACTTGCGACAGCACGCTGTAATAGGTACTTCGCTCTAAAGACAGGTTCGTCATAGAGGGCGCGATTATCACACTCTGTAACTATCTCTTCCTCCTCTATCATGTCAGCCACAATCACCTCACTCAGAGCCGTAATACGACCGTGGGTAGCCTGGACGTTTTCTAATCTAGCCTCCAATTCCTCTAGTTCAGCAGTAGTGATGAAAGTGTTGACGTCCACAATTAGCCTATTTAATACTCCCCGAAGTCCCGCCCTTTGATTTTTAGGGGCTTTGATCAGCACCCCACTAGACGGTGTCTCTTTATGGTCTTTATCCATTTTGCATGCGAGCCTATAGGCTATGTATCTAAATGTTACGTTACAAAGACAACGGCAAATCAATAGTCTAGTTAAGAGACGCCAACCGGCGGACTTCTATGTTATGGAGAAAAAATAGTACACTAAATAGCAATACCTACTAATGGATCATATTGAACAAGAAAAAATGTTAGGTCAGGTCATATGTCACAGGAAGTCTGAAACGGAAAAGAAAATTATTGGGGAAAGATGATTGGTGGGATGCAGAACTTGGGCAGGTGCAACGATGTGACCCTGCATTCCGGCTCTAACCATCGCTTGGCTAGCCTTGCCAGTTTATCATAGAGTTGTTCCTGCATCCTGTTATATGTCCCCTTGTTCATTGCCTTAAAAAAAATCCCCTACTGGTAGCTAAATCCCGGGTCTGGGCACCAATGTGGTAAACTATCAATGGAAGTTAAATATTACTAAGCTATAATGAATCAAATAAATCAATCTAAATGAAAACTACTCTATATCTAAATTGAATTCAATCTGAAACAAGCTAATTTATATCCAAAGGTCTCACATAATAAATGTATATATAGGGTAAGGTTATAAGGGTTAATATTAGCCAGGAATTAACTCACCAATAGTTCCACGTGGCAATGAGGCAAGGGAGAACGTTTTACCCAATATGGCGGTGGACAATGGGGAACGAGATTTCGGTCCCAAGACTCTATCTATCTATCTATTGCCTGACGCCGTGATCCCCGAAGGGGTGGCCACGAACGAACCGCCCCCATGCACCTCTGTCCCCAGTCAGTCGACGCCCCTCCCCCCAACCAGCACCGCCTTCGTTCATGTAGTTCCTCACTCCATCCTTCCACCTCATATTCGGTCTACCTCTCCCCCTCTGTCCCTCCACCTCGCTCTCGTACACCCTCTTAGTCATTCTCTCGCTTTCCATACTTTCCATATGGCCCGAACCATCTCAAGTTGTTCCTTTTCACACTTTCCAGCACATCTACCTCCACACCACACCTCCTTCTTACTTCCTCATTAGTCTGTCTATCCCTCCATGTAACTCCGCACGCACTCCTTAAGTAATTCATTTCCACTGCTCTCACTCTTGGTCTGAGTCTCTCAACCAACGTCCATGCTTCGCTTCCGTAAGTCAGTGTCGGGATTACCACACTGTCATGCAAGGACTTCTTCACTTCCATACTGACCACCCTATTTCTTGTTACTGCTTTTAGCGTTCCTACAACCCTCTTCCCCTGTTGTACCCTCTCCCGCACCTCTTCATCCATAGTCCCATCTTTACTCAACACACTGCCCAGATACTTAAAAGAGTTGACGATCTCCATAGCCTGACCGTTCAGCTTCACCTCACACTCTGTGACTTCACCCCTTTCGAAGACCATAACCTTGCTCTTCCCCGTATTTACCTTCAAATTCCGTTTTCGCACACTGTTCCAAACTCATTTACCAGACCCTGCAACTCCCATTCATTATCACTCATCAGAACTGTATCATCCGCAAACAGCAGTATAGGTAGCTTCCACTCACTTCCCTCCCTTTTCAGCGATACACCAACATCCACTGCTCTTGATAGTATTTCTTTCATAACTCCATCCATATATACAGTAAACAACCACGGGGACATCACACACCCCTGTTTCAAACCAACATTCAGGTCAAAGAACTCGCTCTGCTCACTCTCCACACGTACTGCCGCCTTTGCACCCTCATACATGCTCTTCACTGCTTTCAGCAACTTGCCCTCTACTCCGTATATTCTAAGTACTTTCCACAAACCTTCTCTATCCACTCTGTCATAGGCCTTCTCCAAGTCCATAAAGGCAACATACACCTTTTGTTTTTCTTCTCCAGATACTTCTCCACAACACAATTCAGGGTAAAAATCTGATCTACACATCCTCTTCCCTTCCTAAAACCTCCCTGCTCGTCGCCTATCCATTTCTCCGTTCTCACTCTCACTCTCTCAATCACTACCCTACTGTATACCTTCCCTACTACGCTTAGAAGACATATTCCTCGGTGGTTACCACACACTCCTCTTTCCCCTTTGCCCTTATATAGGGGGACTATTATGCCAGTCTTCCAGTCATCGGGTGCACTCCCCTTCTCCCATGCTAGTTTGCACATTTTTCCATACCCATTCTATCACTATCTCACCACCATACCTCAACATTTCCCCACACACTCCATCTGTTCCTGGTGCTTTCCCCAACTTCACTCTTTTCATGGCTTCCCACACTTCTGACCTCCTGATCCCACCTCCTCCTCCACTACTTCTCTTCTTCTCCCTCCCATACCATATCCAGCTATGTTTTGCTGGCTCTTCATTCCTTTCATTTAGCAACTCACTGAAGTACTCCCTCCATCTTTCGACTCTCTCTTGCTTCTCGGCTAGCATTCTCCCATTCTTATCTTTCACACCCTTACTGTTTCCCTTGCTACCTTCCCTAACTTTCTTGACTTCTTTCCAGAACAGTTTCTTACTCTCCCTCCATTTTACACTCAGATTCCTTCCAAATTCCTCATCTACTCTTCTCTTACTTTCCTTCACTACTCTCTTCACCACCCTCTTACTCTCCACGTACCTCGCTCGTTTCTGTCTCTCGGAATCTTCATTCCCTCTACTACCCAACCACTCTCTATATGCTTTCTTCTTTTCTTCCACAGCTATTCTTACCTCTTCTGTCCACCATGCTGTACCTTTCACTCCCCTCCCTCTTCTCCTCACTCCACACACCTCCTCACATGCTGCACAGATCTCATCCTTAAACACCTTGCTCATCTCCTCCACTTCCTCCATAACTTCCAGGTCGAACCCACCTAGTCGTCTTTCCACTGCTCTCCTGTACTCCTCCCTGACTTCCTCCTCCTGCAACCTCTCCACCCTCCTCACCATTCCACCCTCCTCTCGCCTCCCTCCCGCTCTCCTCACCCACTTCTTTTGTATCCTAACCTTAGCTACCACTACATAATGATCAGACAGACCCCCTCCAATACCCCTATACACCCTAGCATCCATCACAGATTTCTTCATTCGTTCATCCACACATACATAATCAATCAATGACTTTCGTTCCACCACTGTCTTATCCTTCATCGTCAACATCCGTTTCCACGTGTACCTGTGGATCATTCTGTGTCGGAAGAAGGTGTTGGCTATCCACAGCCTCCTCCCCACACATACGTCCACAAGTGCACTACCATTCCCATTCACCTCTGATGGTACCCCCCACCCTCCCACCACTCCCTCAACTTTCCTATCACCCACCTTACCATTCATATCCCCAATCAGAAATATTCTTTCGTTCTTGTCAAACTTCTCCAGGCACGCCTCCACATTCATCCAGAACTCCTCTTTCTTTCTTTCAAGTATATCCTCTTTCGGGGCATACACGCATACAATCACCCACGTTTGTATTCCTACTTTCATTCTCACCCACACAATCCTTGAACCCACAGACCCATACTCTCTTACACATTCCTTCCATTTGCTACTTACAAACAAACATGCACCTTCTCTCGCTGTTCCTTCACTCACTCCAGCACACACACCCATTCCACATTCCCATTCTCTCACATCTGAACCTTTCCATTTGGTCTCTGTCATTCCACATACATCCAGCCTGGCATTCACTAACACTTCCAGAACCTCTCTCTCTTTTGTGCCATCATTCATGCCACTAACATTCCACGTAGCCATTCTCAGAATGTCCGAAGGCATGTCCTTAGTCGGTCGTGGTTCGTCAACGTTGGTTCCGTCCGCATCCGAGGCTGTTCGTTCGTTTTTCTTTGCTTAGATATTTTTTCCGGGTGGGGGTCGCAAGCCCACCGACCCCTCTTTAGTCGCCTCTTACGACACGCAGAAGGCACGTGGGGCATATTCTATTCCCTAACCCCCAGGGGGGGTTCGAGTCCCAAGACTCGAGTCAAGTTAAAGAAAGAATAAATGATTACATGGGAATGGACATGATTATTATAATTTATGCTTATCTATCAGTCAGTCATGATGTCGATGAGAGCGTCGTGATGGTGTAGCTGTGTGTATTGCTGTATGTGTATTGTGATAGAGGCACAAAAGCTCGATCAACTGAGGGCGGAAAAATTAGATGTTGACTGGTTGGTGTTCGTGAAGGCTCTGGCGTACCTCAAAAGCACACCTTGCTGCCTTGGCAAACCGCCAGGAGCCCAAATTATCGTACCGCATTTAGGTTGCTCTATACGATAAATTATATTAATATATACGATAAATTCATATATACTACATAAGACCATGGCAATATTGCTTAATAGCATATTAGGCCTTTTATAACTTAACTTATTTACAATCTTATAATATACGATCTACTCGTCCTACGTCGTGCTGTAGGAGAGATCGTGACGTCACAGAGACATACGAGATCACAAAAGAGTCATATTCTATCGTATTTATACGATAATATGTGTGAGTGAAAGTATTCAAAGTACTGTACAGTATATTTTCTAATTGTTTATATGTAAAACAAATTAAAAATATAATTATTAGTTACAAAAAAATAAACTCAATAACTAGTTAATTATTTTAATTTTTATATCAAAGGACATACATTTATATGTACATGCAATGGCGAGGTCAGGATATATGATATTACAGTACTAAAGTGCCCTTCAAATGTATTTCCTATGAACTATATTGTATTCTATGATTTACTTCAAATGGAGACCATCGTCAAGAAGGTGGGAGTATTACTATGAAAATAGTTGACGCTACTGGTAAGTATTCTATACATGTGGAATGTATCTATATCAGTACAAAGATTATCTTGGGCAGCTAATTGTGTAAATGCCTACAATTTGGTTTGTTAATGAATTCCTTAGTTATGAAATAATTGTAATTAAATTTGTGCACAACCTCTACATATTGATGTAAAGCATCAGGATTTAAAAGATTATGGTAATTTGCTTGTCTCTCCAACCCCTCCGACCATGGCAGACAGTGTGATAGACCAGCGCTAATTATGCTGGGACTGTTCGGCCAGGTAGCTATAGGGAACAACTACACTGGTTACAGACACCTTTCGAAACCACGTGCACTAAAGTGCCATATTTATTCCGGCCTCTGATTCTCTTCCTACTTTCTCTTGATTTCTTGTCTGAACCACGTGGCCAACTATTTCCTCGAATGAGCTCCGTTAAGGTTTCCGTTTCCGTTGGGGCTAGCCCTTCACAACTGGGAGAAAAGGTGGAGCACTGATTATTTAATATCACTCAGGGAGCAACATCGTCACTTAACCCGGGAACTGCCGGGAGACTCTTAACCTAACAAGTGCGCATGGGGGTAATTGGAAACGTCCCCCTGTGCTGACGTATTTGAGGTGTTTCCGTCACTAAAATATTCATTGTGCCATTAACCTCTGAAGTGCGCATGGGGGTAATTGGAAACGTCCCCCTGTGCTGACGTATTTGAGGTGTTTCCGTCACTAAAATATTCATTGTGCCATTAATAGCATTAATACTTATCCATATGCGCCTATTATGGGTTGATTATAAAGGTATTAACCTGAAACAACAATAAAACGAGTGAAAACAGCGTTTGGATGGTCAAAATCGGAGATATAGCCCGCGAGTTGTATAATGTATGGGTGAGGCAAGCTGCTTTCCCGCCAATTTCCCCCAAGGCCACTGAGACACAGTCGATCGATACTCTCTCTCTCTCTTGCATTCGCTTGCTATCAGTGATGACCACACCCTCCAACCGGATTTCTAATGTTAGCACAAAAATATACCTCAGAATAAGGGAATAACAGGGAAAATAGGTGATAACTGAAGGAGAAGAGGAAAGTGGGGAAGGAGGGGAGGTAGAGGACTGAGATTTTGCATGGCCCAGGGGCCAATTTTTTTTTTTTTTTTTTTTTTTTTTTTTTTCGATGTCAAAAGTTGATTTTTGTTTTCACTCACTCTTAAGAGTCTCCCCGCAGTCCGCCGGGGGAACTCTTAAGAGTCTCCCCGCAGTTCCCGGGTTAAGAGTTCCCCCGGCGGACTGCGGGAAGACTCTTAAGAGTCAGAAAAAAAAAATCAACTTTGGACATCGGAAAAAAAAAATATTTTTATTTTTTTATTTTTTTATTTTTTTTTGGCCCCTGGGCCATGCAAAATCTCAGTCCTCTACCTCCCCTCCTTCCCCACTTTCCTCCTCTCCTTCAGTTATTACATATTTTCCCTGTTATTCCCTTATTCTGAGGTATATTTTCGTGCTAACATTAGAAATCAGGTTGCAGGGTGTGGTCATCACTGATAGCAAGCGAATGCAAGAGAGAGAGAGAGAGTCGATCGACTGTGTCTCAGTGGCCTTGGGGGAAATTGGCGGGAAAGCAGCTTGCCTCACCCATACATTATACAACTCGCGGGCTATATCTCCGATTTTGACCATCCAAACGCTGTTTTCACTCGTTTTATTGTTGTTTCAGGTTAATAGCTTTATAATCAACCCATAATAGGCGCATATGGATAAGTATTAATGCTATTAATGGTACAATGAATATTTTAGTGACGGAAACACCTCAAATACATGCGCACAGGGAGAGATGTCTAATTACCCCCATGCGCACTTGTTAGGTTAATGGTAAAAAGAGGGATAGCATCGCCGCAAGTTGGGGACATCGTTCTAGTACATGATGACGGCCCCTGACTTTTTTGGCGTATAGGTCGGATAATGAAACTTCTTCGTGGTCCTGACCACGAATGTAGGGTAGTTCAGGTAAAAACAGGAGCCGGTTTGACCACCAGACCGGTGGTTAAGCTATACCCACTAGAGATAGATTTAGAGGTAGTGGATGGCGACAGCAAGCCGAACTCTGATAATATCCTTCCTGCTACTGGAGCGGACCGAGGTGATACCCCTCAGAGGCCGTCACGTCGGGCTGCTTTGGGTTCCTCCCAGTTGTGGCGATCCATGATCGGGATGGGACAATTGTAAATACTTTGTATATAACTGGTGGCGGAGTATGTCGTGAATCCTAGCTGGTATATATACCGTAGTTTGAATTTCCCGGGTTCATGACAGCTGGTTTCTTTTTGATTATACGCATTACTTTATTTATCTTTGTGGATAAATATTACTGTGGTTGCACCAATTATATCTTAGTTTATTTTCCCTTATTATTTAATCACGGGGGACGATATAGAACCCTTAAATATATTTATATTGTTACGATAAGAGGGAATCTCAGTACACTTCACACAGAGACTTCGTCCCGCTCACAACAAACCACCAATTGCTGCCACATAACAACAGAACTTCACTGATCTACACCTACCGACATGTCCATCACCTAACCTACACTCTTTGCATCACAGCTAAGTTCCTTTAACCCGGGAGCTGCGGGGAGACTCTTAAGAGTTCCCCCGGCGCACTGCGGGGAGACTCTTAAGAGTCAGAGAAAATAAAAATCAACTTTTGACATCGAAAAAAAAAAAAAAATATTTTTTTTTTTTTTTTTTTTTTTTATTTTTTTTTTGGCCCCTGGGCCATGCAAAATCTCAGTCCTCTACCTCCCCTCCTTCCCCACTTTCCTCCTCTCCTTCAGTTATCACCTATTTTCCCTGTTATTCCCTTATTCTGAGGTATATTTTCGTGCTAACATTAGAAATCCGATTGGAGGGTGTGGTCATCACTGATAGCAAGCGAGTGCAAGAGAGAGAGAGAGAGTATCGATCGACTGTGTCTCAGTGGCCTTGGGGGAAATTGGCGGGAAAGCAGATTGCCTCACCCATACATTATACAACTCGCGGGCTATATCTCCGATTTTGACCATCCAAACGCTGTTTTCACTCGTTTTATTGTTGTTTCAGGTTAATACCTTTATAATCAACCCATAATAGGCGCATATGGATAAGTATTAATGCTATTAATGGCACAATGAATATTTTAGTGGCGGAAACACCTCAAATACGTCAGCACAGGGGGACGTTTCCAATTACCCCCATGCGCACTTCAGAGGTTAATACTAGAAGTACTTCATAGATATTACTGGGACTACCACAGATAGCCTACATATACAATTTAACACGTAAGTCCAACGCCGACCGGTATCATATTTATAGCCATTTATTTTTATTTATCTTCCCAGGTCTAAACATTTACTTTATATCCTTTCTCCTCTACCCCCTAGGAATAATATTCAGGATAATATCCCTACGCCAACTTCTTATGGGTCCTTCAGCCAAACCTTTGTATTGTCAGGGGATTACAGGGATATCTGTACAGTATTCTGTACCACGATCGTGGAGGGCGGTGGGGTCATCACATCCCTACGCCAACTTCTTATGGGTCCTTCAGCCAAACCTTTGAATCGTCAGGGGATTACAGTGATATCTGTACAGTATTCTGTACCACGATCGTGGAGGGCGGTGGGGTCATCACATCCCTACGCCAACTTCTTATGGGTCCTTCAGCCAAACCTTTGTATTGTCGGGATTACAGGGATATCTGTACAGTATTGTGTACCACGATCGTGGAGGGCGGTGGGGTCATCAAGATGACCTATACAAGAACCAAAATTGAATGTACAGGAACCAGTATGACCTATACTGGAACCAGAATGGACTCTACACGAACCAGAATGGACTCTACAGGAACCAGAATGGAGTCTATCTTGGATAACCTGATTGGCCTGACAATGCCCCTTCACCCCCCCCCCCCCCATCATTCTACCCTTTCCAACGCCACTTATGCTTATTAATTAGATCTTGTTGCATATCTCCATTTCTACTCTCTACAATAGCTTGCCTATGATGTGCAATGTCCTGGCTGATCTTTGCAATTTTCTGCCTGAGGTTTGAAATACTTTGTCTGAGGCCAGCAATATTTCTATTGTGCTCTTCTATGTACTGTTTGACTTTTGCAATATCCTGTCTGATATCTGCAATACCCTGGCTGAGGTCTTCAACAGCCTCCTCGACGACCGCCATATCCACGTTTAAGTCTTGGATCATAACATCGTGCCATTCAAGGGAAATTCACCCTTGTTCTAAGTACTCACGGATACAAACAAGCCATTCATTGAAAACGTTAACAACCTCTGGGGCTTGTACCTCGGTAACCACCCTGGCCTCGTAAACATTCAGGTTTGCCTCTTCAATAACCTGATTGGCCTCGTGAAGGACTTGTTTTACCTCGTTAGTATCCAGATTGGCCTCGTTAGTAATCTGGTTGGTCCCTTCATTAACATTAACAATACATTTTTGGAGAGTTTTTTCGGCCCCGTTTCCACTTAATTTGGATATTGCTAGAACCCTTTGTAAGTTTTACTAACACCGCTGATTCAAACTTATATTCTAGTGTCCCATTATATCCAAACCAATTTTGTTTGTCAAGGACTATTTCAATTTGTGTTTTGAATTTTCTATTTCTAAACCACTTTTTATATACGTTTTGAGTTTTAATCTTCAAAGCAATCGGCAATTTATCAACATTTGTTGATGGCAGGGGTACATATTTAATACTGTCTAGCCTTATAATAAGATCAGAGTCCGTTGAAGGATACAGCTTTATGTTGTGGGAATTCATCACTAAAAATCTGCTGAGAAAATGTTATTTGCTACCGCCAATTACAACGCAACGGAATAGAAAGCGATACAATGCTAATGAATCAACTCGCAGAACACTAATGAGCCCCATCCTCGATACTTTCAACTATAATATCTACATCGTATTTTTTGCTGTTGCGCTGATTCGTAGTAAGTGGATACTTAACCTAAAATATAGCATCTTCTATTTTATGAATAATGGGCACTTTTACTCGCAAATGCTTTAAATAAACGAAAATGAAAAAAAAAATATTGTATACGGTTCCATTTAGTTACCCATATTATTTAACAGTTTTCTAAAAAAAAATAAAAGAAAACTTTTTTATATGGGTAACTAAAATATCAAAATATAATCAACAGGGAGTGAGAGAGCGCCTCAAGTTATCTGAAAATAGTCTAATTAGATCAACTTAAAGACTCGATCGGATCAAGAAGACCAAGGTTAGAATGTGGGGCGGAAGACCAGACAGGAAAGTAATTCTCAAATAGTGGCAGAATAAACAAAACATGGGCATAAAGTAGGCCTATTGTCCATTGGCATTAGTGAAATCCTAAACAAATAGTTCCACAAAATCGTACCTTTCCCAATTTCCTTTCAGAAGTATGCAATTAAATAAATAAATAATTTAATAAATATATACATACGTAAACCGATAAATTAATACATAGATATGTACTGCTACATAAGAATACCAATCTCTTCCAATCCCGTAACGTAAAATAATAACAGATGCATGGAGAAAAACACAAAATTCATATTAAACCCGTAAACTATATACCTCCACGGCCAAAGCAATTCTATTCCATCAAGCTTTTTATAAATTATCAAACTTTTAATAAATACCTCCAAGACCCACCTTAGAAATCGATAAATGTATTAATTTTTTGGTAGAAAAATGCCTGGGCCAATTCCTGTTAAATTATTATGTTCCCTCCACCAACCGACTTTACTCCTAAACTCAATTAATGAAATCAACAAATACATGTGGCAGTCCAGGGATTCGAACCTAGGATGCTCACACCGAAATTCAGTACATTTATCCATTGCACTACGAAGACAGTTAAAGAATGGTGGACAAGCCTACGAATTATTATGCAGTTTCGAATCCTGCATATCAATCTATGCATGTACACAATTCCAACTGCGCTATCATAGGCTATGGATAGATGAATGGAAAGAGTAATTAATGGGGCCTTAACCAAAATTTCAGGCTCACTATTGCTGGCCACGATACAATTGACATCTAAATGGCACGAGAGGTCTTAAAAATGTCAAAGAATGGGGCAAACATCTTAAAATCGGCAAAATAATGGAATAAAGTAGTAAACGCCAGGAAATAATCGACACCTAAATGGCACAAAAGGTCTTAACCTTGACAACGAAATGAGACGAAAGGTGTTAAAATTTCCAAACTAATGGGCCGAACGTCTTATAATCTCAAAACTAATGGGGCTAAGCATGAGGGAGAAGGAGGTCCGAACACAATAAACAACTCTTATAAACACCTCTAAACACATTAAGGGGAGGAAGACCCTTTTTCTGGATCCCCTTCTCCCTAATGTTTAGCCCCACTAATTTTGAGATTATAAGATGTTCGGCCCATTAGTTTGGCGATTTTAACACCTTTCGCCCCATTTCGTTGTCAATGTTAAGACCTTTCATGCCATTTAGGTGTCGATTATTTCCTGGCGAGTGATAGCCAGCCTGCAATTTTAAGAGGAACCAGCCTTCAGCCGGTACATTTTTCTACCGAAAAATTTACAAATTTATCTAGGGTTTTTTTCTTCTAATCTTGATGGAGATCTAGGGAGGAAACTAACAAAATATATGACCAAACAAACGGTCAGTCTCCCCTTAACCATGCATGAATTACAAGCAGGGTTTGGATTATAGTATGATTGGTAGAAATCTAATGATATATTTTAATAAAAGAAACGTATGTCTGTTAGAGAATATAAACCTAATCTTATAGTATAGGTCACCAAGATCTTTTCCCGTCAATTATATAACACCTTAGGTCTTTATAAAACTCTCACACTCACTCACTCACTCTCACTCACTCCCTCTCTCACACAAACATACAAGAGCACAAACAAACATACTCACCTCGAACTGGTTAAACTTCTCAACAAATTTATTGTGGACATATTGTGAGATTAAAAGTTCAAAATGTATATTTTTCTAATAATTATATGTAAAACACTTTCATCCACTATTAGCCATTGTGTAGTAATCCAGGTTTTATATTATCAAATATTGTACATAATGAAGTAGCAGATCTACTATTAGTGGGGCAGTTTAGCGGCAGAATTTGTGGGAATTGTACATTTCGTGATAAAAGTATCAAAATTGGCACACGCAATTAATCAAATACCCGGTAGTCAATATAATCAAAATTAGATATTGGGCCATCATAGGTTTACTCTACATTGGCTTTGGCAGCCCCCCTTCAATTAATTTCCATAGGAGTTCTTAAGCACTGATATTTGCCCCAAACTGTATACCATGATAGAGATGTCAAACTAGTTTCAAATTACTCATCTGGACATGGGTAACAACATATATTCAGACATTGTTTAGCTAATGTTGACTATTTGATTAGTACAGGCTGCTGTAGTCTATCACACAAATTGGTAAGTAATGTTGCCATTTGCCACTAATTTGTTGAACTACAGGGACCAGTACAAGTCAAACGGTCAACATTAACCAAACATTGTCTGAATATATGTTGTTACCCATGTCCATACGAGTCATTTGAGACTAGTTTGACATCTCTATCATGGTATACAGTTTGGGGCAAAAATTAATGCTTAAGAACTCTTATGGAAAGTAATTGAAAGGGGGCTGCCACAGGTATCAGGGACTGAATTTGAGATGGCCCAATATCCAAATCTGTTCATAATAGGATAGTCTACTGGTGTGCCAAATTTGGTGCTTTCCTCACAAAATGTACAATTTAGTAGCAGTCTCTACGTTTCCAACGTAGGGTTTATGATCTCAGCCGCTACAACAGCGGGCCGATTTATCGGTACTCACGCGAAGTAACCAAATAATCTCTAGAGTTGCACCTCAATTCACTACTAGGCACGTTGTACACACTCCGAGACGACTAAGAAGGAAGAGAAAGCGAAGGAGAGAAAGAATTGTTATAGTTACCCATTTAATTTAGCTGCTCTCCTCTAAGCCATGCTCCATGTTCTATGAGCCTGCGCCAGGACCTGCCAAAGTATCGAGGTATCAGTCACTTCGCGCCCACCGTCGGTGTCACACGCCTTTTTTGTCTGTGCTTCGCGAGTGCCTGCTTTGCATCCCCTTCGCTTCAACTATTAGTGAGTGTGAGCCTTTTCAGGCTGTTGAGGTTTTAGAAGGATGTTCAGTGATGCAGGCAGCACTTTATGCGGATTTATGGCGTGTTTACTGGGTGTGCGCGTAGTGCTGGAGACGTGTTTATTTATTTATTGTTTTCTTCGAGGGTGTTTGGTCCGCGATGCCGCGTAGCGGTCGTTGTGTGTCATTCTACCCTCGCTTTCGGGTTCATGTTCACTTTAACTACCCTTAACGTACCTTGGGGGGGAGATGCTTCCCGCGGGATGCATTGTATTTCTTTCCCTTTGTGACTTTTTGTTTTATTGTTTTTTCGTATGACTACATGTTGATGTTTTACAAGACTTGAGCATGAGGTTTCTCTGGATTCTGCTTTTGTGTGAGCATAGGCCACACAGCCTTTATTCTCTCACAAACATGCTGCTTTGGTCTCAACTGACCTATAGCCCTTCTGACTTGTTTATTAAACTTGTCCGTAGTTGGTGGTCTTGTATTTCGTTCGCATGGTTCACGCTTTTGTCAGTTCCTTTTCGTTTCCCCGGGCCTTCTTGACTCGTGGATACGTGGTTCTGGTCAAAAATGTCGGTCGACCCTAGGCTATCCTCCTTTTATTTTATTAATTTAACGTACTTGTGGGGCTTCTCGGGCAGTGTTTAGCTTTGTTACTAGGTTTTTTCACTCAGGGATTGACGCTGCCCTGGTGTTTTCTCTTTTATGTGAATTGTGTACCTAGGCTAGGCCTGTGTTTTTTAACTTGAGCTGACCGCCGTCGGATTGGGCCACATAGTCCTGTCCTTCTGTTTTCCTCTTGTCTCTACTGACTTGCTGGTTGGTCTTCTACGCTCTTGTTACAATTCTCATTATATTGTGTGTTTAAGCTAATCGGGTTTTTGCCTTGAGCTGCGCGCCGTTGGAATGATCCACACAGGTCCTTTCCTTCTGACTTCCTTTTGTCTCAACTGACTGGGAGTTCTCGGTCTCGTCGCTCTCGGTTAAATTCTCGTTTTTCTTACATTTTACATGTTTCTGTTCTTCCCCTGCCTGTGGTTACTTGATCACGATAAAGGGGGGGGGGGGGGATGTCTGGAAACTGTACGCGATAGGGGCCCCACTCACAGGGAGGATATGCTTGGACAAGTTGACTCGATTTTCGTGTTTACTCACGTTTTTTCGCCACACAGGCAAGGGTCTTCTGGTGTCCTCAGCTCCTTCATCTTTTTAAATCCGCCCTACAAGTGCCTTTATCTTTTTGTTGTGCCCTGTGCCTTGTCACGGCCTAGGCCACATAGCTTTTTCACTTGCCTTGGTTTATGCGCCCTGTTCTGCCCCCTATTTCATGTACCTGGACAGGGCTTCTTGGACGACGGCTGATTGGCTGTTTTTCCTATCCCTCTTGTCCTGTTCCTTGTGTCCTCCTTCTGTGCCTGGTTCCCGCCCTACAGGCGGCCTCCTTGTATACTGGCTGGACCCAAGGACCACCTGAAAGTGTTTAAGCTGATCGGTTTTTTGCCTTGAGCTGCGCGCCGTTGGCATGGTCGCCACAGGTCCTTTCCTTCTGACTTCCTTTTGTCTCAACTGACTGGGAGGTCTCGGTCTCGTCGCTCTCGGTTCAATTCTCGTTTTTCTTACATTTTACATATTTCTGTTCTTCCCCTGCCTGTGGTTACTTGATCACGATAAAGGGGGGGGGGGGATGTCTGGAAACTGTACGCGATAGGGGCCCCGCTCACAGGGAGGATATGATTGGACAAGTTGACTCGATTTTCGTGTTTACTCACGTTTTTTCGCCGCACAGGCAAGGGTCTTCTGGTGTCCTCAGCTCCTTCATCTTTTTAAATCCGCCCTACAAGCGCCTTTATCTTTTTGATGTGCCCTGTGCCTTGTCAAGGCCTAGGCCACATAGCTTTTCACTTGACTTGGTTTATGCGCCCTGTTCTGCCCCCCTATTCATGTACCTGGACAGGGCTTCTTGGACAACGGCTACTTGGCTGTTTTCCTCTCCCTTATGTCCTGTTCCTTGTGTCCTCCTTCTGTACCTGGTTCCCGCCCTACGGGCGCCCTCCTTGTATACTGGGAGGGCCCACAGACCACCTGAAAAGTCCTAGGACTCGACCCAAAGTGGCGATGTCCTGTGTGTTTTGGATTCCCTCCCCGCTCCTATTTACACTTATACGGTACTGTTGGGTTGCTCACACTTGACCTTTTCCTTCCAGCTGGTGCCCGCTCTACTGCCGGCTGTCCCTACGCCGCCGCCGCTTCGCCGCCTCCTCCCTCCGCTCTCACAGAGGGTTCTCAGGTATTTCGAAGGGTACCACTTTCCCCACGATTTTGGTTGGGACCTGTTCCCAGGGTTGGGCCTCGCTAAGGGGCTTGTCCCAGCCCTGGTGTTGAGGGTCTCTGGTGTGGGTGTTTTCTTTTGACTTTCCTGTTATACTTGCTACATAGCTTCTTACTGGATGTTGTCTTACTGAGTCTTACATGCTGAATTGGCTCTACTGCCTTATATTGCCTGTCTCACCTCTACTGGTGGGTAATGCTTCCCCGTTTTTCAGTGCTGTGATGCCGGCTCCTCCCTGCTCTCGGCCGACATGTCCTGCCCTATCCCTTGTCAAGGCCTAGGCCACATAGCTTTTTCACTTGACTTGGTTTTCAGCGCCCTGTTCTGCCACCTTTTTTCATTGTACCTGGACGGGACTCCTTGGACGGCAGCTGCTTGGCTGTTTCCTCTCCCTTGTGTCCTCCTTCGGTACCTAGTTTCCGCCCTACAGGTACCTCCTAGTATACTAGGTGGCCCCCAGGACCTCTTTTTTCCCCAAAGGACTTGGGCCTGTTTACCAGGGTTGGGTCTTGCCAAATGGGCTTGTCCCAGCCCTGGTGTTTGTGGTCTACTGTGTGGGTGTCTTTTAATTGACTTTCTTTGCTACTTGGCGTCTTCCTGGTTATTGTCTTACTTGGGTTTCAACTGCTATTTTGGCTCTACTGCCTCATACTTTTCCCCTGTCTCACCTCCACTGGTGTGTGACGCTCCCCCCCATTTTTTGGTCCCGTACTGATGGCTCCTCCCTGCTTCCGCCTGACGTGCTTTCGGTCGGGGGTGCTGCCTCCGCACGGCCTGCTACGCCAAGGATGTCTACGACCCCCGCCGATATGAAGTTTGTCTCTCCACCCTTCACCTCCTGGACGCACCCTGCTTCGGAGGAAGGCCGCCGGGCCTAGATCGCCTCACGGGCGAGGATCTCCTGGTGTCCTCTGGCTCTTCATCTTTTCTAGCATTCCGCTATACAAGCACGTTTTCTCCTTTTTGATGTACCCTGTATATCTGTATCTGGGAATCGGCCACATCACCTTTTTTCTCGGTTATTGATGGAGTTGGTGCCCTGTCTCAGTTTGAATGTACGTATGGTCCTGGATATGGCTACTTGGCTAATTTCCTATCCTCTGTGTCCTCCTGTGCTTCGTTTCCGCCCTACGGACGGCCTTCTAGTGTACTTGGTGGAGTCAGGGATCTGTTGCCTAGTCCCAGGACTCTGCTCACGTGGCGATTGTCCTGTCTGTCTTGGATTCCCCCTCCTATTTGTACCACTTAGGTGTCGGGTAGCTCACACTTAACTTTTTACTGCCAGGGGGGTTCGGCCTTGACTCCGCGTTGTGTTTACACACGTTTTCCGCCAAACAGGCAGAGTGTCGTCTGCCTCTTCCTCTTTCTATAGAACCTCGCTCCCCAGGTGGGTTTTATAGTCTTGGATGTACCCTGTGCCCTGTATCTCTCACCAGGAATCGGCCACGTGTCTTTTTCCTCTGGTTCTTTATGCCCTTTGCATTCATATGCACCCAGGGACTGGCTGTTTCGCTGGGTTTCCCCCCCTTGATGTGTCCTCTGTTCATTTCCTTCTGTGCCTCGAATCCGCTCCACAGTTGGCCTCTTGCTCCTCGATCGCCACAGTGCCTCGCTGACAGGTCCCAGGCCTCCGCTCACGTGGCGTTGGTCCTGTGTGTATTGGATTCCCTCCTTTTTTCATTGACCTTTTCCCGTCCATCCCCACCGTGGCCTCCACTTTTGTGTCTGGCCTGCTGCTCCGCTCCTCGGACTTCACTGGGTTCTTCAGCCCTACGTTGCATTCGCTTTTCCTGCCCGGTCCAGGACGTTCGCCACCCGTTGCCGTCGACTGGTTCGGGTGGTTTCTCTGCTCGTCAGCCCCTGCCGACGTCCACAGCCACCTCCTCCTCCCGGCCCTTTTAAGTCCGGGACTGACGTTCCTGGGGGTGGCTTGGCAGGAGGCTTTCTTGCTTGTGCTCAGCGATACATGCTCCGCACAATGGGAGGTCGTGGCGAAGCCCTCGTCGTCCTCCTCCAACCATGCGAGTGGTGGTCTGTCGCCGGCAAGGAGCCCTGGGGCTTGGGCTATGGGACGGGCCGCGGGGGGCGTTGTATACGCTCCTCCCGTGGCCGTTCGTACCCGGTTTGCCGTTCCGTCCTGTGGGTGGACTATGCTGGCAAGTTCCGGGACCCTCGTCCTCCGCTGCCTTGCTCGGACGGGAGTGGGACAAGCCGGAGCGTGAGGCCCGCTCTCCGTTTTCGTCAGGACGGCCAGGTGGACGGGGGTTTGGCCATGGTAGTTCCTTTCTCCATGCCAACTTAAGGGAGGCTATGCTCCGCACAACGCGTTGCTCCTCCTGGCCCATACCCTCTCCCCTCAACCGGCCGTCTCATTGACTTGGTGGTGGGCCTGACGCCAAGCGCCCGCTCCGGCTTCTCCCGCCCCCACTTCCTGCGCTTGCCCCGCCGGTCGTGGGCACGATGGGGTATTGTAGGGTCTGGCCTGGAGGTGGAGGTCTCAACCTCCTCTCGGGCGCCCTCCCCATCATCGACGCAGTGTCTCAGGAGGTGGCCCAGGTACTCCGGTCCATGTATGGGGGAGGTGCCGTCGTGATGACATCTCCACACTTTGTGTCCTGGACACGCTCGCTGTAGTCGTCCGTGTCGCGGGCCTGGGGTTCACCATCGCTATTTCACATGGCGGTCCTCCCACCTTCACACTGGGGGCCATGGAACCTCCACTGTGCTCCTGTTCCCCCAGGTCGGGTGTCCACGTCCACACACCGCCCTAGACCACCGACGAGACAACACCTCCGCACCCACGCTCCCGAAAATCAGCTGATCTAGCAAGCTGTTTACAGCGCTCGTAAAATAAACTCACCTAAACTTCAGTATAAGGATATTTTGTGTTGTCCTGTATTAAAATGCAGTATTAAAATAATTTGAGATTAAAAGCAAGTGAGGATATTTCGAGTGATAAAAATAATTCAAGTGATTGTGAATGCGAGTGGATGTAAACAAATATGGCTGACTTTGATGGATTTGAAGTCGGTGAGACCGAGGGCATTCTAGGGAAAATTATACGTGAGCTGAATGACATTAAAAGGTGGAAGGAGGATATGCAGGAGTGGAAGGTGAGTGTTAGTTCACAGATTGAGGCTATATGTTCAATATGTGGTGCTCAGGCTGGGGACATCGAGCCTGGACAAGATTTGAGTCGGGCTAGCCTAAAAGATATTCAAACTCATATGGGGCAACTCCAGGACGAAAATGAAGCTTTAAGATTGCAACTTGAAGAATACAAAGGGCAAACCAAGGAAATGAAAACACATGTGGAGGAGATTAAGGAGAAACACAATAAATGGGTTAATGACGAAGGAGGAAAAGTGAAGGAAGTGGCAATGAAGGAAATCATGGAGGAACAAAAGAAACAATCAGAAAGGGAAAAATAAAGATTTAGAATCAGTGGTAGTAAAAGCTATGAGGAGAAATGAACAGGTCCTGCGTGAAACAATAGATAGAAATAAGTGTATTATTGTATTTGGGGATATAGAGGAGCACATTATTGAGAGGAAAGCTAGGGATAAGGAAGAAATTAATAAGGTAAAAACATTGATCAAGCATGTCGATGAAGAAGGAAACAACTGGAGAGATGATATTGAAGAAGTTAGGAGAATGGGTAAATATAGTAAGGGAAACACAAGGCCAATGAGAGTGCAGTTTAGGTCTAGGGTAACAGTGGATGCAATAATGAACGTAACATGGAGACTTAACTTGACCAGCAAGTTTAAGAAAATTACAATTAGAAAAGACATGAGTATTGAGGATCGAAACATAAGAAAGGAATTGCAAACCGAGGCAAATGTAAAGAATGGAGAAAGGACGAAAGAAGACGAAAAGAAGTTTTTCTGGAGAGTGTGGGAGGGAAAACTCAAGAAATGGTATATAAAGCGAAGGGACGAAGAAGGGAGGGGAAAGGAGATGGTGCCGGTGTCGGGGGAGAAGGCAGAGAGAGGGGAGGTGGAGATAGAGAGAGAAACAGTCCAAGTGGAGGCAGGAGGGAGGGGAGGTGGAAACGGAGCGAGAAACAGTCCAGGTGGAGACAAGAGGAGAGGAGACAAGCTAGGAAATAAATTGGGAGGGGTACGTACAAAAAAAGAAAGGAACGGGCAGGGACGAGAAAAATAGGGAAAATACTGGAAATGCTAAGTTCATGTATACAAATATTGATGGGTTAATTTCCAAAAAGATTGAGTTTGACGAATATGTAAAGAGAGAGAGGCCCGGGGTAGTATGTTTGACTGAAACTAAGCTTAACCAGGAGGTAGACACGAATATAATTAGTTGTGCAGGATACAGTACATGGAGAAGAGACAGGTTAGGAAAGCTAGGAGGAGGAGTGTTGATCATGGTAGATAATAAAATTACTGCTAAAGAATTAAAACTTGGTGATAGCATTGCTGAAGTGGTTAGCAGTTGAAATTGAGGATAATGATAGGTCAAAATTCGGACATTGTATCAAATGTATTTTACCTCCTAAGACTAAATCTTGGAGCAACGATGAATATAATGAATTAATTTTGGAAACCTTGCGTATGTTAGAAATTATTTGTAAAAGGAAAATAGGCTTATTCTTGCAGGGGACTTTAATTGCGGGGAGGTGGATTGGGAATGTGTGGATGCGGGTTCAAATGAAAATACTTGGGGTAGCAAATTTCTTGAACTAACAATGGGGTATCTATTAACACAACACGTTACGGAAAATACAAGATTTAGAGGAGGTGATGAACCATCAAGACTTGACTTATTATTCACCAAAGACCCCCAAGAAATAAAGAACCTAACATATTTGAGTCCCATGGGAAAAAGCGATCATGCTGTGATTGAATTTGAATTGACAGTGGAATTTCTGGAAGGCAGAGAGGAGGAACATAGGGAATTTAGACTAAATTATAGTAAGGCGGATTATGAATCATTACGAGGATACTTTGCAAATATAGATTGGTCATTTATTGAGCAAGAACAGATTATTCAGGTAAAATACACCATGTTACTAGACATTTACAGGGAGGGGGTAGATAAATATGTACCAACATTTAAGGATAGAAAGCTGGCTAAGGAGAAAGAGTGGTTTAACATGCGATGTCACATTGCCCAGAACAAAAAGGACTCTGCATGGAATAAAGTGAGAAGGAGACACACTGAGGAAAAATGGGATGAGTATAAGAATGCTAGAAACAACTATGTCAAGACTATAAGAGAGGAGAAAAAGAACTTTGAAAAAGATATAGTAAACAAATGTAATAAAGAACCCAAACTGTTCTATAGTTATATCAACGGTAAAACTAAAATAAAGGATAAAATAACAAAGCTTAGGCTAGAGGGTCAATTATATGAAGACACAGTGGGTATGTGTGAAATTATGAATGATACATTAACATCCGTGTTTGTGGAGGAGGATGACTATGTAGAACCTGTGGTGGAATTGAATGAGATACAGGGACTAGAGTCGATAGAAGTCAACAAGGATGAACTAAAATCATTGTTGGAAGAATTGGACGTGAGAAAATCTATGGGCCCAGATAACATTGCTGGATGGGTATTAAGAGAATGTTCTGAACAACTAGTGAGACCTATTTTTAATATTGTTCAATACTCATTAAACAAGGGGGAACTTCCCTTAGAATGGAAACAAGCAAATATAACTCCAATATATAAAAGTGGAAATAAAGAAGACCCGCTAAATTATCGACCGGTATCCTTAACGAGTGTTATATGCAAGCTTTAGTGAAAAAGATTATTAGAAAAGATGGGTGGGTATGTTGGAGGAGAGGGAAATAATTTCAAGCAAGCAGTTCGGGTTCAGAAAAGGTCATTCGTGTACCACAAATTTGTTGAGTTACTATGATAGGGTAATTGACATTGTACAAGGGAGGGGGGTGGGTAGATTGTATCTACTTACATTTCAAGAAGGCATTTGATAAGGTGCCTCATACGAGATTGTTGTGGAAGCTCAGGACTGTGGGGCGGGTTGAGGGAGTATTATTAAAGTGGATGGAAAACTATTTAATTGGGAGGGAAATGCGAAACAGTAATAAAAGGAAAGTTCTCCTCGTGGAAAAGGGTAAAAAAGCGGAGTGCCTCAAGGATCGGTGTTGGCCCCAATCATGTTTTTGGTTTTCATCAACGACCTTCAAATGGGAATAGGCTCATATATATCTATGTTCGCTGATGATGCAAAATTAATGAAGCATATTACAAGTAGGAGTAGTTGTGAAGAATTACAGAGAGATCTAGATAAGTTATATGAGTGGAGTCAAACTTGGAAAATGGAATTCAACACGAGTAAGTGTCAGGTTCTTGAGATGGGAAAAAGTAAATATAGACCTTCTTGGGGATATAAAATAGGAGATGAAATAATTAGTAAAGCTGTGAAAGCAAAAAGACCTAGGGGTAGTTGTGGCAGACAGCTGTCACCTGAACAGCATATAAATAAAATAACTGGTGAAACCTATGCAGTGTTGACTAACATGAGAATAGCTCTGAATTATTTAGATGAAGAGATGTTAGCAAAAAATAATAGGGACACTAATACGACCAAGACTGGAGTAGGCAGCAGTGGTGTGGTCTCCACACCTTATAAAAATAATAAAAAACTGGCAAGACTTCAGAGAGTTGCCACTAAGATGATAGCTAGCCTTAGAGACCTACCTTATGAGGAGAGATTGGAGAGGCTAAAGCTGCCAACGCTGAGGGAGAGGAGAGAGAGAGGTGACATGATCATGATGTTTAAGTGTGTGAAAGGTTTTGAGAAGATCGACAAGGGAGATTTTGTGGTGAGGGACGAGGGAAGAACCAGGGGTCATGATTGTAAGTTGAGGAAAGTTATATGTAAGTTATATGTAAGAAAGTTCAGCTTCCCGTATAGAAGCATTGAGTGTTGGAATAAGTTGGATGGGGAGGTGGTGGGAGCAAGAAATATCCAAACTTTTAAAGCAAAATTGGATAAATGTCGAGAGAGAGACAGGACAACTCGAGCTTAGGCTCAAATCCTGTATACTACAATTAGGTGAATTAGGTGAGGTGAGTACACTTGTCGTGTTCTGCCCGTTCTCGTTCACGAGCATGTTCTGGGTGTTTTCCCGGCTGGGATCTTTCCCTTGGGCGGCACTGACCGTGCCTTTAGGCCAGCTCGGACTCGACTACCTTGTTCTACTGGTCCCCTAACACTTCCCTGTATCGCCCCCCCCCCCCCCTTTACTGGCTGTGGCCGGTACCGCGCTTGCTACATATGAGACTATCACACTGGGTCGCTCGGGGCTCGCTCGCGGCAGCGGTTGCCCTGGGCTGCTCCCCGGCGGCCATCTGGATAGCCACAGATGCGTCGTGTGAGGGGGGTGGGGCTCCCGATCTAACATGGGTCTTCGCCACCACGGCGAGTGGTCAGGGCTCTTCGCTTTTGCGTCCGGGCCTTGATCCTGTTGGTACCGTTCTTCTTCCTGCGGGTTCGCTGTCTTGCCCTGGCGGGCTTGTCGGTGGCCTTTCGGTTGGTCTTCTTCTCCGCTGATGCCTTCGGCACGGACTGGAGTGGGTGACAGTCGGTGTCCACATTGCCTCCGCCCGTCGCACTCCTCATGTGCTACGTCCTCCACGGGCTGGGATTTTTCTGGCGCGGGGTTTGGTTGATCGCGCCCATGTGGCCGGCCCGTCCTTGGTACGCTCCACTATACATACGTGTACGGGGTTCCCGTCATTTGTACCGGCTCAGACGGGTTGCTTTTCGGTAGTTGGGGTGTACTGTGGGACGATCAGGTCCCACCTCACCACTGCCCCGCCCAGTCGTCACTGTGGATGTTGTTGGTGTGGTGCTAACCGTGCCTCAGCACGACTCGCCGGGGTCCCCCCCCCCCTCCCCCCCCCCCCCCCCCGCTGCACTTGCTCCTGCAGTCTCGGTTACCGCGCCAGCCTTCACAGTGTTCCAAAGAGTCTGCACCTTCACAAGACTCTCCTGTCGGTTAGACAATTGGCCTATGGAACACTAAACGTCCTGCCCCACCGCTGCTCCAACGTGTAACCTCTGTTGCCGCCGCAAGTGTGTTGCCAAACGGCTGAAACGCTGGTGTTCCGTTCCCCTCCCTGTCTCCGGCTTCCTCTTGGGCCGGATTGGGGCCCTAGGGACCTTGTTGGCATTTGTGTCGTAAATGTTTGTGTGGCTGGGTGGTTGCCGCCTTTTGACCTCGGCTTGGCTGATATGCTTTGTCGGCGCTGGCTGATGTCTCCGTGGAGGGCTTCCGTCATCTTGGATTGGGTTCCCTAACTGGCTCCGTGACGCTGGGTAGTGGGCACACAGATCCCTCGGTTGCATTTGTGTTCCGTTTCCTTCATCACTGGTTTGGGACACTCGCCGGCATGTGCGGTCCTACATCTTTCGAGGCCGCATGCCCGCTCTTGGGGTACTCTTGGAGGCCTTGACGGGGCTGGTGCTCCCTCACGAGGGGTGTCACCTTTCTGAAGTCCTGTTTTAGGCTCCGTCAGGCTCCAACCCATAGCCAGGGCCCCTTCCCTCGGGTTCGTCACTTTGACCCCTTCTGTTCGTTTTGTAGACTCGTATGGAACTTCTGCTATGCCGGATTCACGCCCTGTTGCTTCTGGGTGTGCCGCTGTGTCGGGACGGGCTTCGGTGTGCACATACCTCTCCATGCCCACGGCCAGGCTTCATATGCCTTGGGTCGCGTTCCATCAACGTGTTCCCTGCTTCGTCATCCATCCTGCTTCTCTTCCTGCTGTTTTCGTCCCATACTGTATTTTCTTCCTTTCCCTGTCAAAGGGGGGGGGGGGGGGGGTCTTTTTGTATGCTTGTACAAAGCCTTTCTTTCAATACATGTCTGCTTGGTATATGGAGGATGTCGCTCTTACGGTTTTTACATTATGACTACACTGTATACGGGTTTTACCTTGGTATGCTTATGCCGCATCCCCATGTCTTGTACATGACGAATGTCGGGATGATGTCGTCAGACCGGCTATACCGTGCTCATTTTGTTTTGTAAACACTTAACACCTGCCTTCACTTACGGTTTTCCTCCGCTCTTTACACTTTTTCCGTTCCTGACTCCACTGTCTCCGGGGTTCTGTGTTGGATATACTTAATGCCTCCTCACCGTGTCATGTACCTCCAGAGTGTCGTCTGATGGCGTCCGCCTGGCTATGCCGTGCCTTGTGTTTTGTTGTGAATACTTTCCACTTGGCTTCACTTTAGGATTTCGCTCTTGTCAAGTTTTTACTTCTGACTCAACTGTCTACGGGTTTTGTGTTTGGTATGCTTCACCTCCTCCCCATGGCATGTAACTACAGAGTGTCATGTGGGTGACAGTCCACCGTCTCCTGTGTCTCTTCCTCCCGTACTGTATTTTCTTCCTTTCCCTACAACAGGGGGGGGGGGGTTGGGTTTTGTATGCTTGTACAAAGACTTTCTCTTTCAGTACTTTGGTCTGAACAGTACTGTCTGTTTAGTGTTACGGATGACACTCTTACGGTTTATTTCCGTTTTTTGGACTATACTGTCTACGGGTTTTTGTATTGGTATGCCTATGCCTCATACCCATGTCTTGTAAACATAATGAGTGTCTTCGGAGGTCATCCACACTGCTGGTGCCGTGCTGTTTTGTTCCTTGTACTACTTTAAAATTGACTTTACCTTTCCCATGTTGGTGTGGGTGCCATTCCAAGGTCGACATGACCTCTTTTCCCTTTACCTGCCTGTGCATTTTTTAGACCCCTAGACTGAGTTACACTTGTAACATGTACTATTCTTACAACAATCTGAATCGCAGTGCGCAGGGGGTATTGGGAAAACGTACCCCCTGTGCTGACTTATTTGAGGTGTTTCCCGTTTCGCACTAAATATATTCATTGTCGCCATTAATTTAGAACTTAATATTTATCCATATTCGGCCTATTATGGGTTGACTTATAAAGGTATTAAACCTTGAAACAACGAAACAACAATAAAACGAACGAGGTGGGGAAAAAAACAGCGTTTGGATGGTCAAAATCGGAGATATGCCCCGGCTAGTTGTATAATGTAGGGTGTGTGAGGCAATCTGCTTTTTCCCCCCTTTTTCCCACCAATTTTCCCCAAGGCCACATGAGACCAGATCGATCGATACCCTCTCTCTCCTCTCTCTTTGCACTCGCTTGCTATCAGTGATGAACAACACCCTGCCAATCGATTTTCTAATGTTAGAACGACGGAACATATACCTCAGAATAAGGAAGAACAGGGAAAATAGGTGATAACTGAAGAGAGAGGAAAGTGGGGAAGGGAGGTTAGGTAGAGGACTGAGATTTGCATGGCCCATTGGCCAAAACCAAAAAAACTAAAAAAAAAAAAATATAAAATTTTTTTTTTTTTTTTCGATGTCAAAAGTTGATTTTTTTTATTTTCTCTGACTCTAGAGGCTTCCCGCAGTGCGCCGGGGGACTCTTAAGATTCTCCCCGCAGCTCCCGGGCTAATATGCACCGTAACTGTTAACGCTCCTTTTTCCTATAACCTGATTTGTTTATTTGCTGTTTTTCTCTTGGTCATCTACTTTTGCTAAGAGGCCTTGGGGTTTAACAGGTTTTCTTTGATGTCCGCCTCCAATTTTGGGATTCAAGCCCTACGTTGGAAACGTAGAGACTGGCTACTAAATTGGGAGGTTTGACGACCTCCCTTATAACCAAATAAGGAAAACCTCTTATTTGGTAGCAGTCTCGGAGTAAGCCACCGCCAAGAGTATCCCCGCCCTCCAACATCCCGATCCCCCTCCTCAACCAATCTAAACTGATTACTTGATACCTCGATACTTTGGCAGGTCCCTGGCGCAGGCCTCATAGAAAACATGGAGCATGGCGTAGAGGAGAGCAGCTAGAATAAATGGGTAACTATAACAATTCTTTCTCTCCTTCGCTTTCTCTTCCTTCTTAGTCGTCTCGAAGTGTGTACAACGTGCCTAGTAGTGAATTGAGGGGTGTCACTCTAGAGATTATTTGGTTACTTCGCGTTAGTACCGAATAAATCGGCCCTCTGTGGTTAGCGTCTGAGATCATACGCCCTACGTTGGATACTCCGAGACTGCTAACGCACATAAGAAGAGGTTTTTCCTTATTTGGTTATAAGGTAGTCCGTTCAACCTCCCAATTGTTATGCCTAAGTTGCCCCACTATATTTATTTTTTAAGAGTGTGATAAATGGGTAGCCTATGAACTAATAAATCCCACGTTTATAGTACAATTATGAATTTAAGTTGTTATT
>CM064546.1:51582935-51599904 GCA_032716605.1 Paralithodes platypus | reverse complement strand
TCAACAAATTTTTTTGAAGCTCCCCCCCCCCCAACCCCACCGGCCCCCCCCGCCAAAAAAAATGTCCAGAGGTGATTTTTTTTTTGGTTATTTTTTTTCCTTTCTCATCCTTTGTCTTCCATTTTAGCAAAAACAAAAAAAATAAGTGAAAATGGCTTGGGACTGGGGTTAACAAAATATGATAACTTAGCCGGGGCTCAAACAGGGGTTTAAAGAGGCCCCCGCATGTCCCAGGGTAATGGGTGGTTGGTGATACTATGACGACTAATTTTTCAGGGTATGCAGACATCATTGTCCATAGACTGCTGGCAGTGATCATTGAAGCTGACCCCAGCGTACCCAAGCTGCTCAACTCCACGAAGCTGGCGGACCCCGTCAACACATTAATTACAGGCACAAGATGGCTCAGTATGCTGGTCGCGGATCAGCGGAGATCACAGCTAATTTAGTACAGTATATAGTACCGTTACCCTACGCTTATTTGATATTTTAAGGCTGGTATCACACGACGCCTTTTCCTTCAACTTTCTTTGGCTTTGTTATGAGCTGATGAGTTTGCTTGGGAACAGATTAACTTTCTCATGTAGTCATGTCAACCCTATCTGGGGGATTGTGCTTCTTTTTATTTATAATTAGAGTTGCTTAAGCGTTATTTCCACAGCGATTTTCTAAGGTTATTGTCTTTTTACTGCGTGTGTCTAAAGTTTTGGTTTGGTGTATTTTGCAAGGTTTTACCTTATAATTTGAGTTATATAAGAATTTAGCTAGGCGAAAATACTGCGGATTAGTTTTCCAAAATCAATACAAATGACCTGTAGATGGCTTTGTAAAGGCATTTAGAGGGAAAACCCATCTAAGAATTTTTCAATTATTAGCATGAGGTACATTCTGGGAAGGTGGTGTCTGGTGGTCGTGCGGTGGGAGAGAACATTTTAGCAAGTTGACAGAATATATTTTGAGGAGGGCAAAGTTCTGCCCAAGGAGGGAGACAAGGACAATAAACTAGAGGAGAGAAAAAAACCTAAGCAGAGATGTAAAGGACGTAGATAAGGTATCAGGTTTATAAATTTAATAAACTGGTAGTACGGCGTCGCGCTAATAAGTCCTCGTCGCGTCAGCTGTCCTTACGTCCTTTTGGCTTGCTCTGTGTTGTATTAATGTCTATCAGATGTTGAATAGGGGTTTAAGTGTTAGGAAGTAGGTTTGTATATTCCCCGCGAAATGAATCAATTAACTTTAGATATTGCTGAAATAAATTATGGATCAAAATATAATTGTTGCCGAGACATGACTTAATTAGCGCAATTGTACATAATATCCTTAGGAAAAATGCTGAGATATGGGCAAGACAAAAACATACAGTAATCCTATGTTATAGGTGAATCAAATGATAGTTTTAGTTGAATGTAGGAGTAAGACAGGTATATTTATGTCACCTTGGCTGTACTTTTATATATATTTTTTCTATGTGATGAGGGAGACAGAAGGCAAAACTCCCTGTGATGAGTGCCTCCCCCAGAGTTGAAAGAGTGACAGGGCCAAACTCAAGGAATGTTCGAGCCAAAATGTCTTAGACACAGAGTTTTGAGTCAATTTAACCCTCGCAGCCGACCGGTGACCGTCATATGACTTGTGCCTTTTTTAGGCCATATTAGCGATGAAGGAGATAGCGAGTATTGCAAGGACAACAGGCGGCCTCGTTCCGCTCGCGACAGCGGCATGACCCGCCACTGAGACCTACTTTATCGAGTCCTCAGCCTCCGCTACCTCTTCCCCCCAAAAAATAAGGATAAATCCGGGGAAAATACCTCATATTAGGGGATTTTCACTTCCAGTTGCACTATCGTTGCCATGAGAACTCTTTTGTCGTACAAGGATGATTCCAGATGTCCGCGGAAAGCTCGTTTATCGCTCTTTCACGGATATAAAATTGTATTATGCTCCTGCTCTTTCTTATGCATTAACAAGAACATTGAATAATGCTCATTTCGGTAAATATGCCCGCCAGGCGCTACCATGATTGACCCCCACCCCCGCGGGTTGGGAGTTAAGTCATAGGATGAGGGAAAGATGGTATTCTGGGAGAGAGTTTCAGACTCCATCTGTTAAATAGAAAAAAAAAAATAGAGTAATCGTTTCACTCTAGAATTGTAGAGCTGCACAGAGTAGGGGTAGGATTTTTTTGCAAGACGGGTACTACTTACCCTACCTAGAGGAGGTGGTATTCACTGAGAGAGCTCTGCAGAACCCTGACTCTTATAGTAGCGATAGAATTGCGAGAGAGATGCAACAATTGGCGGCGAAGAGAGAGAGATTGCAGAGAATCGGTGTGTGGGCGGGAGTTTATGACACAAAAGGCTTTCTTTTCTACTTTGTCTAGAAATGAGGTGTGATAAGGATCCGTCCAAAATGGGACAATACTCAATAAAAAGGACGCACCTGTGCCCTTGTATAGATGCAAGAAGCTGTGCAAGTTAAAGAACCCCTTGAGGACCCCCCTCGTCTGGAAAAGCCGTTTTAGCAAGAGTGGTAATTATAGGTTTGACTCCTGTAAGGAGATAAAGAAAACCTAATATTTAGTAGTGGCCCCGTAATCATTGACGAACATGCCTATTACATAAGGCATCCTCTTCAAACACTAATCCGCCGTAGTTTTGAATCTACCGCGCAGAGCATTTAAAAACTGAGGAGCCTTCATCATGAGCGCACGCGACCTCACTCATGGCTTCAGTCATTATGAATTGGGTTCTCACTACGAAAAAACTTCGTAAAAAATAAAAACAAAAAGAAATAAGAATAACTATCTAATAAGCTTTCCATCATATCGTGGATGTACTTGTGTGGATCTCTGACCAGACGCTGATTCAGGCGTCATTCCTCCTTCACTGACATATCAAGTAAACCAAAATCCTCAATACATCAACGAATGGGAAGGGGACGGTCGGGAGGGCCCCAGTCGTCAATGATTACGGGGCCACTACTAAATATTAGGTTTTCTTTATCTCCTTACAGGAGTCAAACCTATAATTTATTAGTGGCCCCTCCATCATTGACGAACATGCCTGATTTCTAAGACTGGAGGGGGACATTCGTAATCATATCATAACTCTAGAAAAGCAGATAATAAAAACAACCACATAGTATTCTTACTTTTGAAAAATATATTTAAACACGGCGTAGGCCGAAAATATACAAGAAAAAGGGGGTTCAGGCAGGTGCGTGCTTCAAAGAAGCCTGCCTGACACAAAATGGGTAACCCTGAAGATTCTGAACACAGATCTGTAGTTACAAAGGCACCCCACTCAACGAGTGGTGACAAAAAATAACAAGTTATAAGTTTATATGTGCACATAATAAACCCCAAAATAAACTTGGAGATACATTGCAAAGGAACTCCATTGTTCTAATATTAAATTGCTTTCGCAGCTAAAACTACTATAACAACCCCGTTGTTTTGTACTTCACATTGTACTAGCACAATTTCTCGCTGAGAAATTTTCATATCACATTTTAACCCTCAAATTGTATCACAGCTCTCATACTCCGGCGGGGTCTAGGGTGTCCTATGTCAACTGACTGCACCCCCCCCCCCCCCCTTTCCCGTGAAAGTAAACAAAAGTGACTGCAGGGCCACCTAGACCCTCTGCCTTAAAGCTATACATGGTAAGGAAGGTTTGTCTAGAGCAACTGACAAGTATCTAGACAGAAACGTATGATTAGACGCCCACAACTGCGTGGACGCGATATCTTCTACTGAAACATTTTTCAGGAAACGTAAAGAGGCTGCCCATTTGTGTAAATCGTGGGCCCGACCCACAACGCCGGGATTACTCTCTTTAATGACTTCTACCAGAAGAGAGGCTAATCGCCGTTTAAGTAAGCGTTTACCCGTACTTGCTACCCATAAAGCACCTTGGGGGTTTAGAGGAGCTACTCTCAAATATTTGGTTAGAGCTTGCACTGGACATAGATTATGATGCACCTTTCCCCTTTTTAACGCCGGCACCGTGAATTCAGAAAACACGTGTGCACTATGCTCATTCTTGGCTACAAAACCTGGGGAGGGTGCAATGGAAATACATTCATTAAGTCTACCAAACCTAAGACAATTAGGTGTGTTGCTCATCGCCGCCAGCTCAGACACTCTGTTTCCGGTGGCCAAAGCCAAAAGGAAAACTGCCTTTTTTAAGAGTAATGCAAAGTCTGCAGTATTTTGGTACAGACGAGAGTGAAGCAAAGACAAAGCTTTGTCCAGAGACCAAGTAGGCATGAGCTGACGGGGAGGTGGGCGGAGTTTAAAACATGCTCTCATAAAACCTGTTTCCTTCGCTACCGGTATGGAGAGACCCGTAAGGTCTAAAAAGGGCACTCTAATCACAGTTAAGTGATTTTTTAATGTTACCACAGATACACGTTTCTGCTCAAACAGATAATTCAAATAATTAAAAACTAATGCCACTGAGGGTACAGTTTGTTCTGTTCTAACGATCCAAGAAGTAAAGGCTTGCCAATGTGATTGATACTGTCGTTTCGTAGACTGAGTATATTGATTGAGTAATTTATTGGTCACATCTCTACCGTATGGTGCTAGCCACTTGGCCTCCTGAATGTCCATAATGCAAAAGTCAGCGAGGTCGCTAGGTTGCCAATCGTGTCTAAGTGGAAATACCCGACCGGGAGCGATACCGGGTCCGGGCACCACATTTTCAATTGCTGGTACCACAACTGCGCTGGCCACAGAGGCGCGATTAGCGAGACTAAGCCTCGATAATCTCGTAGTTTGTTCACTACGTGGCACATTAGTGACGCATCTGGCGGTGGAAACAGATAGATGGAGCTCCATCTGTTCCAGTCTGTCACTAGGGCGTCTGGCCCCCCTGCCGGCGTTTTCGCCCGGCGGGTGAGGTATAGAGGGAGTTTGTGAGTCTCCTCGGACGCAAACAGATCCACTTGTGGATGGGAGAACTCTGCAATCATTAGGTTGAAAATGGGTTGCTTGAGCTCCCATTCTACTGTCGTGCTCTGTCTCCGGGACAGAGCGTCTGCCCAGACGTTCGCTACGCCTGGGAGATAAGATGCGTGAAGATAAATATCTAGACTGTTGGCTAGAGCAAAAATCTCTTCCGACACGTTTAGCAACTTCCTTGACCTCGTTGACCCTTGTTTCTGAATACAGTGGACTGCATTCAGATTGTCCCTTCTGAAGGCCACCGACTTGCCCCGTAACGCCGGGCCGTGAGCCTGAAGGAAATACAAGGGGACTAGTAATTCTTTGACATTGATGTGAGAGATTTCTAAGTGGGACCAAAGCCCCTGACCCTGGTGCCCCTGATTTGACTGAAATCCCCACCCTATTGTGCCTGACGCATCCGTGTCTACCCATACCGTTGGTGGAGGAGAGGTCCATGACATTATTGAGTGCAATGTTTCCCTCTTCGCCCAGACCGCTAGTAAGGTGTGGATTAATTTCGGGATGGGCCATAATTTTTTCGCCGGTAAGAGCGGGAAATATTTGTTGCCTTCCAATATTAATCGTTTTACTTTCAACCGGCCCAACTTGACAGTTAGTTGAATCCAGTTGAGAGAGCCGACCAGAGACTCCCAGACCCTTCGCGTCGTAGTCAGACTGTGAAGAAACCTGAACAGTTTCCTGCGAAACCTGTTGCGATTGTCCACACTCTGACTCAGAGTGAGAGCGGCGGTGTCCCAGACCAGCCCTATCCACTGAATTACTCGTGAGGGAACAAGGTTTGACTTTACCAGATTTACCTTGAAGCCTAGAGTTTTGACTTGATTTAAAATGATATTGACATGTTTTATGCATAATTGTTGTGTCTCTGCCACCACCAGCCAGTCGTCTAGATACCGCAACACTCTGATCCCCTGTTTTAACAATGGCATCAGGGCTTGCCGGACTAGTTTTGTGAATAATCGAGGTGCTAGGTTCAAGCCGAACGGCATCCTCTGAAAAACAAAATTTTGGTGCCTGATCCGTAAGGCCAAAAACCTTTGAAATCTTTTGTTGACCGATACGTGCCAATAGGCGTCTGTCAGGTCTAGTGAACACATCCAACCTCCCGGCGGAAGTGTTAGCCTGATTTGGTGTACTGTTAACATTCTGAAAGATTCGTTGTGAATGTGAAGATTCAGATAAGACAGGTCTACGACCGGCCTCATCTGAACACTGTCCCTTTTGGGAACCAAAAATAGTTTGGACGTGAATACAGGGTAATTTGGTGGGACCGGGATGATGACATTCTTGGCAATCATTTCCTGGGCTAGTGACTCCACCTCTAAAGAAACAAAATTCGCCGTTGTCCGCTGACGTAATCGAGGTCGCCGGAGCCACTGCCAAGTGATGCCTTTGCGTGCCACCATCCGTGCCCAAGTGTTTAACGGCCATGCTTGGTGACACGTTCGGAACGACCCAGTTAGCAGACAAGGGTTCGCCGGCTGTACTAACCCTCGGTTTTCCTCCGGCCTTAAGGTTGGCACCGGGAGTGAGAGAGACTTTAGTTTTTTGATGGTGGGGTTGGTGGTGCTGGACGCTTTGCCGGCTGGCTGGTGTTGGCCGAAGACTGGCCCTGACCTGGCTTATTCTGGCCGCGTCCTCTCTGACCTGAAACCTACTCTGTCTATGCCTGTACTGACCCTGGGGGGAGTGGGAGGACTTAGGCGGAAGAAAAGGTTTAGATCCCCCTGGCTGAGCTTTAGTAGTAGGCCTGGGTTTGGGGAAGTTAAATGCAGGTTTCTTAGAAGGGGTGGGACTGTGCTTAACGGCCTGTGCCATATTGAACACCGTTCGCCACACTTCAGGGGTCATTAAAGAGGGAGTAAGCACTGGTGACATCACCACCTGATTAGCAATGCGATCAGGTAGCTTGCGAACTAACGACATCCTAAGATCTTGTCGTGCTCGTACCGCCTCAAGCAAGGCGGTGCGTATGTCACCTAAGGATTGGATTGACGACTGAAGAATCAGTCGCCGGGATAACTCAACCGATCTTCGAGCATCCGCATCTGCGATTGCCTGAGTGGACCGTAGTAAAGACTTAGCCACCTGCTGAGATACTATGTACTGTGAGAACAGGCGAAAAGCTTTTCCCCGTAGCCTAAATTCTCTGTCTAGGTGAGTAGGGGTAGGGGTAGTGAACGGGTCCTTCAGCTCACAAAGATTAATCTTAGGGGCAGCTAGAAATTAAAACAAAGCTGACGGGACTCCGCCGGCAGAACCCACCGGCATGGAGAACCATGAATGAGTTATCTTGAGGGATCTGGTGGGAAGATTTAGAAGTGAAAGTGGTTGCAAAGTTTTGAGCCTCTACCTCCCAATCTACCCAAGGTCCTGGTCCCAACTGTCCCACCTTCAAAACTGGATTAGCTGCGTCGTCTGTGACGGTCTGTAAATCTAGTTCAGGAGTGAGAGCTGACAGTCTTAATATCATTAAACCCATCCAGCTTAGACCAGTCTGAAAATATTTTTGAAGCTGAGGCAGGGGGTAAAGCAGGCTTAGAAGCATACACAAAATAATCTTGGTGATAATAACTAGGTATAGCCTTGATGTTTACGTCCAGAACATTACCAAAGTATCCACGGCCCTTAATTTCTTTGACTTATTGCCCTGGATGACCCACTCACGAGGTACCGGGAGTTCCCCTGACAAGGTAGGTTGGGCAAGCTCTGGTTTAGAGGGGTTCAAAAGAACCCATGACTCGTCTGGCCCATAAAGTAAGGGCATAGCTACCTTTCTAAGAGGCGCTTTTGTCTAGAGGGGGTGGATTGACATCCGTTATGACCCTGACATTTGAAGTTGTCAATGCCGCCGTAGCAGGCCTAGTGATCCCTGAGGTTAACAGAGTGGGAGGGTTAGGGATCTTAGATAAATCAATTGAAGTCATCAGAGGCCGTACCGTAGAACTTGTCGTGGGAGCCCTCAAGTCCATTGTGGGGTTTTCCTGTTGTTGGCCAAAAAATTTAGATAAAGCATGAGTAAGCAGCCCATTAATTTCTTGTGCCGTAACAAACTGGTTTGATGAAGAACTTACAGGTGAATCATTAGTATCCTGTGCGGCGTCCAAGCCTGAGCCTGTCCTTCCATCTCCGAAATTATTGAAACTTCGTCTTTCTCCTCCTGATCCTCCTGAGAAGACCCCGCCGAGGCAGGGGTACCTTGTTGCCAAGATAAGTCTGGGATAGAGGATGGGATCGCCGCGTCCCTGTGGACATCGGCTACTGTGTGACTCGTTTGAGTCGGACGTGGGTGGTCAGACCCTGGTTGAGCAAACCGCCAAACACCGAGGCCCTGGCCTACGCTCTCTTGAGAGTCTGAAACATTCTCAATTACTGAACCCCCTGAACTTTCCATTTCCAGGGTTAAAATATTAATTGGCAAATCCTCTTTTGGGACAGGCGCTGCACTGGACTCTGGGGCCGTAACACAAACCCTGTCTGGGGTAGAGGTACGATGAGATGCACTAGAAGTTGGTGAATGTCGAGAGGACTTCCGTTTATGTGAATCCTTTTTGGAGGATTTATGGCTACGGTGTGACCGCGAACTACTCTTAGATCTGGAGGATTCCTCGCCGTGACCACTGGTGGAACCTTCCGTCCTACTCTTCTTACTCGCCGGTGAAGAGGCACGACTAGATGACTGGTGTCTGAGAGGTGACCTTGACCGAGATCTCGCCCGAGACGAGGAGGCGGATGCCGGGGTGTAGGCTCTCTTGGGCGTTTAGGAGTAGCAGCAGAAGATACAGAACCCTGACCAGTCTCCGCCGGCTTAATACTCGTGACTCTAGAGGAACGTTTAGGGGGAGGGTGTTCTGAGAGCAATCTATCCCAAAGTGGGATGTTGTCACATTGAAGTGATTTATGCGCAACAATGGTAGTGTAGGCTGACATCTGTTGCCTGACTTCTCTCAACGCTACCGCCGCGGTCTTATCATTCTCACAAAGGACCTTTACAGCTAATTGGGAGCAAAAAGAACAATTACGCATAACCCAGAGACCCCTTGAACGGTCTAGACATTTAACACACCTTATGCAAAGGGTATGCGCAAAAATAGGGATACCAGCACAAGTAGGGGTAGTGCACAGGGCAAAAACTGGGGCCACGGTAGCCATGACAGAGACTGGTGGGAGAAAACTACCGCCGGGTCTGTATTGGTCCGCCGGAGCTCAGCTCTGGAAAAAAAAGAAAATTTCCAGGAATTAATGCTCATAAGGTTAACCCAACATGTTCGCACACAAGTGTTAATAACCCGCCGGGTAACGAGATGTAATGACACAACGAACACAGCTCGCTACGCGGCGGGGTTCAGAATATCTAAACAAATCTTTTGTTAAAGAAAGTGAAGAATACCCTCTGATATAATATAACGGTCCAGCATGGCGCTTATAGTCTCTTGGAGGTGGTGACTGTCTCAAGATTCAATTTTGTAACAAAGCAACCCCCCATAAAGACGCCGGCCCTTGAAATATTTTAGTAGAATAGCACAGGGCAGGATGATAAGAGATCTGATGTCTAACGAATTGTCACAAAAGATCGCCGTAAGTTAGAAGGCGGCGATACCTAATTGTATCACTAAATTAAGTGGTTAAATCGAAATCGAATTTTGTAAATTCCTTAGTTCCTCCACCTAGGAGCACCCGCCGGGTGAGAAGAATCGATTTTTAACCTAATTGAACCTTCAATCGCCGTAAGTGTAAAGGCGGCGATACACATAGTATCACTTAAAATGGATTGGTTAACTAACTGAAAGACATAAGTCGTTCATCCCACCCTACCCAGGTACACCCGCCAGGTGAGATGTCCAAACGTTAACCCCATAAGTTCCTGTCCCCACTTCTTTGTAAAAGATCGCCGGGGAGGAAAGCCTAAAACAACAGCTAGGTTTTTCATGTGGTTTTTGTAAAACCGGGTAGAAAAACTACATAACGTATGTCCGCATGAACAACGTTTTATAGATGGGTACAGCCATCCCGCCGGGAATCAAAGGAGGCCTGAAACCAGGCACCCACAGAGACGCAGTCCTGGAGAGCCACAGACACCCCAACGCCGGGGATACAAGCCAGTGTTAACAACCACGTGTGGCCCAACACAGCTCTCGGCCGGGATTTTTTCATGGTGAAACCGAGAAAAAACCTGCCGGAAGGAAACCCACCCTGATCAGACACCATCTGAACAAACAAGACACGAGGAGAGCCACGCACGACTAACCCAAGGTCACTCAATAATCCGTGGAATTAGCCAATACACAACTAAACCAGGAAACAATTATAGTCCGAGGAATAAGCCAATACACAACTAAAACCCGGATACACATGACACAGTAGGGCATATTTATAAATAATAAACAATAACACTAGTACATGTGGCAAAGCTACGAGCGGCTGGCTAGGCCTAGGTAGACGGCATAATAAAAGTTGAAATATACACAAACACTGGAAATATCACAACAGGAACCACCGCCAACACACCACCGTAGCAAAAACTTCCGACCAAGGGATGACTGACTCGGGACCCAGAAAAAACTTCACTAAGTGAAGAAAAATACGCTGGGAACGTCAGAAAACAAAGCTTACCTCATCAGAAAGATAAAAGGCAGCAATAATTAACGCGTAGTGAAAGCCGCCTGCATCACAAACTAACTCAACTGTGAAAAAGTTCACATGTCCACAACGGGACCACGAGGGTACATCCGAAATAGATGCCCCATACACACGACCCAAAATACACTGCACTGCGGGCAACCAGCCCAGGACACTCCTGCTACGCCTATCCTAACCTTACTCGATACATCCTGGAGTAAACAAATGAGAAAAAACTCACTAGGGACGCAACGAATGCGGAACTAGCGGAGCGTGGGGAGGCACGTCCGGGCAGGCTGAGCGCAGAGCAGAGAAGGAGGAATGACGCCTGAATCAGCGTCTGGTCAGAGATCCACACAAGTACATCCACGATATGATGGAAAGCTTATTAGATAGTTATTCTTATTTTGTTTTTGTTTTTATTTTTTTACGAAGTTTTTTCGTAGTGAGAACCCAATTCATAATGACTGAACCCATGAGTGAGGTCGCGTTGCACTCATGATGAAGGCTCCTCAGTTTTTTAAATGCTCTGCGCGGTAGATTCAAAACTACGGCGGATTAGTGTTTGAAGAGGATGCCTTATGTAATAGGCATGTTCGTCAATGATGGAGGGGCCACTAATAAATATACCGGTATACAGTATATATATTATATATACAAAATATAAATATATAATATATACCGGGTATATATAATTATATATATATAGTGTATATATATATATATATATATAAGAACATAAGAACATAAGAAAATGGGAGTCTGCAGAAAGCCGATTGGCCTAAGCAAGGCAGATCCCTGTCCCACACAACCCCAATTACAAAGCCCAATTATAGGCTCAACACTCTAATACCCTGAGGATCATCTTAACCAAAACGGTTAGAGATTAACGCAGGATTACGGGGGTCTGCAGAGCGCTGATTGGCCCAACCCTGCTGATCCCCCTTCACACCCAACCCTTCTCGTCCATATGCTTATCCAATTTTATCTTAAAGCTCCCTATCGTTTTTAATCCCACTATAGCACTTGGTAGTCCATTCCACCCATCTACAACTCTGTTACCAAACCAATATTTGCCTATATCTTTTCTGAAACGAAATTTATCTAATTTGAAACCATTGGTACGAGTTCTTTCGCTATCACTGAACTTTAGTAATAATAATAATAATAATAATTCTTTATTCCAGACACATAAGATAGATACAGTATAAATACAGTACGACCTAATGGTCCATATCACATACACTTCTCGTCAGAGCACAGATAATAATTATACACAAAGATATATTAATAAAGACACAATAAAATAAAAAATACAGTAGGCCTATTTACAGAATAGAGCACATATCACATTTTGTCACAATATAACACAGATAGGCTAACTAAGGCTATTGCTCAATGTTGGTTAACACCTATTGCACAGATCATTGCTCATAGTTCAATTAGACCTATATATTACATTACAGTACATACTATGTGTGCAGCAGCTTCTGCCAGTGAGATATAATACGGGATTCATAGATATGATCACTAGACCAAAGAGCTACAATCAGCGTGTTACTGGAGGATTGCAGTCGCTGCGAAAAGCTGTACACCAGTCTCCTGATGACAGCCCGACAGCACTGCACATCCAACAGTGTGCACACCATACTAGTGCTTTCATATTTAGAGAGACCAATGAACATCTTGAGTATATTATGATAGGATGTACACAGACCATTTATGGTGGCTCTCTTATACTTCCACCACAAATGGGCCGTGTACATAGAGGAACAATATGTCCGGAACAAAGTGACTTTAGTTTCCCAATTACACATGTGGAATTTTCTCAAGATGGTGTTACCACGTAAATATAGCTGTCTGCGCTGACGGCCGATATCTGCATCATCTGAGCAATCGTTTGAGATAATGTGTCCCAGGTATTTTATTTTGTTTACTTCTTGAATAATTTGATTATTGAGTGAGAAATTTGGCAGTTTACTTTTATACAGTAATTTTGATCTAAATATAAGAACAGCACTTTTCAGTGGGTTGAATTTAACACAATGTTTACTACCAAAAGATTCACATATATCAAGAAGTTTGCTCAGACCCGCAGAAGACGGTGCAATAATGACCAGATCATCAGCATACATGAGATGGTTGATGATTTTATTCCCACCATAACATCCAATCTGCTCTTTATTCAATTTATCACTTAATTCATCCATATATACATTGAATAAGTAAGGTGAGAGAATACTACCCTGTCTCACTCCATTGGTTACTGTAAAGGAATCCGAAATAATGTTACCCCATCTTACATTAAATGTTTGATTGGCGTACCAGTACTTCAAGATTCTCAGTATATAGGATGGCACTCCCCTTGTTGCTAATTTATCAAACAGGATATTGTGGCAGACTCTGTCAAATGCCTTACTAGCATCAAGAAAGCATGCAAAAATAGAGCTGTTCATTTTGATGTACCCATCCACTAGCTCCTTCAGAGTGTAGATGCACTGGTCATGTCCCCTTTGTTAATCCCACTAACCCACTTGAACACCTCTATCATATCCCCTCTAACTCTGCGTCTCTCTAACGAATGTAAGCCTAATTTTTTCAACCTTTCTTTATACGGAAGATTTCTAATATTATGGATCATTTTTGTCATTCTACGTTGTACTCTCTCCAATGAATCTATGTCCATTCTGTAATAAGGACACCAAAATTGAACAGCATAATCCATATGGGGTCTCACTAATGACAAATAAAGTTTTAAGATAACATCAGCAGTTCTGTTACTCACACTCCTTGAGATGAACCCGAGAATCCTGTTTGCCTTGTTTCGAACGCTTATACACTGTTGTCTAGGCTTCAAATCATTGCTAACAAACACACCTAGATCTTTCTCACAATTCGAGTTTTCTAATTCCACATTAGCTAGTTTATATTTAACATTTGTATGCATCTTCCCTATCTTTAATACCTTGCATTTGTCAATGTTAAACTTCATCTGCCAATTTACTGACCATTCGTGTAAGGTATCTAGATCCCTTTGGAGGCACTCTATATCTCTATCTGAATCAATTGTTCTCCCCATTTTGGTATCGTCTGCAAATTTACTTATCCTACTAGTTATACCTAAATCAAGGTCATTTATGTATATAACAAACAACAGAGGACCTAATACAGATCCCTGGGGGACACCACTTTTGACTGCTCCCCATTCTGACTTCGTACCATTTATGCTGACTCTCTGCTTCCTACCAATTAGCCATGACCTAATCCATCCCAACAACGCCCCACCTATTCCATGCGCCTCAACCTTTCTCATCAATCTCTCATGGGGGACTCTGTCGAAAGCTTTACTGAAATCTAAATATATTATATCATATGACTTGTCATTATCTACTGCTTCATATACCTCTGAGAAAAAACTAAGCAATTAGTAAGGCAAGAACGTCCCTGAGTGAATCCATGCTGAGAAGAATTTATTAAATTAAATGTATCTAAGTGGTTTCTAATTTTACTAGCAATAATTGACTCTAGTAGCTTTCCTATGATTGATGTAAGACTAATGGGACGGTAATTGGATGCTATTGATTTGTCACCTTTTTTGAAGATCGGAACTACGTTTGCAAGCTTCCAAGCTTCTGGAACTATACCTGTCTCTAATGACTTGTTAAATAAAAATGTTAATGGGTAACTTAACTCATCCCTACATTCTTTTAATACTCTAGCATATACCTCATCAGGACCAGGCGATTTATGAGGTTTCAGTCTGTCAATTTCCTTAAGCACATCATTTCTACTTATAGTAACCGTACTTAACCTATTTTCTATACTATCGCTATATACCTTACGGACTTCTGGAAACTGTGCCAAATTTTCATTAGTGAAAACGGAAAGAAATTTACTATTTAATGTACTGCACATTTCTAAATCATTTTCTGTCATTTCTCCTATCGAAGTTTTAAGGGGACCAATTACATCTCTAACCTTGGATTTATATAGTTGGTAAAAAGCTTTAGGATTATTTTTTGAGTCATTGGCAACCTTAATTTCGTAATTTCTTTTTTCTTTCCTAATATCCTTTTTTACCTGTCTTGATAGATTCTGATAGTAAGCAAGTAGGTGAATTTCGCCTTTTCTAATTTTTCTATATATTCCTCTCTTTTGTCCTAGAAGATCTAATAGTCATCCATTTGGGTTGGTTCTGTGTTGATCTAAATTTTCTTTTGGGGATGTATTTATTTTGTGCATTGAATACTGACTTGATAAAATTATCGTATGTATCTACCAAGGTTGACGTCTCTTCCTGACTTAAGATGACATGTGCCTGAGAAGGGGTACACTCATTTGGACACCTGGATCGACTTAATTTTTTGACCATAGGGTCCGCTAATAGGGCTCTTCTTAACCCACCATAATTGGCTTGTCTAAAGTCAGGTATTAATGTTGTATTCTCTCTGGTATTACCTTTCCATTGTATATTAAAATACACAGAATTGTGGTCACTATTTCCTAGGTGGTCCCCTATCTCTACATTATTTACCATATGTTCATTGTTACTGAAAACTAAATCGAGAATATTATTACCTCTAGTCGGCGTATCTATGAATTGAAATAAAAACCTATCTTGTACTACCTCTATAAACTCCTCAGAATCAGAGTCTCCTATTGATGCTGCCAATCTATATTCGGAAAATTAAAATCCCCCATAATGCACACATTGCTAAACCTTGATGCCATTTTAATTTCCTCCCATAATGACGTTCCGTCATTTCTACTCATATTTGGCGGTCTATACATAACTCCAATAACTATGGTCTCACTACCTTCGTTAACCTCTACCCAAACACTTTCATTATCGTTATTTAGTCTAATACCTGATTTAATACAGCTTTTTAATGTACTCCTGACAAACACTGCTATACCGCCATCCCTCTTACTTGTTCGGTCATAGTTAAACAAACTATATCCTGGTATATCAAATTCTGCTAAAAAATGCCTGGTTTCTGTATTAATCCACGTTTCAGTTAGCGCTATTATGTCTATATTTTCTTTGCTAACAAGGGCTCTAAGTTCGTTCATTTTGTTACATAGACTCCTACAGTTTGTGTAATATACTCTCAATTTACTTCTTTTCTTTATACCTAATTTACCTTTGTTTTTAGCGACATTTCCATCTTCCGTTGCACCATCACTACTATCATTTGCATTATAGTCATCATTTTTAGCATGAGACTGAATATCCTTATCGCTTTCCGCCTGACGCTAAAATTGTTCCATTTAACCTCTCATTTACACTCTCAATATTTCTGTTCAAAACCCCACAACCACCCTATCTAAAGAACTAGCTAATGTAGAAACCCCTAACCGTGAAAGATGAACCCCATCCCTTGCGTACATCCCATCTCTCCCATAGAAACTATCCCAGTTATCAATGAATGGTATTGCTTTTTCTTTGCAATATTTCTCCAAACGGCAATTGACACCAATCGCCCTGGATGTCCATTCCTTGGGAACTCCTCTTCTGGGTAGGATACAATGTACTACAGGGATCCCTCCCTTCATCCTAACTTTATCTAACACATCCCGATACTGCTGCAGCAGTTCCTCACTTCTACCCTTACCAACATCGTTACTCCCGGCACTGAGACAGATAATGGGGTTATCTCCACTATCTTCCAAGATGTGGTCCATCTTCTCTAAAACCCTCCCAACTCCATGGCCAGGCAGACACACAACCTTCCTAAGTTTAGTGCGGGTAGCCCTAACTAAATGTCTTCCATGGAGTCGCCCACAATCGACACAGACTTACCTTCTCGGGACACAGACTTACCTTTCCCTCGGGAGGATCCAGCAGCTGCAGTTGGAGAACCCCCGGTGGTGGCAGAAGCTCCCTTGGTGGTGGTGGTGGTGGGGGTAGTGGTGGTGGTAGGTAGCACAGCGTCAAAGGTTGGAGCTGAGTCGGCGGCAGGCACTTCGGTTATCCCTCCCTTATCCTGACTATCTTTTCCCTCACATTCGTCTCGCAAAGGAGAGAATGTATTTGTCACACTCATACCTATTCTACTATCCTGCTTCTTGAGTGTGACTTTCCCACCCGTATTTTTAACAACCTGCCATGAATACAATTTTTCATCAACTTCCTCCCTTTTCCCCTTTCTTGACTTTATTTCCTCTTGGCTAAGCTTGAAAGCTAGATTTTCGTCTTTAATCAAATCCACTTCCCTCTGAAGTTTAACATTAACCTCCCTTAGAGCCAAGACCTCTTCCTTCACCACAACCATCTCCTCTCTTACCTGGAGAATAAGATGATGCAGATCAGTTAGAGACTCGCACTCCATACCTGCCATGATCCCAATAAGCATAGCGAGGAGCAAGAAACTAAGT
>CM064546.1:51460435-51580435 GCA_032716605.1 Paralithodes platypus | reverse complement strand
ATATATATACCGTTGAATCCGCAACGGCGAGACGAATCCAAATATGTAATAATATTGACAAGTCAAAATCCGACCAAAATATATACAGTATAATATAATTATATATATATATATACAACATACATACATATAATTTATATATATATATATATATATATATATATATATATATATATATATATATATATATATATTATATTTATAAATTATATATATATAATATATATATATATATATATATATATATATATATATATATATATATCGTCTATGGAGTTTTTAAACTTTAAAATAGGCCTATTGGGCCTAAAAATTGGTCAAAATTAAAAAAATAAGTATACCGTTGAAAACGCAACGGGGAGACGAATCCAAATATGTAATATTATTGACAAATCAAAATCCGGCCAAAATATAAAATATATATATATATATATAATTATATATATATATATATATATATATATATATATATATACTGTATATACAAAATACATATATATATATATTATATATATATATATATATATAATTTATATATATATATATATATAATTTATATAAATATATATATATATATATATATATATATATATATATATATATATATATAATACATCTATGGAGTTTTTAAACTTTAAAATAGGCCTAGGGGGCCTAAAAATAGGTCAAAATTAAAAAATATATATACCGTTGAATCCGTAACGGCGAGACGAATCCAAATATGTAATAATATTGACAAGTCAAAATTCGACCAAAATCACCGATTTGCCTGGGCTAAACCCAAAGTTTTTGAGAAAAATATTTTCGATTCTGGCCGAATGGCTGGGCGAAAATGAAATCTAATACCATGTCTAGAAGCAGCTCGGTGAGAAAAATCGAATGGCACCAAGTAGAATTCCCTAGGACTTATAGCCCAAACTATAAGTCCTAGGAATTAAAAAATTAAAAGATTCATTGAAAGGCCTACAAAAGAAAAGTTTTGCTCCTTTTATAGAAAATATTCTAAACAATAAACATAATTTCACAAATAAATTTAAGAATATAGTCTTTGCTTTTATGAGATATATTAGAGCTAATTCTAAGAAATCCAAAGATAACTGTATTAAAGATAAAGTCATGTCCACTTTAAATTATTCCTCTAAAATTTTAGACAAAATTAATGTTAACAGTCTTATTAATTCAAAGAAAGTTAAGTCCATGTTACCAGATGGTTGTAAAGATTTCAAACCATTAATAGTGTATTCATATGAACGACCTGTTGGGTCTATTATTTGTAATTATAATAAAGTTTTAGGAAATCTTTCAGATAATGATATTTTCAATAATAATAAATGCGTGTGTGAAAGAGTCATGGATATGCCAGCTAGCAGACGTGATGCACTAGCAAAGTTCATTTATAGTCCGATATGTCACATATTAACAGGTGATGTAGAACTAGTTAAACATTTTGCAAACGACAAATTAGCGGAGCTATGTCGTAAAGGGTTTAAATTTAGAATAGGGAGTAATAAAGTAACATGGGACATAATTTTAAAAGATATTGTTTTTTCAGTCAATAAATTAAAAGATAAATTGTTAAAAATGCGTGCTGCGATGCGAGAGAACTAGAAGCATGGTCTAAATTATTAATTAAGTTAATTAGAAATAAAATTTTCTCGCTTAAAAATGAATTTAATCTTTCAGATTTTATAGACTATAATTATAATAAGCTTAAAGCTGATTTAATAAATTTACATAAACATTTTGTAATCACTACAGTAGATAAAGCCAGCAATAATTATAGCTTCACATGTAAGAAATTTTATCTTGAAAACATGAAAAAAGAATGAGGTATTAAGGGTAACATATTACGTAAAAATATTTGCGGTAATTCTATCTATCTATCTATCTATCTATTGCCTGACGCCGTGATCCCCGAAGGGGTGGCCACGAACGAACCGCCCCCATGCACCTCTGTCCCCAGTCAGTCGACGCCCCTCCCCCCAACCAGCACCGCCTTCGTTCATGTACTTCCTCACTCCATCCTTCCACCTCATATTCGGTCTACCTCTCCCCCTCTGTCCCTCCACCTCGCTCTCATACACCCCTTAGTCATTCTCTCGCTTTCCATACGTTCCATATGGCCGAACCATCTCAAGTTGTTCCTTTTCACACTTTCCAGCACATCTACCTCCACACCACACCTCCTTCTTACTTCCTCATTAGTCTGTCTATCCCTCCATGTAACTCCGCACGCACTCCTTAAGTAATTCATTTCCACTGCTCTCACTCTTGGTCTGAGTCTCTCAACCAACGTCCATGCTTCGCTTCCGTAAGTCAGTGTCGGGATTACCACACTGTCATGCAAGGACTTCTTCACTTCCATACTGACCACCCTATTTCTTGTTACTGCTTTTAGCGTTCCTACAACCCTCTTCCCCTGTTGTACCCTCTCCCGCACCTCTTCATCCATAGTCCCATCTTTACTCAACACACTGCCCAGATACTTCAAAGAGTTGACGATCTCCATAGCCTGACCGTTCAGCTTCACCTCACACTCTGTGACTTCACCCCTTTCGAAGACCATAACCTTGCTCTTCCCCGTATTTACCTTCAAATTCCGTTTTTTCGCACACTGTTCCAAACTCATTTACCAGACCCTGCAACTCCCATTCATTATCACTCATCAGAACTGTATCATCCGCAAACAGCAGTATAGGTAGCTTCCACTCAATTCCCTCCCTTTTCAGCGATACACCAACATCCACTGCTCTTGATAGTATTTCTTTCATAACTCCATCCATATATACAGTAAACAACCACGGGGACATCACACACCCCTGTTTCAAACCAACATTCAGGTCAAAGAACTCGCTCTGCTCACTCTCCACATGTACTGCCGCCTTTGCACCCTCATACATGCTCTTCACTGCTTTCAGCAACTTGCCCTCTACTCCATATATTCTAAGTACTTTCCACAAACCTTCTCTATCCACTCTGTCATAGGCCTTCTCCAAGTCAATAAAGGCAACATACACCTTTTGTTTCTTCTCCAGATACTTCTCCACAACACAATTCAGGGTAAAAATCTGATCTACACATCCTCTTCCCTTCCTAAAACCTCCCTGCTCGTCGCCTATCATTTCTCCGTTCTCACTCTCACTCTCTCAATCACTACCCTACTGTATACCTTCCCTACTACGCTTAGAAGACATATTCCTCGGTGGTTACCACACACTCCTCTTTCCCCTTTGCCCTTATATAGGGGGACTATTATGCCAGTCTTCCAGTCATCGGGTGCACTCCCCTTCTCCCATGCTAGTTTGCACATTTTCCATACCCATTCTATCACTATCTCACCACCATACCTCAACATTTCCCCACACACTCCATCTGTTCCTGGTACTTTCCCCAACTTCACTCTTTTCATGGCTTCCCACACTTCTGACCTCCTGATCCCCACCTCCTCCTCCACTACTTCTCTTCTTCTCCCTCCCATACCATATCCAGCTATGTTTGCTGGCTCTTCATTCCTTTCATTTAGCGTAATTCTGTTTATGAAATTCAAAATAATCTGAATATTGATAACTTAATCGATGAACATACCAACAAATATATAACATTTGATATTAAACTTTCTGATAAGAACAAGTGCATTGCAAAATTATACATGTTACCTAAATTTCATAAAAGACCTTATAAATATCGCTTTATTGCCGGAGCAAAATTTGCTACCACTAAAACTCTATCAGAACAAGTCGTAAATTGCTTAAAATACATTAAAAGTACTCATAAAAGATATTGTAATACCATCATGAGAAGAACTGGCATTAACTATTATTGGAGTGTTGACAATTCGTTAGAAGTTATTGATAAAATAAATACCATGCCGAAAGTTACCTCGGTACATAGCTTCGACTTTTCGACTTTGTATACCAATTTGCCTTTAGATTTAGTATATTCAGAGCTTTGCTTTATTATAGATTTGCACTTTGACAGGTTCGTTAGGAATGGTAATTATTTCATAAATGTTTATACATATTTTAATAATGCATCACTTAGCTCTACTCCCACTAGTTCTGTATATTTTGATAGAACTAAACTTAAAGATGCCCTTAAATTCCTCCTTTTCAATGCTTATGTTAGATTCGGGCCGTACATTTTCAAACAAATATTAGGAATTCCTATGGGTGGAAATGCTAGCCCTTTAATTGCAGACTTATTCTTGCTTGCTTTAGAATTTAAATATATAAAAGACTTAGTTGACAGTAGCAAGAAAAATAAAATCCCAGAAAAATTAGCACTTGCTAAATTGTTAAGTAATAATAGTAGATATATTGATGATATTCTCGTTTGCAATTTGTTAAATTTTAATCAAGTTGCTAAACTTATTTACCCTAATTCTATTCCCCTCACACAATGTAACGTAAATTATAAAGTTGAAAATTTTCTTGATATAAATATAGAGATTGTTAATGAACAGTGCATACTTAAAGTATATCACAAAGTTGATGATTTTAATTTTAACGTAATAAACTTTCCTTTCCCTAGTAGTAATATCGATAGTAAAATAACTTCTAATTGTTTTTATTCCCAATTAATAAGATTTTGTAAAATCTGCACTAAAGTAGATGACTTTTGGGCTAGAGCTAGGTTACTATACAGACTCTTAGTGGACAGAGGTTTTTGAGGCAAGTAAATTGTTCCATAAATTTAATCTTTTTAGGGTCAATTATTGTGACTGTATTCTAAAATTTGACATCAATAATTTTAATCAAGCATTTTTAACTTGAAGTTTCTTGTATAACCTCTGCTTACTTTTTGTCTGTATTTATTGTTTATCTTTTCTTTTTCTATTTTTCTATTATTAATATTAATATTGATGATTTTTAAATTTATTGTTCTTGTTAAAAGAGTACTCTTTGTTTAAATCTGTTGTTACTTCATATTTTGCAATTATTTGTCTTTATATTATATGTATTCATTGTCGATAGTATCAATTGCTTACTTTTGCAATTTCCTTAGTTTATTTGTGCTATAAATGTAGGTTATTTGTAGGGTAGTTATTGATAGGGGTCACTTGAGGCATGCTATGCTTACAGGTACCTACCCGATAGCACTATCGTTAGTGAGTGCTGTACTGTATTTTATATATTATTTTGTAATAGTATAGATATCTTATCAATATTTGTATTTTGTACTATTGTTAATGTCTTGTCATGTTGCAAATTTGATTTTAAATAATATTTTGACATTTAACATGTAGTTTCTTTATTCATGCAGAGTTTAGTAAAATTTGCCAGAACGTCCCGGACTTCCCAAACTTGACTACTTCCTTTAACGTGACGATAGTGCGTTGTTATATGTGCGATTAGTTTGCTTGGGAAACAGATTAACTTGCTCATGTAGTAATGTACACCCTATGTGGTGGATTGTGTTCTTTTATTTAATAATTTTAATTTTAGTAAGAGTTGTTTCCACATAGCGATTTTGATAATTTAATTTGACTTTATATTGTCCTTGTCCCAATTTTGGTTTGTTTAGTTTGCAAGTTTTACATTTTAACATATACAAAATAATGCACATCATTCCATTAAAGATTTCATTACTGTATTATGCAGTTGTAGACAAATATGCATAGCTTCTATATCCAGTATTAATAAAGACAACTTTGAGTCGACATAATAGAAAAATGACAAGACTTAAATATTGCAAAATTTCTAGTAGCCTACTTCTATTTTATTTATATTTTCTAGGAAAATTGGGATTGGGCCTGAGTATATATAGAATTTTTCCTGCTCTGTCTCAAGTTGGCCAACCCCACCTATGGGGTATGTGCCGGAGTATATACACATTCCCAAATTCATTACTTTAATTGCAAAGTATTAAGACTAAGATTTAATTAAATTTTAATTTCCATTTGGGCTCTGTCTCAAGTCTGCCAACCCCAGCTATGGCGTATGTGCCTGAGTATATACATAAATACCCAATTTCATTACTTACATTTTTCAGTCTTTGGACAAATGCTCAAATATTCCAAAAATGCTATTTATTTAAATGTTAAACTCCCTGTGTGGGCTCGGTCTCAATTCGGCAAACCCAAACTATGGGGTATGTGTCGGCAAACCCAAACTATGGGGTATGTACCAGAGTAAAGATTTAATTACTTTAATTTCCAAGTCTATTTTGCAAGCAATATTTTTTTTCAATCATATTTTTTATAATTTTACTTTTCAAATTGGTTATTCATTTCTTTCTATTGAAGTCTCAAGTTGTCAATATTCAAACTCAATAAGAATAATTATGAATCATCTACAACTGCATCTGGAAAAGTAAACTATAATCATCTATACAAACAGAACTTGCACCTTACACTTTCAGTATACAATTACTTCCTTTATTCTGGCTAATGGATATTTTATTCAGCTTAGGTAGGGGCAGTGAGAGTTAGAAGGTTGATCTAGTCATTGCCCTTTAGACTCTCCAAGGTCTCTCTTAAACTGCTCAAATTTGTCAAAAAGACAGAATATGGAAAAATATATTGCATTCCAAAAGCATTAATACACCATGGGTTAGTGACATTTTTAGCTCCATGTTAAACAGACAAATAAATACATAAATCATAAATATAACAAATAAGCCCTTTACAAATGTAGTAATAATTTTATAAAACTATGTATAAACTAAACCTATACCAATTGTACTAATCATTCAATAAAACTATGAACTAACTAAAAGCTATTAATTATACCTAATGTAGTAGTACTGTAATTCTATAAAACTATGAACTAAAAGCCCATTGATTATACCTAAAACTAAAATCTAACTTTCATACTGTACAGTACTATAGACCAAGGCATCACTATCTCCATCAATCTTCCCTAGTACCATAAAAGATAATCCTTATTACCATATATAGGTACAGTACTGTATTAATAACTACTCTTCTCATAAGCAATAACCAAGTTTGAGCCATAAGCAAAAATAACACAAATGTAACCTTCCGATTCCAAGTATTTTAAGGATATATACCGTAAAATTTATAACTATTTTTCAATCTTCACTCCTAAATACAGCTATATATCCCATATATATATTCCCAATGACCAATTAGAGTTTACGCAAATCTACAATAATCTGCCCAAAAATTTACTTTCACATAACTGGTACTGTACTAGAGTAATAAAGCTAATATTTCTAGCATTTGGGAAGAGTCAGCCAGGGTATCTTATTTTATAGGCAAATTCCTCAGAGCATCAGTCACATTTTCAGCCCAAATTATATAGCTTACACTTACCCTTGGATACCTTTGGATGTGTTCGCCGCTCTTCTAGCGGCACCAAGGAGCGCGACGCCCCTCGTTATGGGTGGTGATTTGGTGCAGTAGACTGTTTGCCGGCCAGGACCCCCTCGGGGTGGAGGAACAAAGCAGAAAAGTGGTGGAAACGTCGTTCGGGTGAAGGAAAGCGTGCTCCGTGTCTGTGCCTTCAATGCCAATGGCATAAATGATTTTAGCAAGAGAGAGTGTCTGATGCGAGAGCTTAAAGATGGATGTGTGGATGTGTGTGGGGTAGGTGAGACGCACCTGTTGGGTTCTGGAGTGTGGGATGGTGAGAGTGAGCATGATTTGTGGGGTGGGGAAGGATGGGTTGTCTGGTCTGGATTGGATGCAGGATATAAACGTAAGAAAAAGGAAGGGGTAGCAGTAATTTTGTCAGAAAGGTTGAGGAAGTGTGTGAAAAACTATGGATGCGTGGACTCAAGAATTGTATGGTGTGAGTGCAAGATTGGGATAGATAGGTATACTTTTATGTGTGTCTATGCACCGGTCAACCAAGAAACTGGGAAAGGTGCGGAAGAAAATAGAAAATTTTGGAATAAAGTCAATAAATGTATAAGAGAAAGGCAAGAGTGTACACAAGTAATATTAGTAGGCGACATGAATGGTAGAGTTGGAAACGAGGAGATAGAAGGTATAGTGGGTAAATGGGGTGTGGAGGGTAGGAATATGAATGGTGACTTCCTTTTAGAAGTGTGTGCGGAGAGAGAGATGTTTCTGGCTAACACATTTTTTGAACATCGTCACATTCATAGATATACATGGCACAGAGGTGAAGGTGAGCAGGAACAGAAATCTCTAATTGACTACGCCATGATGGACTCCGGACTAAAAGGAAGAATTTTAGATTCAAAAGCTGTAAGAGGTATGCTGACGGGATCAGACCACTATACAGTGCTGACAAAAGTTAGGATAAGGAAAGAGTGGAAATATGAGAGGAAAGAGAGAAAACTGACAGTAGAGAGAATAAATGTGAGAAAATTAAATGAAGAATGTAATGCAACAAAATACAAGGACATCCTGAAAGAGACTATAAAGGACATGGATGTTATGATAGATCTGGGAAATACTGTAGACGAAGTATGGAAAGGTACAAGAGACTCCATGATTAAAGCAGCTGAGAAAGTATGTGGGAAGAAAACCTTTAAAATGTGGAAGAAGAAAGGTAACGAATGGTTTAGTAAAGAGATAGAAGAAATAGTGAAAAAGAAGAAAGAGTTCAGAAAGAGTATGCTGCAAAAGAATATACCTAGAGAAACTAGAGATGCGAGGAAAGAAGAATATAAAAACTTGAAACAAAGAGTGAAGAGGGCGATACAAGACGCTAAAAGGAAGACAGATGAGGCATATGGGAGAAAGATTAGTGAACAGTTTCTGAATGACAGGAAAGCATACTACAGAGCTGTGAAAGAAGCCAGAGGGAAGAAGACTGAGTGTCTCAGGTGGTAGGATGAGGGACATGAATGGGGAAGTGGTAGAGGGTGATGGTGTGGTGAAAGTATGGAAAGATCATTTTAGTAGCTTAGCTGTAAAGAGTAGGGGGAAGGCAAAGATCTCATCCATAGGAATGGAGAGAGGTAGAATAAACAGGGTAGTTGAAAGCCAGATAAGCAGAGAAGAAGTAAAAGAAGCAATCATAGACTTAAAATGGGCAAAGCTGCTGGAGTAGATAACATCCCAGGTGAAATGCTGAGATATGGAGGAGAAGAAGCTGTTGACATAATGCATAGGTTATGTAAATTAGCATGGGAAAAGGAAAGTGTACCAGAGGACTGGAGGAAAGCAGTGTAGTACCCTTGTACAAAGGGAAGGGTAGTAAAGAAGAGTGTAAGAATTATAGGGGAATTAGCTTGCTTAGCATACCTGGAAAGGTACACGCAAGAGTAGTAACACAGAGGCTACAGAAGATAACGGATGACAAAATAGGCGAGGAACAGGGAGGTTTCAGAAAGGGCAGGGGCTGTGTTGACCAGATAGCCTCAATGCGATTGTTGGTAGAGAAGTATCTGGCCAAAAACAGAAAACTCTATGCAGCATTCATGGATTTGGAAAAAGCCTACGACAAAGTAGACTGGGAGGGCCTGTGGGATGTGTTAACAGTATATGGTGTGGGAGGAAAGTTGCTAATGGCAGTAAAATCTTTTTATAGGAATGCAATGGCAAATGTGAAGGTAGGGGATAAGTTAAGTGAAAGTTTTGAGGTCAATGTAGGTGTAAGACAGGGATGTGTCATGTCAGCTTGGTTGTTCAATATATACATGGATGGAGTGATTAGGGAATGTAGGGCTGTATCAATGGGTGTGGGAGCTAGACTGGAGTCAGAGGGAAGAACATGGAAGATTTTAACATGCCTATATGCGGACGATGCAGTCCTGTTGGCGGAAAATGCTGAAGAACTTCAGAGAGTGGTCACTGACTTTGACAGGGTATGTGAAAAGAGAAAGTTAAAGGTCAATGTAGGGAAATGTAAGGTAATGGTGTTTGAGAGAAGAATGCATGAAACTATAGATTTTAAGGAAAAATATAGAATCAAGAAAGAACACAAGAAAAGTTGTAAAATAAAATTGAAAAATGAAGTACTAGAAGAGGTTGAAAGTTTCAAGTATTTGGGAGCTGTACTATGCAAATATGGTAAAATAGAGAGTGAGATAAAAGAGAGAAAAATGCAAGGGAGAAAAGTGATTGGAGAACTTGATAGTATTCTCAAAGGAAGAATGGTTAGCCAGGAAGTCAAAAAGTCACTGAGAAACAGTGTGCTGCTCCCAACACTCTCGTATGGAAGCGAGACATGGACAGCAAGTGACGAGGACCTCTTCAGACTAAGAGCTGTGGAGATGAGCTTTTTCAGAATGGCAGCTGGCATGAATAGGCTAGATGGGCCAAGTAATAGGGAAGTGTACGAGTCCTTTGGAATGGAAGAGCAGGCTTTGGGCATTGATTGTGGTGTGGTTGAGTGGATAAAGAGAAGTACTTTGAGGTGGTATGGTCATGTTCAGAGAATGGATGAAGACAGAATGCCAAGAAAGATATATGGGAGTCAGGTGAGTGGAACCGCTAGTAGTGGAAGACCACCTATAGTATGGGAAAAGAAAGTGGAAAAATATATTGAAGAAAAACTTCCACGTAGTGGAAGGGGCATTGTGGCACGGGCAAGGGAGGCATGTCTTGACAAAGTAGCTTGGAGACGTTTCTGTCATGGCCATCCTCTAGTGGGGGTTTCCCAGGGGGAAGCAAGGCGTCGGAGATGATGATGATGATGACTGTTTGAAGCGACAGCTCGCTCCCTTGCGAGGATGGGCTCGTCTGACACCATTTTTAGACTTCACTGGACTTTATATAAATTAGCAACAGTTTCTTTCTTCAGGCTAACATTTGTTATTGAATTCTTAGCCTTCCAGCCTATTAAACTAATTTTCAAAATTTAATAGACCATTAATCCACTTTACTTAGCTTAGGAACGATCTAAAGTTATAAATGGACAATTAAAGTTTGCTTCCATTCCCGTAGTATTTTTTAATTATTTCAGGTAATTTACTCATTACACCATTATGTAAATCTTTTACTTATACATTTAATTTATAATTTAAAAGTTCTATACCAACATTTCACTTAGGGATACTGCATTTGCAACTATAATATATAGTACTGTATATTCTTGAAGAGAGTACCAGATCAAATAAAAAAAAATACTGCAAACTTATTTCAGTTATTTGCCATTAGTCTCACAAACTATAATGGAGTTTCACTAACGCCACAATTATTTGCTCTTGCTTTATACCATTTCAAACTTTATTGCCAATTTCTATTTTGACAAGTACTTAGTCTTTATATAATCATTTGTGTTATAGTTTCTTTTTAAAGTTTTACTTTCAAATTTCTAACTAAGCTGCCAGACTAATTACAAAAACATTAAAGACTACAGTATATAGAACCAATCATTATCAGATCTTTTACCAAACATATTCGTAGCATATTTTACTATTTATAACTAGTCACTACTACAACTAGGTACTTCTATTTTCAGACTAACCTATCCATTGAACAATACAGCATATCAAGATGTATAAAGGGCATACTGTATATGGTATAGATACAATTCACATCTCATATTTTTCTTTATTTACCAATGGAGCAAAAAATGTCAAAAACTTACAATAGTGCATTAAAATCAGCGTCGGTAAAATAAATTAGGTTAAAGCTTGGATACTACAGATAAATTCCTTTCCTTAACTTAGGAGAGTTAACGAAAGCAACTCTAATCAGTAACCAAAGCTCTCCCATTCACTTTTACCTTGCCAAGTTCGGTTTGTATAAATTTACTCCGTTAGCAATGTTTACAGAACCCTTACAAACTTAAAATATTTCCAAAACACCAGGATGGAAATTCTTTTAAGTTAATAAACACCTTCAGGATTAGGAAGCGTTCAGTTTATTCGATCATTAGAAGCTTTTTATTCAGCTTAGGAAGGATCTATGGATTCATATTTTTTTACCAACCAACTTTACTTCTAAACTCAATGAAAAATGCATGGGACACTCTAAGGACTCGAACCAAGGATATTACTATGCATGGGACACTCTAAGGACTCGAACCAAGGATATTACTAAAGTAAATTTAATGAAAAATACTGTACATGTGGCACTCCAAGGACTCGAACCTAGGAGACACAGAAATTCTGCACATTTATGCATTACGCTATCAAGACCATTAAAGAATTGTGCACAAGGCTACGATATATTGGGTAGATTTGAGTTGCCCAAGACCTTCCTAAAACACAGAAATTATATAAAGATCTTATAAACTTTATGCGCATCTTAATACCGAAACATTGCTTCCGAAGGAATATAAATGATACTGGTCAGTGGAACAATAAATACCCAGAAACTAAGTCTACATAAACAAATCTCGCTCTCTCCGTTCATTCATATATCCCGGGCACCACGGGGGCAGGACCTGACTTTCGGAATCACTACTCGTTGACATCCTTGAACGGGTTTTATAACTAAATTAACTTGGCCAAGCTAATCTTATAGTTCTAAATTACTTAATATTAATTCTATCTATCTATCTATTGCCTGACGCCGTGATCCCCGAAGGGGTGGCCACGAACGAACCGCCCCCATGCACCTCTGTCCTAAGTCAGTCAACGCCCCTCCCCCCAACCAGCACCGCCTTCGTTCATGTACTTCCTCACTCCATCCTTCCACCTCTCATTCGGTCTACCTCTCCCTCTCTGTCCCTCCACCTCGCTCTCGTACACCCTCTTAGTCATTCTCTCGCTTTCCATACGTTCCATATGGCCCAACCATCTCAAGTTGTTCCTTTTCACACTTTCCAGCACATCTACCTTCACACCACACCTCCTTCTTACTTCCTCATTAGTCTGTCTATCCCTCCATGTAACTCCGCACACACTCCTTAACCTCTGAAGTGCGCATGGGGGTAATTGGAAACGTCCCCCTGTGCTGACGTATTTGAGGTGTTTCCGTCACTAAAATATTCATTGTGCCATTAATAGCATTAATATTTATCCATATGCGCCTATTATGGGTTGATTATAAAGGTATTAACCTGAAACAACAATAAAACGAGTGAAAACAGCGTTTGGATGGTCAAAATCGGAGATATAGCCCGCGAGTTGTATAATGTATGGGTGAGGCAATCTGCTTTCCCGCCAATTTCCCCCAAGGCCACTGAGACGCAGTCGATCGATACTCTCTCTCTCTCTCTTGCACTCGCTTGCTATCAGTGATGACCACACCCTCCAATCGGATTTCTAATGTTAGCACGAAAATATACCTCAGAATAAGGGAATAACAGGGAAAATAGGTGATAACTGAAGGAGAGGAGGAAAGTGGGGAAGGAGGGGAGGTAGAGGACTGAGATTTTGCATGGCCCAGGGGCCAAAAAAAAATACAAAAATAAAAAAAAAAAATATAAAAAAAATTTTTTTTTTTCGATGTCAAAAGTTGATTTTTATTTTCTCTGACTCTTAAGAGTCTTCCCGCAGTGCGCCGGGGGAACTCTTAAGAGTCTCCCCGCAGCTCCCGGGTTAAGTAATTCATTGCCACTGCTCTCACTCTTGGTCTGAGTCTCTCAACCAACGTCCATGCTTCGCTTCCGTAAGTCAGTGTCGGGATTACCACACTGTCATGCAAGGACTTCTTCCCTTCCATACTGACCACCCTATTTCTTGTTACTGCTTTTAGCGTTCCTACAACCCTCTTCCCCTGTTGTACCCTCTCCCGCACTTCTTCATCCATAGTCCCATCTTTACTCAACACACTGCCCAGATACTTAAAAGAGTTGACGATCTCCATAGCCTGACCGTTCAGCTTCACCTCACTCTGTGACTTCACCCATTTCGAAGACCATAACCTTGCTCTTCCCTGCATTTACCTTCAAATTCCATTTTTCGCACACTGTTCCAAACTCATTTACCAGACCCTGCAACTCCCATTCATTATCACTCATCAGAACTGTATCATCCGCAAACAGCAGTATAGGTAGCTTCCACTCAATTCCCTCCCTTTTCAGCGATACACCAACATCCACTGCTCTTGATAGTATTTCTTTCATGACTCCATCCATATATACAGTAAACAACCATGGGGACATCACACACCCCTGTTTCAAACCAACATTCAGGTCAAAGAACTCGCTCTGCTCACTCTCTACACGTACTGCCGCCTTTGCACCCTCATACATGCTCTTCACTGCTTTCAGCAACTTGCCCTCTACTCCGTATATTCTAAGTACTTTCCACAAACCTTCTCTATCCACTCTGTCATAGGCCTTCTCCAAGTCCATAAAGGCAACATACACCTTTTGTTTCTTCTCCAGATACTTCTCCACAACACAATTCAGGGTAAAAATCTGATCTACACATTTTCTTCCCTTCCTAAAACCTCCCTGCTCGTCGCCTATCCATTTCTCCGTTCTCACTCTCACTCTCTCAATCACTCAATAGGGTAGTCCCTACTGTATACCTTCCCTACTACGCTTAGAAGACATATTCCTCGGTGGTTACCACACACTCCTCTTTCCCCTTTGCCCTTATATAGGGGGACTATTATGCCAGTCTTCCAGTCATCGGGTGCACTTCCCTTCTCCCATGCTAGTTTGCACATTTTCCATACCCATTCCATCACTATCTCAGCACCATACCTCAACATTTCCCCACACACTCCATCTGTTTCTGGTGCTTTCCTCAACTTCACTCTTTTCATGGCTTCCCACACTTCTGACCTCCTGATCCCCACCTCCTCCTCCACTACTTCTCCTCTTCTCCCTCCCATACCATATCCAGCTATGTTTGCTGGCTCTTCATTCCTTACATTTAGTAACTCACTGAAGTACTCCCTCCATCTTTCGACTCTCTCTTGCTTCTCGGCTAGCATTCTCCCATTAATTACTCTTTACAATATATACAATCACCAGGTTCTGGTAGGAAATTGTTCACTCTAGTGAGGTTACCCTATCAGAAGGTTGTTGCCAACAGTCCCCAGATACCGGTGTATTCAATTTTATTTCTCACAACCTGTGTTCTGAGCACCTTTGGGGGGTCCTAAAGCTATAGTCTGTTTTTTCTTAGCTGACGGTAAAATGCCATGTCCCTATCTTGTATACTCAGATATTATGAAGATTTTATAGCAAAATAGGTTATTATATTATTTATGAAAACTTGGCATAAATTTGGTGCAGATACAAATAAATATTTTTCCATTAACCCTTGACACTCAGGCATAGTTTTGAAAGTACACTCCTTCACCGCACCGTGGGGTCTGGGCGTACTTTTAAAAGCAACAGGCTTGAATTCGTCCTACAACCACTTAAAACCGTGCGAGAGAAAGCTTTGTTGTCATGACAGGCCGTACATGAAACACAGAACAACATACCATCATAGTCAGTCTGCTTCCTGCAGGTACGCCTCAAGTTACCCGATTAATCATTTTTGGCCGTCCGAACTGGTGCACGCCATTGTTCAGTGACATAAGAATGGCAGTTTCACTACTATTTAGCTATTTTCTTTACCCCCGCAGGGGCCTGGCCGGAAGCATACCGAGCATAGGAGTGTTCCGAAGATAGCAACCAGTGGTCTACTGCTACAGAAGCTGATTGCACCACCAAAGTGGTGGGTGGTGGAGTCGCCTTATCCCTATGCCAAAATATATATATATAGGGTAAGACGGGGTAATTTCGCCGAAAATCTCGTATTTTGACAAATAGAAACTGCCACAAATGGAATTTTTAAATTTTGTATTTTTTATCTATACATTCAACCTTTCTGCTATAGATGCCCAAAAAACAGAAAAAAATAATATATTGTTTTGGTCATGCTGCCGATTTTTTGAAAAAGTCACTCTCGCAGCGAAATAACCCCGCCGAGCGGGGTAATTTCGCCGCGACCTATTTTACGCATCATCTAGCTAGCATGAACGAAGGCGGTGCTGGTTGGGGGGAGGGGCGTCGACTGACTGGGGACAGAGGTGCATGGGGGCGGTTCGTTCGTGGCCACCCCTTCGGGGATCACGGCGTCAGGCAATAGATAGATAGATAGAGATCTAGCTAGTAAACTAGATAACATTACTGTATCATAAGACCTTACAGACTATTCAAAACAAAGCCCTGAATATCATTACAGGCTGCACAGCTACTGCACCCACAGATCACCTACATCAAGAAACCAAAATCCTCAAAGTCAAAGACCATCTGGACATGAGAGGCACTCAATTCCTGGCAGCAGCCTCCACGAACCAAGACCACCCACTAAACTACATGGCAACACACCCACAGACACCAAGAAATATCAAAACAACACCCAGCACACGGTATCACACACAATTATTGTCCTCTCTCCCTCCCTGCCCACCCCGAACCAACTTTCAGAAGCACATCCATACTCATATCTCTCACCGATCCATCCACTCACTCACAGACAACACGCAGCTGCATGCACGACCTCCCGAAATCCATCCTTCCGAATCCTCCCTTCCTCGCGAGGACAGAGTCCACCTGGCCAGGCTGAGATGCGGACACCATCCAGCTCTCCTGATGAGCTATCAGAAGAGACTGGATGACTCTGTTGTCGACGCCTGCCCAGGATGTAACACAGCACCCCATACCATTAAACACATCATAGAAGACTGCATTTCACACAACCACTTACGCCAACAACACAATCTACACTCAATGAGAGCTCTGTGGGAAAGCCCGATCGTGGCCATGGCCTTCCTCAGGGACTCGGGGCTCTTCGGCCAGGCAGCTTAGGGAACAACAACAACAAAAACAACATTACTGTATATGATTAATGGCCAGACAAAACACTAGCGCGCAGGTAAAAGCAATGAAAACATTCACAAACCCAAACTGACACTAAACATGCCAATAGAAAAACGTCGCACGCACACACACATAACTGAACAGGGTGGGCAGAGATGCAGGTGTGAGTGTCACACGTGTAGGCCTAGGCGCCACTGTGTCTAGTGCGGGTGTGGACGTGTCTAGTGCGGGTGTGGAGTTGTGGACATGTAGTGCGGGTGTGGACGTGTCTAGTGCGGTTGTGGGCGTATTTATTAGGCCTACGGGTGTGGATATATTTAGTGCGGGTGTGGACGTGTCTCGTGTGGGTGCGGCGTGTAGGTTGCTAGTACAAATTACCAGGCAGCAGCTGACGGCTACTGCCAACACTGTGTCACACGCAAACATACAAACAAACAAACACACATACAAACCACCCACAAACACCCCCACACACACCTGACCATACCGTCAGACGCGTCGCTAGCCCCAGCTCCAGGCCCCGCGAAACTGCAACAAAACCTAAGCCAAACTAGATCTACAACCTAAGCCAAACTAGCTATACAACCTAAGCCAACCTTGCTCTACAACCTAAACAAAAACTGCTCTACAACCTAAGCCACACTGCAGCCGAATCCATGCAATAGTTTCGGAGATATCGGCGTTTGAATGCAAATTATTAGCGCCGCAGCGAAATTACCCCGTCTTACCCTATTAGAAAAGAGTTAAGATAGTGTAGGGTGTAAAGTGCTTATGGTTTTATGTAAGAAAGCAAGCGTGTATCTATCTATCTATCTATTTACTCAAGCCAATTTCCCATTTTGTTTCCCCTGGGGGTGGCCGACTCGAGACAGACCCCGAATAGGGACAATAGAAAAACAATGAAGACACAAAAATGAAACACAAATTCACACACATCTAGGTCACCCAGGAGAAGACCCGGAGACCAGGGATCACTAAGGTCACTCCAGCACTCCCCCGGCCCCCGACCACTAGGAGAAGTTCCAGTCTCAGCAGGCAGACATGCACACAAGAGTGTGTGTATCTTAAGATCAAGATAGAATTGCTCCTTATGTAACTGAGGCACAGAGAAAAAAACAGCAAGGAGGCCTGGCCAGGTGGTGAAACAGGATATCTAGCAATCCTTATACTCCACCTAATGCTCTCCCTGGGGGTACCTTCCTGAATGATTAGTGCCGACAAACTCCTATTCTTAGAATTCCACTAAAATTATAGACTACATGTATATCATATTAAAAAAATAAACTAAAAAAGATTATCACAAACTCAATGCATATGATTTGAGGATCAGCTTTACTTGATGTGGAAAGTTTGTTGAAGATTAGTACTGAATAAAGTGGATGCCCACAACAAAAATGTGGCATTAAAAACGTTCACACTTCTTACCTGGCATCACACAGTTTTTCGGAGCAGTTGTCCCCCTTCCAGCCCTCCTCACAGGCACAGGCGTCGTTTCGCAACGTCCGTGTTGACCGCAGTCCAGGGAACACGACTCTGGGGGTATCAACGTATGTTTAGAGAGGGGGTGGCAAACTACATACAGTCACTCCTCACTTAAAGGCCTGCTTTGTGGATTCTACACTATTGGTACATGGTCTTGTAGGCTTGTCCTTTCCACTGGGAGACTTCTGTATTTGTATAATAATAATAATAAGCTTGTTAACCCTTGTCTATCGGGGCCCGACTTAAGGCGGTCAAGAGAACCAAGGACTAAATGGCGGGGCCCGACTTAAGTCCAATGCGATGTTGAGCACATAATTGGCTTTGAGAGAGAGTCCGAGCGGTGGGAGGAGCGCGGGTGGGCTCTGACCGTTCGGCACGGCTCCCGTACCGCAACTGGTCCCTCCTCCACACTCATCCACATCCACTGCCTCCCTAGACAGGGAAATATGTAAGGAAATTACCGTATTTTAGGGTTTTTGTACTCGCGTTGCAACATCGTTGCAAGACAACCCGTGGTCGTGCAAGGATGGTTCAGGTGTCATTGGAAAGCTCAATTATCGCCCTTTCACGGATACATAATTGTATTACGCTCTGGCTCTTGTTTATGCATGAAAAAGAGCATGGAATGAAGCTCGTTTAGGGTAAATCTGCCCGCTTGGAAGGTAGTAGATGTTACAAACGGCCCCGTCCGACGGGTGTTAAATATACCAGTATACCTCTTTCAGCTTACTCAGTGCTCCATTAGTTAATAATATAAATACAAATACAGTAAAAGTCCGTTAATCTGACGACCGATGATTCGAATCTCCCAATAGTCCGAATTTTTCAATTTGAGGCCAAATCCGAATTCACCCGATGGTCCGAATTTCAAGAAGTCCCAAAGTCCCCTTTTTGAGGCATTAGTCCACTCAAATGACACATAATGGAGCACAAATTAAATCTACCGAGTCTAAAAGAGAGGAGAGAGAGGGGAGACATGATAATGATGTACAAATGTACCCGGGGGCTGGAGAGGCTGGATAGGGAGGATATATTAATTATGGATACAGGAATAACTAGAGGCCACAGCTACAAAGTAAAAAGACCTACCTGCAAGAACGATATCAGGAAGTTTAGCTTCCCCTATAGATGTATTGACAAATGGAATGGGCTGGAGGAGGAGGTGGTAGGGGCAGGGAACATCCATATTTTCAAGAAAAAATTGGATAAAAAGTAGACTGAGAGACGGGACAACACGAGCTTAGCTCAACTCCTGTAAACTACAATTAGGTAAATACACACATATCATATGTTCATGAATTCACTTTAAAAGTTTACCATTGTCATTGTAGCCTATTACCTACTTCAAAACATTCAGATTAATGGTCAAAGGAAGCTACTGATATAAACGTAAACACCTTCTTCTTCTTCTTCTTCACATCGTCTGCTAGAGAGTTTGTTTTGCTCTTGAACGCATCCTTGGGACGCTCCGATGCGCTACTGGCTTGCACCACATTTTCTGCAAGCGCATTCAGTCTTGAGCTTGAAAACGCACCTTTGGATGTATTAGTCTTGAGCTTGAAAACGCACCTTTGGACGTTCCGATACGCTACTATTTATAGTTCAGTGATCGGAGCGTCCCAAGGGTGCTTTCAAGACAACAAGACAAGGGTGCTTTCAATACAATATAATATAACAGAGCACGTCACAAAAGGAAAATCACAAAATTAAAATTACAAGAACCTCTCAGGGAAGTGCCGTTGTTAAGGCATTACTTCCCGAACCACATCTGATCTTCAAGAGCAAGACAAACTCGCTAGTAGACGGAAGAAGAAGAAGACGTTTATATCAGCAGATTCCTTTGACCATTAATCTGAATGTTTTGAAGTAGGTAATAGGCTACAATGACAATGGTAAACTTTTGAAGTGATTTCATGAACATATGATATGTGTGTGTGCACCATTGTGTCATTTGGGTGGCCTAATGTCTCAATGTTTTCGTCATACACAGGTTCATAGGGGTAAAGTCCGATAATCCGAAAAATCCACTAATCCGAACGAGGGCCGGTCCGCTGCCCTTCGGATTAACGGAAGTTTACTGTATGTATAACTAGTTGATGCGGCAACACTATTATGACGTCACAGATGGATCAGGAATGATGATAGCTTGCCTACAATTTTCACATTTCCATCCAAGCATAAATATGGATTTCTGAAATGTAATCTCTACACTTGATTGCATTAGACCAAGATAATGACTCTTGCATCAACAACTAATAGGTTTGTTCATTCTTCTGGTTATTAGACCAATTTATATGAATCCTGACTTGTGATGTTAGTGATAGAATCTTGCCTCCAGATTGCAACTACTAAATTATTCACCCAATTTTACCAAGGTAACTACAAAACATAAAAAGCATATATCTTTCATATTTACTCATCATATTGAAATTGTAGCCCATTGATTTATGAAATTATATCAGGGATGAAATCTGATGCCAGTGGGCCTTTAAATTAAAGTCACCTCATTTTAAGTACTGTAGTTTCATTATTACACTTCATTAAATGGGGAACAAAATCAACATAAACTTGTTATGCTCTATTAAGTTGTAGATGAGAACAAATGGTGCATATATCACAGAAAAATTAACAATAATAATTGCTTCACTTAAAGTTCTATCAATTTACTTAGTGCCCGATGCCCTAATCTCTGAAGGGGTGGCCACGAATGAATTTCTTCCATGCACCTTCGTCGTCTGTCAATCGGTATCCCTCCTCCCACCCAACACCCCTTTCACTTGTATTTGTATATTTCTCAACTCTGTCCTTCTGCTTCACTCTTTCTGCCTCTTCCTCTCTGCCCTTTCACCTCACACTCATAGGCCTACACTATTATACTAATTCTTATTTAACTTTGTTTCATGATATAAACTTTGTTTTCAGGAATGTTTGAAGTACAATACAGTACACATATACCTGTACTGTACTATACATACAGTACACATATACCTGTACTGTACTATACATACAGTACACATATACCTGTACTGTACTATACATACAGTACACATATACCTGTACTGTACTATACATACAGCACACATATACCTGTACTGTACTATACATACAGCACATATACCTGTACTGTACTATACATACAGCACACATATACCTGTACTGTACTATACATACAGTACACATATACCTGTACTGTACTATACATACAGTACACATATACCTGTACTGTACTATACATACAGCACATATACCTGTACTGTACTATACATACAGTACACATATACCTGTACTGTACTATACATACAGTACACATATACCTGTACTGTACTATACATACAGTACACATATACCTGTACTGTACTATACATACAGTATAGGCTATACAATCTATTAAATTAACTAACTAACTTTTTGAAAGTTGTAATACACTTCAAGCCATAAATGTAGCCTTCACCTCCTTTCCTCTAATTTCCACGCAGTTGAACACCATCTCTCCTCCTCCAAACTCAATCTTTTTTTCCTCACTAAAACCCAGGTGTCTAAAGCAACTGCCAGCAGCCCCTTCTCTGTATCTTCTTACTTTCTCTATCCTAGTTTCAAAGCCAAAGGCGGATGTTGTGCATATGTGCACAACAAACTCACTTGCTCTCCTGTTCCCGATTTTGACTCCTCTGAATTCTCAACTTTATGGCTCAAACTATCCTGTCATTCTCAAACTAAATATTTCTGTGCCGTCTATCTTTCCCCTAACTCTACCGACTTTCCCAAATTCTTTGACTTCTAACCCTTCTTCTTATACTGTCAATCTTTTCTCTCCTTTGGGCTCCTCCGACCAAAAACTTATCTCCGTTACCTGTCCTATCTCTCCAGTACAGCCACCCGATCCTCTCAGCCGGCGGCGCTTGTGGCACTTTGGCGCTGTCGACTGGGAGGCTCTTCGGCAGTACTTCTTTGATTTGCCATGGAATTACTTCTGCTTACGTGGCCGAGGACTCTCGGAGAGTGCTGAACGCATTACCGAGGTAATCCTCTCGGGCATGGAAGCGTACATTCCATTTTCTTTCTCTCCGTCTAAAGCCAAAGAATATTGGTTTACTCACGCTTGTTCTACTGCTGTCCGCAACAAGGAGAAAGCATTCAAACTGTACCGACACCTTAAGACTGAAGAATCTCTTCTCAACTTTATGGCTCAAACTATCCTGTCATTCTCAAACTAAATATTTCTGTGCCGTCTAACTCTACCGACTTTCCCAAATTCTTTGACTTCTAACCCTTCTTCTTATACTGTCAATCTTTTCTCTCCTTTGGGCTCCTCCGACCAAAAACTTATCTCCGTTACCTGTCCTATCTCTCCAGTACAGTCACCCGATCCTCTCAGCCGGCGGCGCTTGTGGCACTTTGGCGCTGTCGACTGGGAGGCTCTTCGGCAGTACTTCTTTGATTTGCCATGGAATTACTTCTGCTTACGTGGCCGAGGACTCTCGGAGAGTGCTGAACGCATTACCGAGGTAATCCTCTCGGGCATGGAAGCGTACATTCCATTTTCTTTCTCTCCGTCTAAAGCCAAAGAATATTGGTTTACTCACGCTTGTTCTACTGCTGTCCGCAACAAGGAGAAAGCATTCAAACTGTACCGACACCTTAAGACTGAAGAATCTCATTCTTCCTATGTTTGGGGGAGACAATTCTTACAGGTATCTTTGCCTTTTGCCTACTTCATTCACATGAAAAAAATAAACCTCACTTTTGATATACCGGTATGTCTTTTCAACTACAGTACGTCCATGCTTCACTCTCGTACGTCAATGTCGGGATTATCACACTATCATGCAGTAACTTCCTTACTTCCATGCTCACCACCCTATTCCTTGTCGGTGCTTTTAGTGTTACTACAACCCTCCTCCCATGCTGTACCCGTACTCTATCTTGCATGTCATCTTCAAAAGTCCCATTTTCACTCAGTGCACCACCCAAATACTTAAATGAGCTGACATTTTCCATTACATGACCATTCAGTCTCACTTCACATTCTGTGACTGCATCCCTCTCGAAGACCATAACCTTACTCTTTACCATATTGACCTTCGGTTCCATTTCTCACACACAGCACCAAATATATTTCTCACACACCACCAAACATATTTACCAAACTCTGCAACTCCCACTCATTATCACTCATCAGCACAGCTGCACATGCAGCTTACAAGGATAGTAATGATGACAAGAAGAATCATCACCATACTTTTTTTTATCTTCATTGTTTGTTTGTTGTTTTCAACCAGAACTCTTGTTGTGTCATTCCTTACTTGTTGTAAGTTATACATACTTTCCTAATACTGTACTGGAGACTTTAACCCGTGGAGCCCCGGCTAGTTTTGTAATGTTTGCGCACCAGAACCCGGCCGGTTTTCAAAAAATGGTTTTATTCCAGAAACAATAGCGAATGGGTTAGGAATGAAGGAAAAACCACAAAAAACGCTCAAAAAGCTTAAAAAATGGTCCTACAGAGCCCCCGAAAACGGATTTTACAAGAGTAAAAAATTGAAGGCAATTATCCCAAAAAAACAGGTTATTGCGCGCGTGGACTTTGAGAGTTTTCAACCATCGGCACGGTTGCGTGGGATACGTACACAGTTCCCATACAAATCTGAACCCTCTTGAGTGGCTACACCTGAGGTTACGGTCGGCGCAATTAGGGTGACGCGCCAGGCGCATCTCTGGGGCTGTGCGTTACATACATCGCCGACGCGTCAGACGCGTCGCTGGGGCTATACGGGTTAAGCAAGCAATAATTTTCAGTAATATTTCTTGTAATTTTGCACCATTTTTGTCTAAATTAAAAAAAAACATAATAATGAAACATAACAACCTAAATGTAAATGTTGTTCCCAATTAATATAGTGTACAATACAGTGAAATAATGAAACCATTTATAATAAGAGACCTTAAGTGAGGAGTGCCTTTCTACCACATGAAAAACTTTATGAAGGGTAAGATGAGCCCTCTCCTCTATTTAAGACTCTGACTCCAAATAAAAGAAAACACTGCATAACATACCCGCGGTCTGCCAGATGGACAATAATTCCCGTGCCTTAAGCTGGCAAAGTTGTGAGAAATGATGGAAGAGTTTGCAGTAATTTGGGCAAACTTTAGTGCACACACGTTATCATGCACCTCCATTATTAACACACACACTTAGGCTGGCGATCATCATGCATGCCAAATATATTTAATTTTCAATAACCATAGACTCCTCTACATAAGGACTGGCGTCGGCCATACTCGGGTCCCGGAACTTGGGTCCATTGTCAGGCCCACAAACTGAGGTCTTATTTTAGTATTACTGGATATGGGACTTTTTGTTTTTACTCTATAACATCTTATTAACTAGAGCAACCAAGTAAAGGAAAATAAAACATTTGTTTTTGGTTGATTGACTCATAAGTCTCTTTCGTGATTGAACACAATGTAGCGTAAAGTATAAAGTTGAAAATTTTCTTGATATAAATATAGAGATTGTTAATGAACAGTGCATACTTAAAGTACTGTATATCACAAAGTTGATGATTTTAATTTTAACGTAATAAACTTTCCTTTCCCTAGTAGTAATATCGATAGTAAAATAACTTATAATTGTTTTTATTCCCAATTAATAAGATTTTGTAAATTCTGCACTAAAGTAGATGACTTTTGGGCTAGAGCTAGGTTACTATACAGACTCTTAGTGGACAGAGGTTTTGAGGCAAGTAAATTGTTCCATAAATTTAATCTTTTTAGGGTCAATTATTGTGACTGTATTCTAAATTTGACATCAATAATTTTAATCAAGCATTTTTAACTTGAAGTTTCTTGTATAACCTCTGCTTACTTTTTGTCTGTATTTATTGTTTTTTTGTCTGTATTTATTGTTTATCTTTTTCTTTTTCTATTATTAATATTAATATTGATGATTTTTTAAATTGATTGTTCTTGTTAAAAGAGTACTCTTTGTTTAAATCTGTTGTTACTTCATATTTTGCAATTATTTGTCTTTATATTATATGTATTCATTGTCGATAGTATCAATTGCTTACTTTTGCGATTTCCTTAGTTTATTTGTGCTATAAATGTAGGTTATTTGTAGGGTAGTTATTGATAGGGGTCACTTGAGGCATGCTATGCTTACAGGTACCTACCCGATAGCACTATCGTTAGTGAGTGCTGTACTGTATTTTATATATTATTTTGTAATAGTATAGATATCTTATCAATATTTGTATTTTGTACTATTGTTAATGTCTTGTCATGTTGCAAATTTGATTTTAAATAATATTTTGACATTTAACATTTAGTTTCTTTATTCATGCAGAGTTTAGTAAAATTTGCCAGAACGTCCCGGACTTCCCAAACTTGACTACTTCCTTTAACGTGACGATAGTGCGTTGTTATATGTGCGATTAGTTTGCTTGGGAACAGATTAACTTGCTCATGTAGTAATGTACACCCTATGTGGTGGATTGTGTTCTTTTATTTAATAATTTTAATTTTAGTAAGTGTTGTTTCCACATAGCGATTTTGATAATTTAATTTGACTTTATATTGTCCTTGTCCCAATTTTGGTTTGTTTAGTTTGCAAGTTTTACATTTTAATTTACACATAATTTTACATATATCAAAAGTCACATAACACAATAATTAACTTAAACATTAGAAAGTTTCTCGTCGCCTTAAGCAGCCTAGTGTACACTCCCGATCGCTTGTATTAAATACAAAGGCCTTAAACAACACATTACACAATGTCTGGCATGCTCCTGAATGGCTAGCTAAAGGAGCATCTACATAAGACAAGCATTGTTTCAAGTAATTGCGACAACACTTTTTCGAGTCTTGAAGAGACATTTGAAGGGTGATGCCACTATGTACAAAGAAGACAGTAGCCAGTGTAGGCATACTCAGCCCACCTCGATTGAGCGCAGTCAAAAACTCTGATGACAAGCATTCCCCAGAATCTACTTCCTGTTGTCCATGTTTATGAGCTAAAAATCCCCCAATGTAGACAATTTTATGTTTTAAAGTATCATCTGAATCTAGAAGTAGTTGAGTGTCTTGTAATGTCAGCTCTTCCAGAAGTTGTAAATCACCATCATCTATTGCTGCTGTACAAAATTCACAGCTTACTTCTTTGGCTCGGTCAGGAACGATGTCACGTTTCAACAGCTGATGCAACTGCTGTACTTTGGATGCTGCTTGAACATCCCCAATGTCAATGTAAAAATTTCCTCCACTACGTTATCTTGCTTGACCAAAAAACTTTTCTAGGGGATCTTGTGAAAAAACAGCAGGTAGGATGTAAGCAAAATCATGGGTTTCAAAAAGATATTGTGCTGCTTCTATGTTATACCTTGTTGTGATGACAAAGGCATCTGCTGTTGACTGTGTTAGCTTCTTCTCTCTGCCATGCCCACCAGTCCACCGACAGCTGGATACAACTGTACATATTTCCTGCAGAGCTTTGAAGTTGTTGTTGTTGTTGTTTTTCCCCAAGCTGCCTGGCCGAACAGCCCCAAGGCCCCGAGCAAGGCCAAGGCCACAACCGAGTGCCCCCACAGAACCCTCCCCGCCGACCACAATAAAGCCTGGGTGACCGAAGCCACTCCACGGCGGGGAGCTGAGGAGGGTGCGGAAACGCCCGGGAAACCAAAGCCCCACCCAGGGCCCTGTGCCCCTCAGCAATTATGAAGAGAAAGTTGAGGGGCAAAGGAAAGATGTGACGCTTTGGCTTCCAATCTTGGTAGATTAGAAGGTCAATCCACGCAAGAGACGCCGTCACTTGAGATCTAGAAAATATATAAGTAAAAGGAACAGTCAGAGTAAGCTATGGGTATGGCAGAGATCGCTCAGTTCTCACTCTGATAGACCAGCCCATCACCACATGACTAGAACCCAATCCTCTCAGCATCAGCTAGGAAAGGCCCTAGAAAGCCGCCTTTGGCGGGGGGATAGCTCCCCTATTTCAACCCTTTTCGGGGTTGGGCTTGAAGTTTGTACAGTTTAATGTCCAAGGTTCACGATATTGGTCTCGTAAATGAACTGCGCTCTACTTGCTTTTAACCCAGTGAGACCCAGCGTCGCACGTGATGCGTCGGCAGTGTTTGATCACCAACTCTCAGCGACGCATCACGTGCGTCCGACATATAAAAAACACTTACGTGGCTCGTAAGGTAGGAAATGGCGGGAGAATAGGAGGGGGAGGTACCGTAGTGTGTGTGGGAGCCGGGCCAGTAGGTGTGAGCGGGCCGAGACAGCCGCGCGGCTGGTGGTGGTGGGCTTAGTGGGGATACTTTACACCCTTAGTCCACCGCCACTTTGAACCTTCATTACTCCGGTCGTATGGGAGCTAGAGGCTTGAGATTTATGTGAGACACTCCTTAGGATGTATGCCGTACAATGCCATACTCAGTTTTCACCCTAGTGCTCCCGGGCGGGTGGTCATGCAGGGGAGACGAACTATTGAAACCCCCCCCCCCCCAAATGACCGAAATGATTTTTTTTTTATTTTTTTCTTCATTTTTCACCATTCTCTTCCATTTTGGCTCAACAAATTTTTTTGAGGCTCCCCCCCCCCCCAAAAAATGTCCGAGGTGATTTTTTTTTTTTTTTTCATTTCTCATCCTTGTCTTCCATTTTAGCAAACAAAAAAAAAGAAGTGAAAATGGCTTGGGACTGGGGTGAACAAAATATTATAACTAGCCGGGGCTCAACGGGTTACATTACATTACATTAATGAAGTCAACGCACCAGGCGACAAAGGCCATATGGCACGAAATATGGAAAGACGGGAAGGAAGTTAACTAAATATCATCGAGAACTCGAACATGATGAAGGAAGGACATAATACGGGAGATAGAAAACGAGGGAGATTCAGAAAGAAAATCTGCAAGACATGGCGGCTGGCGGAGGAGAGCTAGAAAAGGGAAGAAACGCGTGCGGGCAACGGAAAATAAGGGGCAATCGAGGAAAAGATGGGAGACAGAAAGCTGAACGGTACAGTGCGAGCAAAGAGTCGGAGGAGAACGGGACATTAAAAACGAATGGGTAAGTCTGGTGTGGCCAATGCGGAGACGGGCCAAAGCCGTCTCCCAACGGCGATTACGGTGGGAGGGATCAGACCACCCAGAAACGGACAGTTTGACAGAACGAAGTTTATTAACAGAGATAGTGGACCACTGAGTCTGCCACCTCGACCAAAGAAACCTGGACAAGGCAGGGAAGAAATCAGAGGCCGGGACAGCAAGTGAGGAGCGGGTACCCCGCACGGCAGCAGAACGAGCAAGGCAATCAACCCGCTCATTACCGCAAACGCCAACGTGACTGGGAACCCAGCAAAAATGTACAAGCTTTTTGCGGACGGAAAGGCGGAAAAGCCATTCCTGAATGGAAAGAACTAAAGGGTGTAGAGCAGGGGAGGACTGTAAGAGAAGTAGAGCACTGAGAGAATCAGAGAACAAAGTAAAGGACGAGGACGGGAAGGAACACATAAAACGGAGGGCAATAAAAATAGCATAAAGTTCAGCAGTTAAAATACTGGCAACGGGAGGCAAAGAATATTGATACGAGCAAGTGGGAAAAAGGACGGCAAACCCCACGCCGACCGACGTCTTGGAGCCATCAGTATACACGGGAGTGGTTGAAGCGTGAAGAGAGAGGTGATCTAAGAAACGAGACCGAAGAACGAGGGGAGAAGTAGAGGACTTGGAACAAGGGAGGATGGAAGGGCAAACCGAAGGACGAGGGAAAAGCCAGGGGGGAAAAGAGCAAAAGCGGAAAGGTAGGACGTTAGAAACAGGGAAAGAGCACGATGCGAGCAGCGAGAGCATGCGGACAGAAAACGGAGAACCAAGACGGGGGTGAGACGAAAAAGTAGCAACGACCGAAGGGGGAAGGGAAAGATGGGAAGATGGGAATTGTTGAAGGCGAGCGTAAGAACGAAGGGACAGGAGAGCCCGACGGCGATAAAGAGAAGGGAAACCAGACTCAGCATAGAGGCTTTCGACAGGAGAGGAACGAAAAGCACCAAGGGCAAGACGAAGACCAGAGTGATGAACAGAATCAAGAGCATGGAGAACAGAATCAGAGGCTGAAGAGTAAACTTGACAGCCATAATCCAACTTAGAGAGGACAAGAACCGTATGAAGCCGAAGAAGAAGCGCTCGATCAGCACCCCAAGTGAGGTGGGACAAGGACTGAAGAAGGCGGAGGCGGAGTAAGGCAGCAACCTTGAGAGAAGAAACATGAGCGGACCAATTAAGACGAGAATCAAAAGTAAGACCCAAAAAAGTAGTAGAGGAACGATAAGGGAGGGCAGTACCATAAAGAGTAAGAGGAGGATGAGGAATAGAATGGCAACGAGTAAAGGACATCGCGCAGGATTTGGAGGTGGAAAAACGGAACCCGTGGCGGGTTGCCCATGAAGAAACAGCCAGAATAGCGGATTGGATAAGAAGATGTAAAACGGCAATATCTGAGTCGGCTGCGTAAATCGCAAAGTCGTCGACATACAAGGAAGACCGAACCCCGACAGGAAGAGAAGACACGATACCGTTGATAGCAATGAGAAAAAGGACGGTACTCAGGACACAACCCTGAGGGACACCTTCCAACTGAGGGTAAAGACGAGATAAGTGGGAAGCGACTCTGACACGAAAGGACCGAGAAGAAAGAAAATTCTGAATAAAGACCCCTAGATTACCGTAAATGCCACAAGAACGGAGCTGACGCAAAATGTGGTACTTCCAGGTAGAATCATAGGCTTTTTCGAGATCGAAAAAAACAGCAATGACAGTTTGACGACGAGCAAAAGCCGTCCTGATATAAGATTCCAAGCGAATGAGGGGGTCAAGCGTACTACGAGCACGTCTGAACCCGAACTGGGAAGAAGACAACAAATGGCGCGACTCAAGAATCCACATGAGACGAGCGTTAATCATACGTTCAAAGAGTTTACACAGGCAACTGGTAAGGACAATAGGGCGATAGTCCTGTGGCGAGAACCCAGACTTGCCAGGTTTAAGAAAAGGTATGGTCAGGGCAGTACCCCAAGAGGGAGGAAAACACCAGAAGACCAAATCGTGTTATAGAGAGCTAACAAGAAGACCAGAGCTTGCGAGGAAAGATGTTTGAGCATGAGATAATGGATACCATCAGGACCCTCAGAAGTGTTCTTACAGGCACGGAGAGCGGTGTAACTCAGTCGAGGAAAAAGGAGCATTATAGGATTCGTCAGAGGAAAGACTAAAAGTAATTGGAGTACTTTCCGCAACGACTTTAAGCGAGTGAAACTCAGCAGAGAGGTGAGAACCACTGCTAACTGAGCTAAAGTACGAGCCCAATCGATTAGCAATTGTTTCGGAGTCTGCCACAGAAACACCATCAATGCGGAGGACTGGAGCACGGAAGGGAAGATGTTTACCAGAGATCTTACGAATACGTTTCCAAACCGAAGCGACAGGAGTGCGAGACGTAATAGAAGAAACATAGGACTCCCAACTCCGGCGTTTAGCGGCTTTGGTAGTACGACGGAAAAGAGCAGATGCACGGCGAAAGAGAAAAAACGACTCCTGAGAAGCAGGGGTGAGACGCTTACGGCGAAAGCTTTTCCAAGCCGCCCGTTTAACCCGGAGGGCCCTGGAACACTCAGGAGACCACCAAGGGACGCATTTAGACGAGAAAGGGCGAGACGTCCGGGGAATGGACGTCAAAGCAGCACCGAAAACCAGATCCAGAAAAAACGAGAGCATGACACGGACCGATGAGAAAGGAGGAGGAAGCAAAGAAGGAACAGTAAGGGAAGCGAAAGAAGACCAGTCCGCCCGCTGGAAGCACCAACGAGGGGAGTTAGGAGTAGGAGAGTAGGTAGTCAGAGAAAGGAGAATAGGAAAATGGTCGGAATTGTGAGAATTCTCGAGAACTGACCAATGAAAATCAAGGGAAACTGAAGGGGAACACAGGGAAAGATCGATACAGGAAAACGTACGAGTCCGAGCATCAAAATGAGTAGGAGCACCAGAATTAAGGAGAAAAAGAGGACGGTCCAAGAGAAAAGGTTCAAGCCGACGACCCCGGGGTGAAATAACATTGTCACCCCACAAGGTGTGCCGACCATTAAAATCACCAAGGACTAAGAATGGAGTGGGCAACTTAGATAAAATCTCGGAGAATTCGGGAAAATCGATGGGAAGAGAAGGCGACAAATACACAGAAACCACTGTTAACCAGCGGTCAAGATAGACTCTAGCAAAGGTGCAAGGGAAATGAGTAGAAAAGGACAGCTCTTCAAAAGGGACAGAACGATGAATAAGAAGACAAGTATCATGGAGAGAGTGGGGAGAACTATAAAAAGAGTAATGAGGAAAGGGAACAGGAGGAGAGAAAAGACGAGTCTCCTGAAGACAAACGACCTTAGGGGAGTGAAGAGAAAGAAGAAAACGTAAGTCAATCCTTTGAGCATGAAGACTACGAAGATTCCACTGCAAAATGGACATAATAAAAGAAAAAGAAAAAAGAAACCAAGAGGAGACTAAAGGACGAAAAAACAACGAAAACAGACAAAAGAAAACCAGAAAAGGAGGCAAAAGCCACCGAAAATAAGAACGCACAGAAAAAGAGGAAGGACACACAGAGAAGGAAAGAAATATACACAAATAACAATAAAGGTAAAACACACACACTTATGTACAACTAAGAAAAGGTGAATGAGGATAACGTGGAGAATTAAAAGGAGGCAAAAGCCAACAAAAAAAAAGAAAGGGAAGAATGGGTGTGTGTGCTGGAGTGAGTGAAGGAACAGCGAGAGAAGGTGCATGTTTGTTTGTAAGTAGCAAATGGAAGGAATGTGTAAGAGAGTATGGGTCTGTGGGTTCAAGGATTGTGTGGGTGAGAATGAAAGTAGGAATACAAACGTGGGTGATTGTATGCGTGTATGCCCCGACAGAGGATATACTTGAAAGAAAGAAAGAGGAGTTCTGGATGAATGTGGAGGCGTGCCTGGAGAAGTTTGACAAGAACGAAAGAATATTTCTGATTGGGGATATGAATGGTAAGGTGGGTGATAGGAAAGTTGAGGGAGTGGTGGGAGGGTGGGGGTACCATCAGAGGTGAATGGGAATGGTAGTGCACTTGTGGACGTATGTGTGGGGAGGAGGCTGTGGATAGCCAACACCTTCTTCCGACACAGAATGATCCACAGGTACACGTGGAAACGGATGTTGACGATGAAGGATAAGACAGTGGTGGAACGAAAGTCATTGATTGATTATGTATGTGTGGATGAACGAATGAAGAAATCTGTGATGGATGCTAGGGTGTATAGGGGTATTGGAGGGGGTCTGTCTGATCATTATGTAGTGGTAGCTAAGGTTAGGATACAAAAGAAGTGGGTGAGGAGAGCGGGAGGGAGGCGAGAGGAGGGTGGAATGGTGAGGAGGGTGGAGAGGTTGCAGGAGGAGGAAGTCAGGGAGGAGTACAGGAGAGCAGTGGAAAGACGACTAGGTGGGTTCGACCTGGAAGTTATGGAGGAAGTGGAGGAGATGAGCAAGGTGTTTAAGGATGAGATCTGTGCAGCATGTGAGGAGGTGTGTGGAGTGAGGAGAAGAGGGAGGGGAGTGAAAGGTACAGCATGGTGGACAGAAGAGGTAAGAATAGCTGTGGAAGAAAAGAAGAAAGCATATAGAGAGTGGTTGGGTAGTAGAGGGAATGAAGATTCCGAGAGACAGAAACGAGCGAGGTACGTGGAGAGTAAGAGGGTGGTGAAGAGAGTAGTGAAGGAAAGTAAGAGAAGAGTAGATGAGGAATTTGGAAGGAATCTGAGTGTAAAATGGAGGGAGAGTAAGAAACTGTTCTGGAAAGAAGTCAAGAAAGTTAGGGAAGGTAGCAAGGGAAACAGTAAGGGTGTGAAAGATAAGAATGGGAGAATGCTAGCCGAGAAGCAAGAGAGAGTCGAAAGATGGAGGGAGTACTTCAGTGAGTTGCTAAATGAAAGGAATGAAGAGCCAGCAAACATAGCTGGATATGGTATGGGAGGGAGAAGAAGAGAAGTAGTGGAGGAGGAGGTGGGGATCAGGAGGTCAGAAGTGTGGGAAGCCATGAAAAGAGTGAAGTTGGGGAAAGCACCAGGAACAGATGGAGTGTGTGGGGAAATGTTGAGGTATGGTGGTGAGATAGTGATAGAATGGGTATGGAAAATGTGCAAACTAGCATGGGAGAAGGGGAGTGCACCCGATGACTGGAAGACTGGCATAATAGTCCCCCTATATAAGGGCAAAGGGGAAAGAGGAGTGTGTGGTAACCACCGAGGAATATGTCTTCTAAGCGTAGTAGGGAAGGTATACAGTAGGGTAGTGATTGAGAGAGTGAGAGTGAGAACGGAGAAATGGATAGGCGACGAGCAGGGAGGTTTTAGGAAGGGAAGAGGATGTGTAGATCAGATTTTTACCCTGAATTGTGTTGTGGAGAAGTATCTGGAGAAGAAACAAAAGGTGTATGTTGCCTTTATGGACTTGGAGAAGGCCTATGACAGAGTGGATAGAGAAGGTTTGTGGAAAGTACTTAGAATATACGGAGTAGAGGGCAAGTTGCTGAAAGCAGTGAAGAGCATGTATGAGGGTGCAAAGGCGGCAGTACGTGTGGAGAGTGAGCAGAGCGAGTTCTTTGACCTGAATGTTGGTTTGAAACAGGGGTGTGTGATGTCCCCGTGGTTGTTTACTGTATATATGGATGGAGTTATGAAAGAAATACTATCAAGAGCAGTGGATGTTGGTGTATTGCTGAAAAGGGAGGGAATTGAGTGGAAGCTACCTATACTGCTGTTTGCGGATGATACAGTTCTGATGAGTGATAATGAATGGGAGTTGCAGGGTCTGGTAAATGAGTTTGGAACAGTGTGCGAAAAACGGAATTTGAAGGTAAATACGGGGAAGAGCAAGGTTATGGTCTTCGAAAGGGGTGAAGTCACAGAGTGTGAGGTGAAGCTGAACGGTCAGGCTATGGAGATCGTCAACTCTTTTAAGTATCTGGGCAGTGTGTTGAGTAAAGATGGGACTATGGATGAAGAGGTGCGGGAGAGGGTACAACAGGGGAAGAGGGTTGTAGGAACGCTAAAAGCAGTAACAAGAAATAGGGTGGTCAGTATGGAAGTGAAGAAGTCCTTGCATGACAGTGTGGTAATCCCGACACTGACTTACGGAAGCGAAGCATGGACGTTGGTTGAGAGACTCAGACCAAGAGTGAGAGCAGTGGAAATGAATTACTTAAGGAGTGCGTGCGGAGTTACATGGAGGGATAGACAGACTAATGAGGAAGTAAGAAGGAGGTGTGGTGTGGAGGTAGATGTGCTGGAAAGTGTGAAAAGGAACAACTTGAGATGGTTCGGCCATATGGAACGTATGGAAAGCGAGAGAATGACTAAGAGGGTGTACGAGAGCGAGGTGGAGGGACAGAGGGGGAGAGGTAGACCGAATATGAGGTGGAAGGATGGAGTGAGGAACTACATGAATGAAGGCGGTGCTGGTTGGGGGGAGGGGCGTCGACTGACTGGGGACAGAGGTGCATGGGGGCGGTTCGTTCGTGGCCACCCCTTCGGGGATCACGGCGTCAGGCAATAGATAGATAGAAGAATACACACTTATACACAACAATGAAGAGGCGGATGGGCGAACGGGGAGACAGATAAATACAAATAATGAGAAAGGGAAAAAATACACACTTATGTACAACAATGAAGAGGTGGATGGGTTAACGGGGAGACAGAAGAGAAGGAGGCAGAGGGGAGGACCGAAAACCGGGGGGCATAGGGAGGCTTGACAGCGAACGAGAAGAAGAAAGAGGAGGGCCAGAAAGAGAGGAGGGAAGGGCAGAGGACGAAAGAGAGACAGAAGGAAGAGAAGAAGGTTGGGAAGGGGTAGAGACGGAAGAGGGGGGGACAGGGGAAGGAGGAGGCGGTTGAGGGGTAAGGGGCAGTGTAGAGGGGACGGGATGAATGTCAGCAGAAACGGTAAGAGGCGGGGGACGAGAAGAATCGAGAAAGGCTCGAATCTTGGGAATGGACTCAAAGGACATGTTTAAGTCAGAGGGAGGGCAAAAGCAGGAAGAAGAAAGAGAAGGAGAGGAGGAGGAAGGAGGGGTGGAGGAAGGAGGCAACCTCTTTTTCTTCTTCTCACCGGGACTCGGACTCCGGACATTACGGTGGAAGTCCCTGCGTTTAGAAGAGGAGTGGGGAGAGGGAGAACGGGAGGTACGGGAAGGAATTTTGGAAATACGTTTGGTAGAGACAGGAGACCGGAAGGAAAGGGAACCACGAGACGAGGGAGGAGGAGAACTAGAGGAAGGCTTGGGATGGGACCGCTGGCGGGTGGGACGTTGAGCCAAACCAGAAGAAGAGGGGCGAGGGCGAGGAGAGGAAGTGGAAGGAGAAGAAACGGAAGTAGGAGTAGAAGAGTCAAGCACAGAGAAAGAGTTAGACAAAGGGATAGAAGACGAAGAGACAGTAATAGGAAGAGTGGAGACAGAAGAAACCGAAGGCGTAGAAGTAAGGGAAGAAGGGACAGAGAGCGGAACAGAGGAAGAGGAGGACGAGGACAAGGGAAGCGGAATGGAGGGAGTGGAAGAAGAGACGGGAGGGTGAGAGATAAGTGCAGAAATCGGACGGAGAGAAGCCCAGGCGAAGAGCTTCCTTACGGGCAGCAGAGTGAGTAAGGCCTTGTTTTGCTTTAAGAATTGTAACTTCAGATTCAAATTTGTAAACGGGGCAATCATGGGAATAGGCAGGATGGGAGGCTTTACAGTTGAGGCAGCAGGGGGTCGTAGACGGGCAGTCATCAGCAATATGGCCAGGTTGCGCACAGTACGGGCATGTAGGATAGTCGGGGTTGAGAGAGCGACAGTATTTCACGGGATAGCCAAAACGCCAGCAACCCCTGCACTGCTGAGGGCGGGGAAGGGATTCTAAGACGTCGATGCGAGTACCACCGACAATAACGTGAGAAGGGAGAATATTACCATCGAACGTTATTTTAGCGATATTAGAGGGATAGTGGCGATTGTGGCGAGGTTGGATGGTGTAACAGACAATATTAATTACAACATGGTCTTGTGCAACAACGGCCTTCCCAATAAGGTCGGCACAATCTTTGAAGTCCCGATCACCGAGTTGGATATAAGAAGGGATCAGGACAGTACCTGTGCACGAGTTCATTCTTTGGTCTTTAAAAGCAGGGATGGGAGTACCGTTGGGATCTGCAAAGGCCGCCATAGCAGCAGCCTGACTCTCGTTTTGCACTGTAACTAGACGGGAATGATCATGACGAGAGTGGAAAGTGACATCCTTGCCCACCCTCTGAAGGAGACTGAGGTGGAACAGAAGGTCATCCCCGGCAAGAGGGGCTGAGGCGGGGATAGAAAAGAATTTAACAAAATCGGCAGGGGCAAAGAGATCGGAGAGAGGAAGAATAGAAGAACGAGGGCGAGCAGAAGAAGAAACTGAAGTAGATGGAACCGAAGGCGAAGGAACTGAAGGAGAAGAAAAAGAAGGAGAATATGGTTCGAAAGTGACGATGTGAGATGAGGAAGCAATGGAGGAAGGAAGAGTGGCAGATGCAGTAGAAGGGATAGCAAACGACGGAAGAGAAGAGGGCTGAACTGGCGGAGCGGGGAGGGATAAGGAAGAGGAAGCAGTAGAAGAAAGAGCAGGCTGAACTAATGAAGAATCGGAAAGAGAGGTGACACACTCCACGCCTACCAAAGTCGAAGCTGAGGAAGGCGCCGGAGAGCGGTCAATGAGGAGAGAGTCAGAGGTTTGAGCTGGTACGGGACTAGTAGGTACGGATGCGTCGAGGGCGGAAGCCCCAGAGAGTTGAGAAAGGTCAGGTGGAGAGTCCGTGAGATCGCGTGGGACGGGGACAGGGTGCGCCTTAGCTTGGTCCGGGGTAGTGGGGTTGTATGGACGGACCATGATGACCCAAGTTGTTTTTACTATTCTAATTTCGGTTTGTCGGAAAACGAAAAAGGAAAGAAAAACTAACCAAGGGGAAGAAAAAGAAAGAAAAGAAAAGAAAAACAGAAACAAAGCAAAAATAAAGAGCGTACCATAAGAGCTAACAGATCCCCCTGTCGCGAGGCAGGAAGCTCCGACCCCCACACCGACGGCACAAACAGGGGCAGGTCCTAGGGGGTTCATCCCCATACCCTACCCCCCTAGACAAGGGGGGATAGCACCACTACGTACAGAGAGGCCTAGCTTAGGCAAAACCGCTATACTGGGACTGAGGGCAAAATTAATTGCAAACATCCCCAATCTGTACGTAATGGAGGGCAGCCGGACAGAAGCCAGGAAACCCACCAGGAAGGTAGACCGACCCCCGGAAACCGAGACCGGGCCTCACTGATGGGCGGTCCATGGAGCGACAGCACGGCGACCGCGCCGCGCCGCCGCCCCCGGTACCAACCCCCACGTGCAGTGAGCTAGCTGCCACTGCCCCTGTAAACGGGGAGGAGTCAGAACTCCCCACTCAGCGAGGGAAGGCGTCTTGAGCCTAGCCGGCACAATTTAGTGGAAAAGGAGGAGGAAACCCTCCGCAAAGCGAGGTCAAAATCGGGAACCAGAAAAACGCCGTCACCGGAAGGTTCCGCTTATCCCAAAGACGACGGGGGGGTACTTCGTCCACGACGCCGCTGTAATCCCTGCTCCGAAGAGTGGATGACAGCGACCCCGCTTCGAGCCCCGCCACCACGACAAGGTGGCTCCCCAACGGCGGGGTCAACGGGTTAACATTCATCATTTTAAACCAATTGGTTACCAGTGTTATGTATATCACTGTTCCATCCTGAAATTTAACAGTTCCTTTAGCCTCTGAAGTGCGCATGGGGGTAATTGGAAACGTCCCCCTATGCTGACGTATTTGAGGTGTTTCCGTCACTAAAATATTCATTGTGCCATTAATAGCATTAATACTTATCCATATGCGCCTATTATGGGTTGATTATAAAGGTATTAACCTGAAACAACAATAAAACGAGTGAAAACAGCGTTTGGATGGTCAAAATCGGAGATATAGCCCGCGAGTTGTATAATCTATGGGTGAGGCAAGCTACTTTCCCGCCAATTTCCCCCAAGGCCACTGAGACACAGTCGATCGATACTCTCTCTCTCTCTCTCTCTTGCACTCGCTTGCCATCAGTGATGACAACACCCTGCTTGCAACTCGCTAATGTTAGCACGAAAATATACCTCAGAATAAGGGAATAACAGGGAAAATAGGTGATAACTGAAGGAGAGGAGGAAAGTGGGGAAGGAGGGGAGGTAGAGGACTGAGATTTTGCATGGCCCAGGGGCCAAAAAAAAAAAAAAAATTCGATGTCAAAAGTTGATTTTTTTTTCACTCGCTCATAAGAGTCTCCCCGCAGTCCGCCGGGGGAACTCTTAAGAGTCTCCCCGCAGTTCCCGGGTTAAGACCTTCAAATGCAGCAATCGTTTTCTCATTGAACACTTTGCAAACTAAGGGCACACTCTGACGTTGCAATGGTTTAGGAAATACTGATGAGCGTATGAGTTTTGTCAGACGAAGTGGTGTCTTCTGATCTTCATTGTAAAGAGCTTTAACATCACTCCAACACGCCAAATATTCTGTACCGTCATTGCTAAAATGTAATTCTTGACATTTCTCTGTGATCCAGTTGTTTCTCATATTCTTGAGGATGTGAACATAATCATAGACAAGGAAAACATTTATGCCATCTGGTGCTAGTGTTACTTTTCCAGGACCCCCAAGCATTCTGTAAACAGCTTGATTCAGTGGACAGTTGTCACAGACGAACGATACTGGATGGCCACCACTAGCTTTAACAACATATACAGCCTCAAGTAATATTTCCTTCAGTTGAATAGCATTCAGTTTTGATACAGGATGAATTCGTATGATGTACCGTGGTCCTCCATAGTGACAAACAACTTCAATAGCAAGAGCAGATGTTGCTAGATTTTCTGGTCCGTTTGTTGCATAGCCTACTATATGCTCTGTAAATCTAAGGGCCTGCTTAAGCTTGACTTCATCAAACAAAATGTTAACTAACCGCTGTTGTGGCTTCAACTGATCAAAAAGGATTGGGAGACACTTGTCAGCATAAGTGCGAGATAACAATTGGCGAATCTGTTTCTCACAAGGAAGACTAATTGCTTTGGAGTTTCTAAGCATTCTATATGCTGCGGGTGATATACAAAACAGTTCTGCTGCAAGAATTAACATATGCTTTGTATAGCGGCGATTTTTAGGAGGAATAAGAAGGAGTTGTAACTGTGCTTGAATGAACTGAAAACCTTTAATTTCATGAAATTCTGTGATAGAGTCAAGTTCTGAAATTATTCTTTTTAAGCGGTCAGTATTAGTCGCTTCATGAGTGTTCATAATTTTCACTAATTTTTCAATTTGAGACCACTTACTTACCAAGCTATTTTTTTGAAGATTCAGTTTACTTTTTGGTATCTCCAAGCCACTTTTCTCTGCTACTACCAGCTGCAGAAAACCAAAAGGAGACTGTACCTCTTTAAAATGAAGAAACTTATCAACTGCTCTACCATTACCATCTGTCTTAAACATTGTCAGTTCTCTACCATTTTGCATTATATAAAACTCAGGGAAGTGTTTTCCAATCTCTCCTGCAAATTTGTCATAACTATGCATTTTGTCTTGTTAATTTTCAATTAAGTTTGTTTTTTAAGTCTTGCTTCACTTGTCACTGTTTTAGTTAACCTAGGAGCTGACGTAAGTTGTTTGAGGCAAGACTTGGGTACACCTTTAAAAACTGTAGGAGGCCCAGCTGGTCGTTTTCCTCCCCGAACTGTGACCCAATCGCAGTCGAAGTGTGATGCACAAATCCATAGTTTCGACCTGTCTCTCAAACTTTCTGGGCTATTTGGCATAGCACTAATCCATGCATGTCGTTCTTGTTCTTCATTCGGGAAACACACCATAGGACTGTATGGCTCTCCCCTGTAGTTTCCACGACAACTGAATGCAGCACATCTTTTCGGCATTGTTCCTGTAAAGCAAAAAAACAAGAATAGTTGTAAAATGGTTATCAGTACATATCAAAGCAACCCGTTGACATCAGCTCAATTCTAATATTTATCAGCTAAATAAGTTGTTAACACAAATCCTTTTGTGACTGGTAAGTATTTATAAGAAAATTACTTACAATAAGCTGAGAGATAACGAACAACAGAACAAAAATGTGTTGCCTCTAACGTGTCTCGTGGGTGACTGGCGTCTGGCATCGTCCTGGGCTGTTCGTTTTCTGGCGAGACATTATGTCGCCAATATGGCGGGGATATGGACGATTGCGTGTGAAATTACATGCATTTATATGTAAAGTTGTGTTTGTGTACATATTTTTGTGTTTAAGAAAGTCGGAGAGACCACTGCTTTCATGATACTGCTTTTAAACAATGGACCCAAGTTTCAAACTCCGAGAGTGCTCGTTTCCAGTCCTTATGTAAAGGGGTCTATGTCAATAACGAACAAAATAATATACATTACAACTCTAACCAACATAATAAAAACTTAAATATTGTAAAGTGTATTATAAAAATTATAAATATCTCCTTCTAAATATTATATATACTGTAGAGTCCTTACAAATGATTCTGTAGCTTAAAAGCTTTTTCAAGCTGTGTGATTATCAACTAATAAATACAGTTTTAGCATAAAATTTGCAGTTGTGAAGGAATAATTTATCACCTAACACCTATGTACGTTGGCTGACATTAAAAAAGTAACTCGTCAATAATATGCGGTCCTTTTAACAGCCCGTATCGATTGGTGCCTGGTGCCGCGAGGCTTGAGCACCGCTCTAAGACCTTGGCAACACTTCTCAGCTTATATCCAAGCTCCCACAGGCTAGGAGAGGCCAGTAATCCTCCATCTTTTGAGGTGGAAGGGTGTTCTCTATTGACGCTGAAGCCATTTTGTCTAAATTGCTTGGTACTGGAGGGTACATTTATGGTAATACCCTCTGGTAGGGGTTAAAGTAAGCATTCGTAATTTTTTGTTTTCTATATGGATGAGGGAGACAAAAGGCAAAACTGCCTGTGATGAATGCCTCCCCCAGAGTTGAAAGAGTGACAGGGCCAAAATCAAGGAATGTTTGAGCCAAAATGTATTAATTTATACATTTACAGCTGATTTGATCTGTACTTCAATCTAAATGGATATAATTGCATAAAGAAAACTGCAAGAGCTCACAAACATTTGTCAGTAGCTGTAGGCTACATTCTTTGTGGTGGTTTTGAGTTTTTATATTGCATAGTATTGTTTTGTTAAATCTTCAATGCGTTACTTCCACACAATAATTTTGATGTTTTTTTGTCTATATATTGTATATTGTGCAATACCTGTTTTGGTTTGTACTTGCTTTGCAAGTTTTAAATTTCAATATACTGGTCGACCATATGGTGGATGGATTGACCCTCCGGGCCCGGGCTAGCTCTCACAATGACAGTGCGGGGTACCCGGGCGATCTGGCCGAAAAACGTCTAGGCCTAGGCTACCGTATTTTTCTTTAGTTTAACTGCTAGAAATTTCCCACGCATCTATAAACGTAGTGCGGTTTCCAATCTGTAGACTGGCGTTGAGTAGAGCTCTCTAAGTCAACTGGTTCAGTTGTGATGACGATTTCCGTGGAGCGAATTTTTCCGCGATGTTGACAATATCGGAGCTTTTCAGACACTAATTTCGTCTGACGTCACAACAATAACATTGATCCGACGTCTCCTTATTGTTTTCGGAGGTGCGGTGATGCAACGATCGGCTTTGTTTACATGCGTCGGACGCACAGCGTTCAGACCAAGCTGAATAGGCTTCAAAGCTTACTGCCTTTTAATAGCACACCCGGGCTCCTGCCTTCTTTCGTGGTGTCATTTTAATCGGACACCCGGGCTGGAAGGGTTAACCACCGAATCTTACAAAACAACTAGATAACCACCAAGCCTTGGCCAGCTATAAATCCTATTAAAATCAACTTCCACTCACTCTTAGAGCAGTCGGAGCCAGTCCAAGGATGCAGACAGACACAAGTATGAAGCTCCATGTCGAACGCCCCATGGTTGTTACAATCTGGGAGACACTGGCGGGCGTCGAGGTCCGTCTGAGAGCAGTCCTCTCCGCGCCAACCCTTCTTGCACATACAGGTACCGTTCACACACCATCCATTACCGTGACAGGTCGGGTGAGGGCAGTCCACTGTTGGGAGAGTGCTGAATTTGAGATCAATGAATATTGGCAGGAAAAATACACTGGCGTGGTCATCAGAACATGAGAATAAGTCCACACTGTTTTACATCTGCCAGTGTGAGTTTTTTCTCCTGATCAAAGAAAAAAATCATACTTATAATACATAATTATAGATGCCATAACATATAACATATAGCCACCCCTTCCTGCACATGCAAGTACCGTTCACATTACATCTGTTACTGGAATAGGTCAAGTGAGGATAGTCCAGTGTTAATATGGTAAGAAATTAGTGATTAAAGAATACAGTAATACCATACCTGTACTAACCCAGATAAACTATATTTCGTACTATAACAAGTAACTTTTATGGCACCCACAGGTACCATTCACTTTTTTTTTTTTTTTTTTTTTATCCTGTTACATCTATTATCAACTCAACCAATGGCACAAGCAGCAATGAATCAAGTTTCACTAGATAACCCTCTTACAAACATATGTCCAGGGGTTATCCTTGCGCTGCTAAGCAGTGTGTTGTACTGTACAGTCAGGTCTCGATATACACGCGTTTCGTATACACAGATTCGTTTGGACACCGTAACCCAAAAATTTCCAAAGTCGGCCACAACACGGAAACACTTTGTATATACGCGGACATCTGCGGGCGACGGGGGTCCTGCTGCAACCCCGGGTCGGCGCCAGACATTTCCGCACCACGCGGATCGTAGGTGACGACATAAAACATAGTGTGGTTTGTTTATGTTGCACGATATTGCGTGCTTGACACGTAAATAGGGCAGTAGCAGGTCCAAAACAGTTCTTATTGATGCTGGTATTGCCTGCCTGGCACGCAAATATGTTTTTGTTGGTGGTATAATGTTGGCTTAAGATAGGCTAAAGGCTCAGATAGTGGACTTTGGGAAAGTACCTGGAAAGAATTGAATTAATTCCCATAAGGCCTGTTATTTCTGATACACAGTTTTGATATAGGCCTACACTGCATGTACAAGGTACGAATTAACCGTGTATATCGAGACCTGACTGTATTACTAATTATTTCATTTGCTTTGCCTAGCCACAATAGAATACAAAGAGAGGTGTTAGTGTACCCTAGTGATGGGACTTATTATGCAAACTGACCTGTCTGACAGAAATCTCCGGTGAATCCCTTGGCACACAAACAGACACCATCAGTACACTGTCCCCTCCCACCACAGTCTGGCACCTCACACTCGTGGTGACGCAGCTGGCACTCCTGGCCCTTGTACCCTGGATGGCACTGACACTTGCCACCCACATAGTAACCATGGCCGGAACACAGCACTGGACACACGACTGGTAGAGGGAGAAGAAAGCAATAAGTGGGTTGCTTAAGATTCATCAGACCAAACAGCACAGTATGATATATCTGTAAAGTATTTTATGTTGGCATATAAAGTAATCCTATAAACTGCAGCGAGTAGTCAAAGAGTTTGGTGTGGTTTGTGGGTGGAGGAAGCTGAGGGTGAACGTCAATAAAAGTAAAGTGATGGTGTGTAATAGAGATGCTCGTAGAGTGAATCTAATGCGAGGCTGGATGGTGAAATACTGGAACATGTGGAGTGTTTTAAATATCAAGGAGGAATAATAAGCAGGAATGAAGGTAAAACAGAGAGTATGTGAAGGAAAGAAAGTTTTCGGAGAAATGAGAAGTACAGTATTTGGAAGGTATGAAATCTCGGAATGAAAGTTAAAAGTGCAATGTATCAAGGGATAGTTGTACCAACAGGGGCTGAAACATGGGCTCTGAAGAAAAAGGAGAGAAGAAAGCTGGATGTGATGGAGATGAGCTGCTTGAGGAGTATGTATGGAAACTCTTTTTATTTTATTTTTTTTGTGGGGTCCGTTTAGAGAAATGGCAAAGGAAGAGCATGTAAAAGCCCTAGGGAACTGACTCATATGAGTATATGTACACGAAAAAAATATTATATATATGCCAAAAAAAAAAAAAAAATTCGCTACCCTGCCAAACTTCTATCACCCTGAAGAAATTTGTTTGTATGAATGAAATTGTGACTGATATAATTTTGTAGTAAAATTACCAGAGACAACATCCACCAAAGGAAATTTGTTACACTTGTATAACGCTCTAGCTATTGTGTTTTCCACAAAAAAAAAATGGTAACATGGAACAAAGTTAACAAACAAATAGTTTGTTATTATTTGCCCTATGAAAATAATTCATAATACTTGTCTATCATTAAAATGGTGGTTAAAGATCATATAATAATAATGTGAGTCCAAAAACCCATACAAATATGATAATATGCTAACCGATTTATGTATTTAGGATAATTCTGGATATACTGTATAATACTGTATATGTAAATTAGGAGAGGCATATATCTTGTCCAAAAAAATTATTATCTGCCGTAAGAAACACAAACACATACGTTATACCTATAAAAATGCTCAAATTCATAAAAATGTATATGCAGTGATAGAGTATACATACCTATATATTTTCACTAGTTTCCCGGGCGTTTCCGCACCCTCCTCAGCTCCCCGCCATGGAGTGGCTTCGGTCACCCAGGCTTTATTGTGGTCGGCAGGGAGGGTTCTGTGGGGGGCGTTCGGTTATGGCCTTGGAATTGCTCGGGGCCTTGGGGCTGTTCGGCCAGGCAGCTTAGGGAACAACAACAACAACAACAACAACAACAACAACAACAACAACTAGGTCTAGTTAATTTTCGAGTTATTGATTTGACAGCATTGGTTATTTTTTCTGCTCAATATTTTCTAAGAGTGAGTTTAATGCCTAACGAGAACAGATCCAAAAAGAATATTTGTTAAACATCCTATATAACCCCCTCATATGCTAATTATACAGGCCTAAAAGTATTGACTGTGCATTTTCCAGTAAGACATCGGACAGGAATAAGCAGCAATAATAAAATATTCATATAAAATAGTAGGAGCCGAAAAATGAATGAAATAAAACCACGAACGTACGTCCGAAGTTCCTCTCCGCTTGTCCGAAGCTCTCCCAGCTTTCTTGGCAATCATTTTCCATAAGAAATCACTGTATGTCCGAAGTTATCCATGCATAAAGAACACAATCCATGTCCCTTGATTTTGGCCCTGTCACTCTTTCAACTATGGGGGAGGCACTCACTATAGTAGGGTGGCTTAACTGAATTTTAGTGCACATCCGGATAAAAGCATGAAATTTGGTATGAAGCTTCCCCCTAACATACTAAATGAATTCAGAAGGGTAGCCATCTTGAAATATGTCTGTGACACAAAACATGGCCGCCATCTTGAATTTAGAGTTAGCGACAGGAACAAATTGTCTATGTGACATTTTTTCTTAACCCGTTGAGCCCCGGCTAGTTATAATATTTTGTTCAACCCAGTCCCAAGCCATTTTCACTTCTTTTTTTTTTGTTTGCTAAAATGGAAGACAAGGATGAGAAATGGAGAAAAAAAAAAAAAAAAAAAAAAAAAAAAAAAAAAAAAAAAAAAATCACCTCGGATATTTTTTTTTTGGGGGGGGGAGCCTCAAAAAAATTTGTTGAGCCAAAATGGAAGAGAATGGTGAGAAATGAAGAAAAAATAAAAAAAAACTCACCTCGGTCATTTGGGGGGCGGGGGGGGGGGGTTCAATAGTTCGTCTCCCCCGCATGACCACCCGCCCGGGAGCACTAGGGTGAAAACTGAGTATGGCATTGTACGGCATACATCCTAAGGAGTGTCTCACATAAATCTCAAGCCTCTAGCCCCCATACGACCGGAGTAATGAAGGTTCAAAGTGGCGGTGAACTAAGGGTGTAAAGTATCCCCACTAAGCCCACCACCACCAGCCGCGCGGCTGTCTTGGCCCGTTCACACCTACCGGCCCGGCTCCCACACACACTACGGTACCTCCCCCTCCTATTCTCCCGCCATTTCCTACCTTACGAGCCACGTAACTGATTTTAATATGTCGGACGCACGTGATGCGTCTCTGGGAGTTGGTGATCAAACACTGCCGACGCATCACGTGCGACGCTGGGTCTCACTGGGTTAATATGTATGTGTGACACATGAAATCATGGGTTTTGGAGGTCAGGAAATTCATTTTTTATGGTTAGAAAACAGTCAAGTTAATTATTTTCGAGATATACAGCCATTTTGAATTATTAATCGGCAAAAATAAAAAAATTCAATATATATACGTAAAATGTGCATGTTTTTTATATGATGCAAATTTTGAGTTACTCTGCAAAATATTCTATGTGGTGTCATACTACTAAACTAGCTCCTTTTACATTCAATTATGGGCACAATAGTCGTTGCATCCTATTATAATCACTTATATCTTATACAAACTACATAGGGTAGTCTTATTTATTAATCATAATTATAATACATGTAAATACATTGCTAACTCACCTTTTTTGTCTCTTTTTTCAGCTTTCAGGTAAGATACCAATAAAGCAATATGGATTGGAAACTCTGCATTATTTGCCAGATAAAGAGTTCAGAAACATTGAAGTGTCCCATGAGGAGTAAGTCTGGCACAAGTGATGAGAAAAAAGAAGCGTACAGGTCATTTCTGAAAAATGTGGCAGCGTTCAAAGAAATTTATGCAATTCCAAAGAAACTTAAATTTGATGATGGCGATGAAACAGCAGACAGGTTTGCTGATCATTATGCATCTTGGCATAGATCGTGTCACCTGAAGTTTAATAACTCAGAGCTAGAAAGTGCACAACAATCCACGGCAAAGAGGAGAAGACAACCTTACCTACATGAATCTCCTCAGAAAAAATCGAGGGGAGAACGCAGATCATTGGACCAGCAAATGTGTATATTCTGTGAAAAGGGAAGAGATGAAGGTGAAGTACATAATTTCTGCACATTTGATGCTGATGAGAATGTACGCACCATTGCTACAGAATTGAAAGACACTAACCTTCTCTCTACACTTGCTGGAGGAGACTTGATAGCAATAGAAGCAAAATATCATTTGAAGTGCTTAGTTGGACTGAGAAACAGATATCGTTCATTCAAAAGGAAATCTAGAAAGATTTTGCTGAATACAGAGGAGAAAATTATAGAATCAATTGTCTTTGTAGAACTGAAAAACTACTTGCAAAGTTCAGTTAATGGTGGAACTTTAATGTTTACACTCAAAGACTTACATGCCATGTATGTAGACCGACTCCAGAATCTTGGTGTCAGAAATTATGTGCACAGGAGTAGGTTCAAACATATCATCCTCAAACATTTTCCTGAGGCACAGGAGCAGCAAGAAGGGAAAAATTTAGTCATTGTTTTCAAAGAAGGCATGAGTAACATGTTGAGAGAAGCACTGAAACAGCGGGATTTCTCTGAAGATGCCAATATTCTGGCAAAGGCTGCAAACATCATCAGGAAAGATATTTTCGACCACGAGGGATTCAGATTTACAGGCTGTTTCACACCAAACTGCCAGGAAGATTCTGTACCAGCTAGTCTCAAATCACTTGTTTCAATGATCTTGAATGGTACAGGTCTGGATGACCAGGACAAACATGTATCCCAACCCTGTCTTACCATAGCACAGACCATGATTTTCAATACAAAGAGAAGAGCTTCAGATCATGATGTTCAAACAAGGCACACCCTGTTACGTGAGCCTCCTCTTCCTATCTATCTTGGGTTGAATATTCATGCAGAAACACGGAGTAAGAAACTTATTCAGATGCTGTATAAAATGGGCATTACTATTTCATATGACAGAATTATGACATTAGAGGACTGGTTGGCCATATCTGTGTGCGAGCGTTTCAAAGAAGATGGTGTAGTTTCTCCTGCTTGCCTTCGAAAAGGACTCTTCACTGTGGGTGCATTAGATAATCTAGATCATAATCCTAGCTCGACCACTTCCACCTCGTCCTTCCATGGAACAGGCATTAGTTTGTTTCAATTTCCTACAAAAGAACATGATGGAGAGTACAGAGCACCAGTAGCAATACCACCATCTGGTACAAGTGAACACACACTACCTGACAACTATGCTTCTGTGCCAGCTGTAGCATTGAAGGCCAGTGCTACTTGTGTACCAGCATGCGAGATGCTACCGGTAGTAAATTGTCTTGACACAGCCAAAATCCAAGAAGATAGCTGGGTAAAGCAAGCCTTGGATCTCTTGCAGAAGAAAGAGCTTTCCAAAGGCGACTCCCTAGCGTGGGCAGCCTATCATGCAAGTGCACAACCCATTGTTAAAGATCCTCCAGCTTTGTGTGCTCTCTGTCCCCTCTTCTATGAAAAATCCAGCACTCCAGCAATGGTAAAGCATGGTATGGATGTCCAGAAGTTGGCAACTGACTTTCTCAACCCTGGCCAGGTTCCTGTTACCACTTTTGATCAGCCTCTGTTTGCACTAGCAAAATATGTGCAATGGAACTGGCCTGACACACATGGGGAAAAAGTTCATGTTGTAATGCTAGGGGGCCTCCATACTGAGATGGCCCTCTGGAGTACCCTAGGAGATCTTCTGCAGGACTCTGGTTGGACTACAGCAATTAAAATGTAAAACTTGCAAACTAAACAAACCAAAATTGGGACAAGGACAATATAAAGTCAAATTAAATAGCAGAAGCTGATGTGGCATCATCTGGCATTGCAAATTAACTTCTGAAAGCATCTCACTTGTCTAGAACCAGGTGTGTTTCCATAAAGTAGTTAGAGCTTTAGTATTTATTATTTTCTGCATATACATTCTTCGATATATACTGTAATTTGTTAAATAATCTATAACAATTATGACAGTTATCACAGCTTTGAAATGGTGATTGTTTACTTATGAACTCATAAATGTAATGTATGTTGTTTTATCATTTCAGACATGCTCATCAAGTGACTCTATTGACACTAGAGTTGCTCCTGCAAGATGCTTTCCTGCATTCAGATGGTCCCCACGATGAAGCACAAAAGCATGTATGGATAGACAACATGAAACAGAAAAGTCTGACATTCATGTATTGGGATCTAGTTCGTCGATATGAAACCCTAATTCTGATCTTTGTCCGAGCTCACAGAGAGAAGAACTTCTCACTTTACTTGTCCACATTAGAAGAACTTGTACCCTTGTTCTTTGCCCTTGACCACGTCAATTATGCGAGATGGATGTCTATTCACATCAGAGACATGAAGTCTTTACCCACTTCAATCAAGGAGGAATTTGAGCAGCGGCAACACTGGGTTGTACCAAAAACAAACAACAAGTTCTCTGCAATACCAGTCGACCAAGCCCACGAGCAGGAGAATAAAATTGTAAAGATATCAGGAGGTGCAGTGGGACTTACAGAGAATCCTGTTGCATTCAGGTGTGTAAAATTTAGGCTTACATGTAGAACAACATTAAAATATTGAACACAGTCATGCCTCAATTATGATCATGATCTAACCAAATCCAGCAAACCTGAAGACTGCTAAAACAAAGGGGATAAAAAAAATGCAACAACTACCCTCTGCCATATTTTATATAAAGTAATCGTAAGTTAATGTTTTCTTTCTAACAGGAGGTGGATGCTGTCAGGGCCAGAGCTTGCTAGGTTAATGAAACAATCTGAGAGCCAATATGTGCCAGATGAGGACCCAGAGAACCCGCACAACTTTCAAAATCACGAGCAGGGATTGAGTGCCCAGAAAACCTTTCAAAGACAAGTCAGTGCACTCTCCGACACCTTCAGAAGAATGGGAAATCCATTCTTGGATGATTTCCCTGATCTTGTCACACTTGATAGCAGGAAGTGTGTGCACAACCGTGTGGTAGATTCTATGAGAAACGTGGAGGATATTGGGAAAAGAAAGTATGAAGATTTTGTTACCAAAGTCATTGTAGAACGCACACAGTCAATCCACACTTCAATCAAGATAAATTTACTTCCACTCTTCAAGAATCCCAAACTAAAGACCATCTCAAAGCAAGGCCAAAAGATTAAAGCTCTTGAAAACAATGTGGCATTATTTGGCCAGTTATACATTTCATTGCAAACCAAAGAGGGTGACCTTCAAGAATTCTTTGGACATGAGGTGCAGTCCTTTCCACCTTCCCTCTCAGACTTTGGTAAGCTCCATTTGTCAGGAACAAAGAGTGATTTACTTAAATGCCTGGAACAGCCTGTTCTGCTAGAGCCACCCACCAGCTATGACTGCAGAGTCCTTGATGGAGCAGCGATTGTCCACTGCTTGACCACAACAGGTGTTTCTTCCTTTGCAGACTATGCACAGACAGTGTTCATTCCTTATCTTGAGCAGCAACTCCGATCCACAAACAGAATAGATATTGTCTGGGACAGGTATGTTTCTGGCAGCCTCAAGGAGTCCACCAGGGAGAAAACAGGGGATGGTGTTCGGAGAAAGGTGTCCAGTCAAGCTAAACTCCCTGGCAACTGGTTGGACTTCCTACGTGTTTCCCAAAATAAGGAAGAACTGTTTTCCTTCCTCACGTCACAAGTTGCAGAATATGAGAGTCCACCAGGAAAGGAGTTGTATATCACATCAGGTAATGTTCTCTCTGAATTTCATGTTTCAAACAGATTTCAATTTTTCCGTGTTTGTGGGAAAATGTCTATATTTACATAATTATGCATAATTCCACAGCTTTTTTTTATGCAGCACTCATTTGTAATTATGCTCATACCATTTTCAGTTTCAAAGTACTGCATATATGATGATGTTTAATTTCATTTTTCAGGAAAATCTGTGGTGGCTATTGGAACCAGCTGCACCATGCCTAACTGCAACCATGAAGAAGCAGATACGAGGATGGTGGTTCATGTCATGCATGCTCTACAACAGGGATCAGCCACTATTCAGATACGTACAGTGGACACTGACGTCATCGCCATTTTGATTGGAAAATACCACGACTTCGCAAAGCTTAAGCCTGACATTGATCTGTGCCTTTGGCACAGGTAGAAACTTCTGCTTCTACAGCATCAACAGTATCTGTTCCAGTCTGGGTGAACAACGATCTCGAGCACTCCCTGTATTTCATTCTTTTACAGGATGTGACACAACAAGTGCATTTCGTGGGAAAGGCAAAAAAACAGCTTGGCAGGCTTGGACTTCATATGAAGAGGTGACAGATACACTGGAGCAGTTGGCTTACCATCCCTTTGAAGTACTTTACCCAGACTCCCTTCACTTTAGCAGCCTTGAAAGGTTCACTGCTGTCCTGTATGACAAAACTAGTCCACGCACCTCCATAAATGATGTACGGATGGATCTTTTCTGCCACAGAAAGACTGCAATGGATAAGTTGCCGCCAACAAAGGTGATTATGATAAAACTGGAAAATCTTCATTTTAGCAAATTAAATAAATTTCATATAAACATTGTAAACTGTATGAACAGTAAGTATTTTAGTAAAAGTAACCTTTCTTTCCTTCTGTTCTTTCAGGATGCACTCCTTCAACACGCAAGAAGAGTAGTGTTTCAAGCTGGAATATGGTCACTAAGTGACCAAGCCCAGGTGGATGTGCCATCCCCTCAAGCATATGGATGGAAAAAGGATGATCTTAAATGGGTGCCAGTATGGACCACCATTCCTGAGTTGTCATCTGCTTGCCAACAATTAATCAATTGCAACTGCAAACGCGATTGTTCCCATTGCAAGTGTGGAAAAGCAAACTTGGACTGCACACCACTGTGTAAATGTAGTTGCAAAAAGTAAAAACAGTCTATAATATTAAAATATGCCATGAGTGTTGGTGTGAAATAGAATCTCATGGTATTTTATACCATCCTATGTAGGCCTACATGTGATATGAAGACGTTTATCAACAATGTTCACATATTTTACTTCTTCTTACTTGTCTGTTTTTATTTTTATTATTAAATAATGTTTTCAAATGAGGTTCTGAGGCTTTTTTTCAGTCAATGACCTCTTATAACTGTTTAATGGTGCCAAATGTCGCACTGTATAACATATACACTTCTTAACATGTTTCCATATGCATGATTAGCGGCCATGTTGGATTTTTATTTCTACAAGGCAAACCACACTAAATACAAGAGGGCTACCCTTCTAAAATAAAAAAGTAACCTCTTAGCAACACCTGTGCCAAATTTCACACTTTTATCCACTTTTGCACTAAACACCCAAAATTGGTCGCTAAGCCACCCTACTACTATAGGCAGTTATGCCTTTTGCCTCCCTCAATCACATAGACAAAAAAAAAAAAAAAAAAAATCCGAAGTCAGCCACTTTTCAAGATGACTTCGGACACCATTTAGGATAAAGATAGCTCTCTTATTATGGGGGAAAATTTTAGGAGGCTTCCTGGATTACCGCGCACTATCACCACACATCACTTGACCTAGTTATATCTCTATAATGTGTTTACAGTCAGGAGATATCGTTAAAAAAACTCAAAAAATGTCCGAAGTTACACGGTTTTACGGTACTCATATAGTGATGTACATTCTATGTGTTTGTTTTGTGTTCTATCTATCTATCTATTGCCTGACGCCGTGATCCCCGAAGGGGTGGCCACGAACGAACCGCCCCCATGCACCTCTGTCCCCAGTCAGTCGACGCCCCTCCCCCCAACCAGCACCGCCTTCGTTCATGTAGTTCCTCACTGTTCTTTTATTTAAATTCATTATTTTGCTTAAAACCCTCCTGGCCCGGGCAGGCTCTCCTAATGACGGAGCTCGTATCCGGGCGATCTGGTCGAATATCAACGAAAGTAAACTAAGGCTAATCTCGCTTGATATATTACCTACATTAATCAAACATATATAGAAATGAGCGCCTTACCTTCCTGCGTAGAATAGCGTTGAGTAGAGCTCTCTAGCTCAACTGGTTCCGGAGTGATGGTGATGGAAGTGGAGGTAACTTTTTCCGCGTATTTACCTCGGCGCGTCCGAACACTCAACCGCGGCCCCGGCTACGACGCCCAGTTGCACTCGTCGCTCCACCCGCAATTATGCCGGGAAGCGATTTGATAGTGTTTTATTGGTTATTCTGTCATTTATTATAGTTATTATGTTATTTTCACTCAATAAAGTTATTTATATGAACTTATTTGTGTCTCTGTCACTTATTACTTCGTTTTATTATTATTATTATGATTATTAGTGTCACTTTCACTGGACTTTGATAATTGGTAGTGTCATTTCCCCTTTTATGTATTGTTAGGTAAGCTAATAATATATATAGTGTCACTGTCACTTATTCATATTGTTATGAAGGCACTTATTATTACTTGTGTGTCTCTTTCACTTATACTTAGTTTTATTATTATTATACTGTCACTTTGACTGGCCTAGGCTTATTGAGTGTCATTTTCACTTATTTATTGTTAGAAATATATTTTAGTGTCACTTTCACTTGTTCATATTGTTATTGACGGCACTTATTATTACTTATGTGTCCTTTTCACTTATACTTAGTTATATTATTATTCTTAGCCTACATTTGAGTGTCACTTTCACTGTTGTCACTTCCACTTCAAAAGTTTGTTAGAGTGTGGAAGTCATTGAAGCAGGTGCCAGCACACAGTCCAACTTGACACTCGAGGCATTCCCAAGTGGTTTTTGTGGGTTTGCGGGGTCTGCGAGTTGTGTGGCTGCACACATGGCACCTCTTCTGACTCCTAGCGTTACTACCTGGTGCTTTGAAAGGAAGGGCGCTGAGCTGGTGCTTCCTGAAGAATTCAGCACACCCCGTTCTGTCAAGCTGGCCTGGTCCTTGTATTGGCCTGCCTGGTGTACCCGCATGTTTAGCCAGGAGCTCAAGTAGCACCTGCTTGTGGAACTTCCGCAGGGACTTGTACTTCTTGGCTCCTGGAGTCCTCAGACGGTAGATGTTGTAGGCATTGAGGACCGACATATCGACCGTATGCAGGATAAACTTCTTGTACCACCTGCAAGATGTTCGCAGGCAGTCGATGAAGCCCATCTGCATGTCGGACTTGTCAACGAGGCGCATGTTGATGTTATAATCCAGGACAGCAGCTGGTTTTTGAACGGGGTTCTTGGTTGTTCGGTCCACCTTCTCTGTGGCGACCATCTGGGCCTTGTGGCATGTGGTGAGGAGGTTGACCTTGCGCTGGTCATGCCAGTGGATGGAGAGGATGGGGCCACTCTTCTTGTGGAAGATGTCCGCCTTCTTCGTCTTGGTTGGGTAGCCTGGCATGCCCTTCCTTTTGCCCTTGACTGTGCCGACAGTTCCGGTCTTGCGGTCATGGAGGTACTTGGTCAGGAGAGGCGACGTGTAATAATTATCTGTGTAGAGGATGTGGTTATTATTGAAGTGCCTCTCCATCATCTTCTTCACTACAGCGCCACCAAAACCAAAGAGAGGGTCAGTCACAACTTCTCCAGCCTTGCCGCTGTAGACTATAAAGTCCAGCACATACCCCGTCAAGCAGTCGCAGAGGACGAAGAGCTTGATGCCGAAGCGGTGTCTCTTGGACGGGATATACTGTCGGAAGTGCAGCCTACCACGGAACAGGACCAGAGACTCGTCGAGGCACATCTTCTGGAAAGGAATCAGGTATGTGGTGAACCGATGACGTATCATGTCATACAGCTTCCTGATCTTCCATAATGAGTCGGGAAGGTGGACTGCCATGTTGTTTGTCAGGTGGAGATAGGAGAGGATGTCGAAGTACCTGTCCCTGGACATGTATTTGCCAAATGATGGAGTCGTTATGATGTCGCCAGTGATCCAGTAGTCAGCCAGAACGTGCTTCCTTATATGAGTCATCAGCATTGTGAGTGCCAAGAACACATATAGTTCTGCCACAGTGAGAGCTCTACATGCCACCATCTTGGCACTGGTCTTCCTCCCAAGAAAGTTGGCACAGATAGCATGGTGGTGATTTGTCTCTTTGACGAGGTATTCCATGACTTCATTGTCATAGAAGCCACAGAAAAGTTCACTGGGGGTAGCATCTGGGCCACAGGGATATGCTGGTGACACCCCAGAACCCATCTGTACCTCGTCAAAGGCAGGACAATCTGGCTCAAAATCAGCTCCATCTGTCCACACAAACAGGTCGGATGCTGATGCTCGAGGTCGTGCTGCAGCAGGCACACGCCCTGGATGCCCTGGCACACGCCCTTGGCCACGCGGACGCCCAGGCGGACGCCCTGCACGCCCACGCCCAGGCCCAGGCCCAGGGGCAGCGGCGTCGGCAGGCTGACCACGGCCACGACCTCGCCCTCTCGCTCGATTTGTCGGCACATCCTCTTCCTCTTCCTCTTCCTCTTCCTGTTCCTCTTCCTCTTCCTCCTCAGGCGACGTCAGGTCATCTGGGGCAATGTTGGGGTCGTCAGCGCATCCTTTTCAGGAGACAATTCTGGTGAAGAAGTGACCGGGCGTCGGCGGTGTGGGGCGCGGGAGGCTGCGGGAGCTTCAAGAATGGGAGCCGAGGCCTCGGGAGTTGGGCTCCTTTTGCGGCGAGCCGAGGGCTTTTCAGCAGCAAATAATGCTCTGCGGTGTGTTGAGGCCTGTGGCACATCACCAATACCACTTGAAGAGGCCCTTTGGTCATCCTGAACGAGAGATGAAGGCGAGGGCTGTGGGTGACCCACGCGGCGTCCTGTGTCAAGGCGTCGGGACAATGGAATGCGGGTGGTTGCTAGGCCAGGGTCGGCGTCATTATCGCTATCTTCAGCTTCCCTATGCTTTTCTGCGGCTGCCCTGCGTGCTTTTTTAGCTGCACTTTTGATCAATGATTGTTTGTAGAAATATTTGCCCACTTTTAAGGGCGTACGGGCAGGCAAAGGGGAAGGTCCTAGGGCTAGGCCTAGGCTGACCTAGCAAAGATGGCGAGGGGGTAGGCCTAGGTTCTAGCACACTGGGAAGCTCAATGGCACCTTCCTGAAACACTTCCACATCAGGATCATCACTACTGTCTCCCCCCTCAAATAAATCGACATTATCGTCGTCTCCAAAGCCCACGAAATCGTCTTCACTTTCACTTATAAATTGTACCTTGTCCACCAAGCTTTCGCCACTGCTCTCTTCATCACTTTCAAAAAGTTGTCGCTGTATAGCGCTATCACTCAACAAACGCTTAACTTTCTTTTGTTGAGCTCTCTTCTCGGTTGCAACAGGCGTTGAAGTTGCGAGTGGGGTAGCACTGGGGCCCGCGGGAGGTTGCAACGAATTGGACACGTCGGAAAACATTTTTTCAGTATTACTCGCTATGGCGGCCACGTACGAACTGATAACACTAGTAGTTGAGGCTTGGTGGCGCTGCGGTCGCTCCTACCATGCCAAAATTGGCCGCGCAAATTTTGAAGCACGCTTTCAAGCACAAGGATTTTAAAATGACACCCGGGTTCCGGCCCTTTTGTTTTGGTGTAATTTTAAAATGACACCCGGGCTGGAAGGGTTAAGCATATTTCCACAGTGATTTTGATAAGTTCTTTTGTCTTTATATTGTGTTGTCCTTGTTTTAGTTTGTTTATTTTGAAAGTTTTACATTATAATTAGCATAAGTTAATCTAAGTACTGTAGCTACTAATACTTTAATATACAGGCCTAGAAATACTTGATGTTATATACCGGTAATATAAGATATTACATTAGTTTCAAACTGAGAAACTATTAAAATTATTTTGTGTTTAAATTCTAAATTCAGAAAACAAAACTGACTCTAAAATGTGAACTACTATAAGTTATTAATTAGCCCACTACATGATGGAAAATAACAATCACAATGAATAATCTGAATAACATGAACAATTGAACATTGATTCATTGAATATATCTTGTGTCAAAATATGTGAAGCTAAAATAATGTAGTACTGTACTGTACTGTTTTAACCATGTAGGTCTACTGTACTACTGGTAGTACAATAAACCAAAGGTAACTGTGTTCCTCGCCTGGTTAAGATTGAATGAACTGACCATACAAAAATTACAATTAAGCTATGGCTAGGATTGTGTTCAAATTGACAAAGAGCTGACAGTTTATTTTAATAAATCCTATGCATGTATGTACATAACTGACCATAGACGTGCTGACATTCCTCTGTTTAGTCTCCCGGAGCACCTTCATGATGTCGTGCTGCGTGTGGGTTGGCAGGGTGTTGCGGCGAGCGTACAGGCCCAGAGACGTGCCCCTGTAAACAATATATAGAGATTAACCAATTGACTTGACTTAGGTCTAGTCTACAATGCTTGCCTGAGCTTAATACATTCACCTAGTGGCAACATCGCTAAAGTGTCGGTAGTTTTGAATAAGACATTTGTGGCATTATTACAGACTAGCCTATTATCATTCCCAACTTTCAGAATAGCATACACATACGCCTAAAGCTGCCTAGCCCTAAATACTGGTATATCAATATACCGGTACTGTAAGTGGGAACAATCATAATCATAAACCTAGGCTAACCTTTCCTGAACATTCTCCGGTGAAAATCAGGGATACGTTAACATGTTTAAGAGGTGATAATATTTTTGTTCAGAAGCTAAAAAAGTGGCATTTCAGAATAGTTTTCAGAAGATTATTATGGCAAAAGCCTATAATACAGTAGGCCTTATAATTACATGGCCCATTAGCCCAGGAATGTTAAAAAACCCACAAGTGGGAAGGGCTTTGAAGCTCAGGGAAAATGAGGGGTTAAGACGGTTTAACAAGTGGATATGGGTAAAAAACAAATGTCCAAATCTTATCAAGTAATGTACCTAAATACAGAGCCCTATGGGAGCTCTTTTGGGGATCTCAGTGGTCTGGATAAACTTCTCACAAAAAAACATAAATAGGCCTACGGCAACAAGAGCCAAGTTTTGTACAGTACGGTACATAAAAAATGTAAAAGAGACAAAAGACGAGAAATACGGGACGACCCTGGATCGACCGTCACCATTTTGCACTGTATAATATTATACACGACCACTATGATAGATATACCGTACCCAAAACTACCCAAACATAAGTAGGGCAATTGAACGGTACCATTCAATATGAGTAAAAGAGCCTTATTTACCATATTTTTTTAGTCTAACCTAACAACCTTATCTAACCTATCCTACTAACAGCAACAGGCGGGTGCCCAACCCCGAAAAGGGTTGAAATAGGGGAGCTATCCCCCCGCCAAAGGCGGCTTTCTAGGGCCTTTCCTAGCTGATGCTGAGAGGATTGGGTTCTAGTCATGTGGTGATGGGCTGGTCTATCAGAGTGAGAACTGAGTGATCTCTGCCATACCCATAGCTTACTCTGACTGTTCCTTTTACTTATATATTTTCTAGATCTCAAGTGACGGCGTCTCTTGCGTGGATTGACCTCCTAATCTACCAAGATTGGAAGCCAAAGCGTCACATCTTTCCTTTGCCCCTCAACTTTCTCTTCATAATTGCTGAGGGGCACAGGGCCCTGGGTGGGGCTTTGGTTTCCCGGGCGTTTCCGCACCCTCCTCAGCTCCCCGCCGTGGAGTGGCTTCGGTCACCCAGGCTTTATTGTGGTCGGCGGGGAGGGTTTTGTGGGGGCGCTCGGTTGTGGCCTTGGCCTTGCTCGGGGCCTTGGGGCTGTTCGGCCAGGCAGCTTGGGGAAAAACAACAACAACAACAACCAACAGCAACACAACGCAATCACATGCTGCAATCACAACAACAGACTCTACTCCTTCATGTAAACAACAAGCAAACACTCTCATCAATCACTTTTCACATGTCAGCCACCTAAAATCTCACAAAGACGACCGACGTGTCATCCGACGTAAGAGACAATTCCCCACAGACCCTGACTATACACCCTTCACCAATCACCAGACAAAGCATATCATCAACAATCTCAAGCACTCACCTGCCTGTGGCCTAGACAACATAAGCAACATACACCTCAGACACCTGGGACCACAAGGCATACAAGCACTCACTAACATATCAAACTACAGCTATTCACACAACACAATACCAGACATTTGGAAGCATGGTATCATCATCACATTCCCCAAACCCAACAAAGACCCCACGCTACCCTCCTCGCACCGCCCCTTCACACTTCTTTGCTCCCCCTCCAAAGTCATGGAACGCCTAGTATTACAACTAATTACACCTGACCTACCCCTAGCTCCAACACAACATGGCTTTAGGCCACTGCACTCCACAAACACTCTTCTCACAGACCTTACACAAAGAGCTTTCGACGGCATCAACTCAGCTAGACCACCACACAGATCACTATTAGCCACACTCGACATTAGTAAAGCCTTCGATGCCATCCCCCGCCACAATCTAACAAACAAAATCTACAACACAAACATGCACAACAACACAAAAGGTGGCTGGCCAACTTCCTAGCAGGCAGATGTGCACACGTATCTTTTGCCGGTCAGTCATCTAAAATCAGAAACTTTCCAAACGGAGTCCCACAAGGATCCATCCTATCGCCCGCACTCTTCAATCTGTACATGCACGATATAACTACACCCAATACGCCCCAAATAAACTTAGCCTCCTATGCAGATGACATAACACTCACATGCACACACCATGACCCAAAAAGAGCAACAGATCTCCTTCAACCCTATCTCAACACACTACATGGTTGGTGCACTACAAACAGACTTAATCTAGCCCCAGCCAAATCCACCGCAACCCTGCTCACAAGTTGGACAGGAGAACACGAATACATCCCTCAACTCACCATAAACAACACACCCCTAACACATACACACACACCCAAAATCCTAGGAGTAACATATGATACTCATATGAAATTCAAACAGCACACCACAAACATTAAAAAGAAACTGACACCCAGACTTAACGCCCTCAGGTCACTTGCTCACACAAAATTTGGACACAACAAAGAAACTACCACCACAGTATATAAACAATACATAAGATCAGTGATGGAATACGCAAGCCCAGCCTGGGCTTCTAACCTAGCTGAAACACATCATAAAACTACAGACTATTCAAAGCAAAGCCCTGAAGATCATTACAGGCTGCACAGCTACTTCACCCACAGATCACCTACATCAAGAAACCAAAATCCTCAAAGTCAAAGACCATCTGGACATGAGAGGCACTCAATTCCTGGCAGCAGCCTCCACGAACCAAGACCACCCACTAAACTACATGGCAACACACCCACAGACACCAAGAAATATCAAAACAACACCCAGCACACGGTATCACACACAATTATTGTCCTCTCTCCCTCCCTGCCCACCCCGAACCAACTTCCAGAAGCACATCCATACTCATATCTCTCACCGATCCATCCACTCACTCACAGACAACACGCAGCTGCATGCACGACCTCCCGAAATCCATCCTTCCGAATCCTCCCTTCCTCGCGAGGACAGAGTCCACCTGGCCAGGCTGAGATGCGGACACCATCCAGCTCTCCTGAGCTATCAGAAGAGACTGGATGACTCCGTTGTCGACGCCTGCCCGGGATGTAACACAGCACCCCATACCATTAAACACATCATAGAAGACTGCATTTCACACAACCACTTACGCCAACAACACAATCTACACTCAATGAGAGCTCTGTGGGAAAGCCCGATCGTGGCCATGGCCTTTCTCAGGGACTCGGGGCTGTTCGGCCAGGCAGCTTAGGGAACAACAACAACAACAACAACAACCTATCCTACTCCTAGTACTGTACTGTATTATGGGTGGAGGCTGCCGCCCCCATACCCACGCTGGTTGGGCATTAAAACAATAAAAGATTGACGGGCGCCGAAAGAAAAGTTGATGAAGTCTACGGTGCTTACTCCGCAATCTTCAGCTTTGGCTGTCGATAACATGAAAGTACCAATAAAAATGTACTGACGTCTTGTAGGTGAAGCTCCACTCTGATTAGCTACTGAACATCAGGGAGGAGACTCAAAAGTGTCAAAGACTGGCTGTACAAAAATAAATCTGAAAATGTTATAGGGGAGTGAAAATCAAATTGACAAAATAAGAAAAGTACAGTAGCACTTATCTGCGCATCAGTAAGGTCCCCTGAGTAAGGTAAGAGCGAAAAAAAAAAAATCCATAAGACAGGAATCCCGTAGGCTAATCGAGGAGTTGTTATTCTGCAGAATACCCAACGTTTTTAATGAGGTTTTCGATAAGAATAGAGAAGCGCTTTTGGGCCGAAAATCGGGAGTTTACCGCGTCTTCCGGAAGTTCCGGTCGTCGGTTTGTTGACATGACGCTCGATGTTATAACGTTTGCTGTTGTTTTTTAGCCCCTTGTTGGCAATATATAGGCTATGATGATGCCAATAATTCTAGGGGGGCCCTCAACACATACTGTATCCCGCAGCCGGCCCTAAACATTAATTGAACCGCCAATATGGGAAATTAGTTAGATGCGCGAAGTTACCGAAGTAGCCTACTAACCTGGTCCCTGGAGTAAAATGTGGCAAGAGTTGTGTTATCGGGCGTATCACCTAGGCTACCTCTAACCGGGTAGGGCTGCCTAGTGTTTACTATAGGCATACCCCTTTGAAAAGACATTAGCCTAACCTATCCTAGTATTACGGGTGGGGGCTGCTGCCCCCACACCCCCGCCGTTTGATACCAACTCACGTGTTTACACGACGTACGCCCGGTAACATAACTCATTCCCAAAATATAAACAAACGATCGACGTTACTCCCGTGAACGCAACTTTTCCACCGAGATATCTTTAGCCTAGGCCTATATTTTGTCTAATAGGCTAGGCCGCTAGGCTATTATTAGGCCTAGCCTAGCCTAATAATAAAGGGGAAGGATGTAGTTACCGGGTGTGCCACTACCGACATACAACATTAATCATCTATAAATACTTAGGCATAGGCTATAATAAAATAAATACTTATAAATCTATAATACTAGGTTAGGTTAGGTTAGTATAGGGCAAGGGAGTAGAGGGCAAGTTGCTGAAAGCAGTGAAGAGCATGTATGAGGGTGCAAAGGCGGCAGTACGTGTGGAGAGTGAGCAGAGCGAGTTCTTTGACCTGAATGTTGGTTTGAAACAGGGGTGTGTGATGTCCCTGTGTTGTTGTTTTTTTTTTTTTTTTCTATATTCCAAATACTCCCTCTCGGGCATAGGCTGAGAGCCTGTACATTCCACCGCTCAACACGGTGAAGCCCGTGAGGTCTTGTTCCAGTCTGGGGAGTGAGACATGCGAAGCATCCATCATGGCTCGAAGCAGCTCCATCTCTGAAGCGGCTGGTTGCTTCGCTCAAGTGCTTCACCGTCTCACCCTCCAGAATCAGACCCTCACTCTCAGAACACCACCTATTGAGCAGTGAACTCACTAGGCGTTGTTTACTGTATATATGGATGGAGTCATGAAAGAAATACTATCAAGAGCAGTGGATGTTGGTGTATCGCTGAAAAGGGAGGGAATTGAGTGGAAGCTACCTATACTGCTGTTTGCGGATGATACAGTTCTGATGAGTTATAATGAATGGGAGTTGCAGGGTCTGGTAAATGAGTTTGGAACAGTGTGCGAAAAACAGAATTTGAAGGTAAATGCGGGGAAGAGCAAGATTATGGTCTTCGAAAGAGGTGAAGTCACAGAGTGTGAGGTGAAGCTGAACGGTCAGGCTATGGAGATCGTCAACTCTTTTAAGTATCTGGGCAGTGTGTTGAGTAAAGATGGGACTATGGATGAAGAAGTGCGGGAGAGGGTACAACAGGGGAAGAGGGTTGTAGGAATGCTAAAAGCAGTAACAAGAAATAGGGTGATCAGTATGGAAGTGAAGAAGTCCTTGCATGACAGTGTGGTAATCCCGACACTGACTTATGGAAGCGAAGCATGGATGTTAGTTGAGAGACTCAGACCAAGAGTGAGAGCAGTGGAAATTAATTACTTAAGGAGTGCGTGCGGAGTTACATGGAGGGATAGACAGACTAATGAGGAAGTAAGAAGGAGGTGTGGTGTGGATGTAGATGTGCTGGAAAGTGTGAAAAGGAACAACTTGAGATGGTTCAGCCATATGGAACGTATGGAAAGCGAGAGAATGACTAAGAGGGTGCATGAGAGCGAGGTGGAGGGACAGAGAGGGAGAGATAGACCGAATGAGAGGTGGAAGGATGGAGTGAGGAAGTACATGAACGAAGGCGGTACTGGTTGGGGGGAGGGGCGTCGACTGACTGGGGACAGAGGTGCATGGGGCGGTTCGTTCGTGGCCACCCCTTCGGGGATCACGGCGTCAGGCAATAGATAGATAGATAGATAATGTATTTTTGTATCCAAAGGCAGTCAAAATAGACGGGAACATGATGGGGTACACCCGGTAACTAGCCTACATTCTTGCCTAATAAAGTGTACCCATTGGTTTTTTTTAATTTTAATGTTTCGTACACAAGAAAAGGGGGTTAAACTTGAAGACAACCCGGATACGAGGCTTACGAGCCCCATCGATAATTATCAGTGTTCTAGAAGTTTCATGGTCCTGGATAATCATGGACGATACTAGGCCTATGTTGGTGTACATGTAGCCTAATTACCATCGCAAATTCACTAGGCCTATAAGTGAAATACGAGAAACTGTTGGATTGTTCACCGATAAACAGGGAACGTGAGCTGCGAGCACTGAGCTGGGTTTAGACCGTTGCGTACCCATAAACAGGGAACGTGAGCTGGGTTTAGACCGTCTGTTAGTTTTCGGGGTTATACTGATGTTTTGGACCGACAGTTAGCCCATCGATCTTTTTAGGCCTAATAGGTCCGGTAGAGCATATACATCATTGCTATATATGTCATTAAGAGCTGAAATGTATTATAAGGGAGAACAAATAAAGCGCTAAAATACGCACCACAGCTAGCAGTGTAATCTTAACCCGGTGAGACCCAGCGTCGCACGTGTTGCGTCGGCAGTCTTTGATCACCAACTCCCAGCGACGCATCACGTGCGTCCGACATATAAAAAACACTTACGTGGCTCGTAAGGTAGGAAATGGCGGGAGAATAGGAGGGGGAGGTACCGTAGTGTGTGTGGGAGCCGGGCCAGTAGGTGTGAGCGGGCCGAGACAGCCGCGCGGCTGGTGGTGGTGGGCTTAGTGGGGATAGTTTACACCCCTAGTTCACCGCCACTTTGAACCTTCATTACTCCGGTCGTATGGGAGCTAGAGGCTTGAGATTTATGTATTTACCTAATTGTATTTACCTAATTGTAGTTTACAGGAGTTGAGCTAAGCTCGTGTTGTCCCGTCTCTCAGTCTACTTTTTATCCAATTTTTTCTTGAAAATATGGATGTTCCTTGCCCCTACCACCTCCTCCTCCAACCCCTTCCATTTGTCAATACATCTATAGGGGAAGCTAAACTTCCTGATATCGTTCTTGCAGGTAGGTCTTTTTACTTTGTAGCTGTGGCCTCTAGTTATTCCTGTATCCATAATTAATATATCCTCCCTATCCAGCCTCTCCAGCCCCCGGGTACATTTGTACATCATTATCATGTCTCCCCTCTCTCTCCTCTCTTTTAGACTCGGTAGATTTAATTTGTCTAGCCTCCCTTCATATGGCAGTTCTCTGAGACTTGGAACCAATCTAGTGACTGCTCTCTGGATTCTTTCTAACTTGTGAATATGCTTCTTTAGATGCGGGGACCACACCACTGCTGCATACTCCAATCTTGGTCTAATCATACTCTTCATAATTTTCGCTACCATGGTCTCATCCAAATAGTTCAGAGCAACTTTCATATTCCCGGCCATTGCATACATTCCGCTAAAGAGCTTGTTAATATGTTTCTCTGGCGACAAAGTATCTTGTATAATCAACCCTAAATCTTTTTCTTTTTCGGCCTTGCTAATTTTATTATCTCCCATCCTGTACTCCCAATTTGGTCTATTCACACTTCTTCCCATATTTAACACATGACATTTACTTATATTAAATTTCATTTTCCACTTGGTGCTCCATTCGTATATTTTATCTAAATCCCCTTGCAGCTCCTCACAACTACTTTTATTTGTTATTTGTCTCATAATTTTTACGTCATCTGCAAACATTGACATGTAAGAGTTTATGCCTATCGGCAGGTCATTCACGTACATAAGGAACATGAGAGGTGCCAACACAGATCCCTGCGGCACACCACTCTCAACTTTCCGCCACGATGAGTAAGTTCCTCTAATGTTGGTCCTCATTTCCCTATCTGTTAAATAGCTCTCCATCCATTTCAGCAAACTCCCCCTGACACATCCTAGCGTCTCAAGCTTAGATAACAATCTCTTATGTGGTACCTTATCGAATGCTTTGGAAAGGTCTAAGTAGACGCAGTCCACCCATCCGCCTCTTTCTTGGAGTACATCTATCACCCTACTGTAATAACATAGCAAACTGGTAACACAAGATGTCCCTTCTCTGAATCCAAATTGCTTTGGGGTTATTATTTTCTTTCTCTCCAACATTTTCATCCATCTCTTCCTAATTAGCTTTTCACAAATCTTGCATACAATACTAGTAAGTGAAACTGGTCTATAGTTTAGAGGGTCCTCAGGGTTTCCATTCTTGTATATCGGAATGATATTAGCTCTTTTCCATTCAACAGGAACCTGTCCTTTATCTAAGGAAGCTTGAATTATGTCCCTCACTGGCTCCACTAATTGCTCTGCACACTCCTTTAAAACCCAGGCAGACACTTCATCCGGTCCCATAGCTTTCCTTACTTCAAGTCCTCTCATCGCAGATAACAGCTCATCTCTAGTTATTTCAATCTTACTAAGACCACTCTCCAGTACTCCCGCCTGTGGTTCGTCAAAACCTTCCTCTCTAGTAAAAACTGACCCCAATTTGTTATTCATTACCTCACACATGTCCGATACATTTTCATACGTCCTAGCATCAACTCTTAATTTAGTAATTTGTTTCTTTACCTTCAACTTACTGTTTATATATTTATAAAATAATCTAGGGTCACTTTCACATTTATTTACTATGTTCTTCTCATAGTTCATTTTAACTTGCCTAATTATGTTAACATATCTATTCCTCTCCTGTTTATATTTATTCCGATTACTCTCAGTGTTCCTTCTTCTTAATCTAGCCCAAGCTGCATCACGCCTACCCAAAGCTCTTTTGCATTTCAAATTAAACCAATCTTTCTGCTTAGTAAAATTTCCAGTTTTATATCTTGGGACAAACATATTGGTTCCTACTCTATAAATTTCGAGGAATCTACTATATTTACCTTGTACGTCCCGTTCCTTCAAAATAAGATCCCAATCTACTCCCTCTAAATATCTTTTCAAGGATACATAATCAGCTTTACTATAATTTAATCTGTCATTTATGTAGCTATTGTCTAATCTATTGGCATTACTCGAGGTCAACTTCCATTTTAGTAATAGGTGATCACTTTTACCTACAGGACATAGATAGTTTATATCACTAATTTCGTGAGGATCTTTTGTAAAAATCAGATCGAGTTTAGAAGGTTCGTTATTACCCCTCATTCTTGTATTTTCCTTCACATGTTGTGTAAGTACATTTTCCGTAACCAACTCCACTAGCCGACTTCCCCAAGATCTCTGATTTGGCCCTGCATCTCCGATTCCCAATCAACCTCACTACAGTTGAAATCTCCTACCAAGATCAATCGATTCTTCCTTAAAAGCAATCTTCTCAACGACTGAATCATATCCTCTACCATCTCCTCAAACTCCAACTCCCTCCATGCTCTGGTCTTTGGTGGCATGTAAGCTACTGCTATGTCTAGCTTTTTTCCTTCTATATCATTGAGTTCAACTGCCATTATTTCTGCCTTGTCATTATTTAACTCCACGTGCTTTGCTGTCATAGGGTTCTTAACTAATACTGCCACTCCACCTCCCCTTTTACCCTTTCTATCATTTCTCCATATATTATATCCTTCACTAAACACTATGTTGCTGTCAAAGTCCTGGTTCAGCTTTGTCTCTGTCAAACAGACTATCTGTGGTTGATCTTTTCTTAATATATTATCTAACTCTACCTTTTTACTGTTTATTCCATCTATATTAGTGTAGTAGCACAGTATATTTGAATCCACCTCCTTGTTTCTCTTCCCTCTCTGCCTCCTACCAGGTTCACCTCCTCCTCCTCCATCCCTTCCCTGACCCAGTTCCACCTCCCCCACTAATTCTATTCTCCTCCCCCCTCTCTCCCTCTGTTCCACCCTCTCCACCACATCCTGGCTCTCTCTCCGGTCCCCTGCTCCCTGCATTATCTCTCGCTCCGTCTCCTTGCTTTGACTTCGTACTTGTCTCTCTGTCTCTTTCCCTATCACTCCTCTTACTTTCGGTTCTTGGTGGCTCCTGATGTACTCCTGAGATACTCCTTAGGATGTATGCCGTACAATGCCATACTCAGTTTTTACCCTAGTGCTCCCGGGCGGGTGGTCATGCGGGGGAGACGAACTATTGAAACCCCCCCCACCCCCGCCCCCCAAATGACCGAAATGATTTTTTTTTAATTTTTGTCTTCATTTCTCACCATTCTCTTCCATTTTGGCTCAACAAATTTTTTTGAGGCTCCCCCCCCCCCCAAAAATGTCAGAGGTGATTTTTTTTTTTTTTTTTTTTTCATTTCTCATCCTTGTCTTCCATTTTAGCAAACAAAACAAATAAGTGAAAATGGCTTGGGACTGGGGTGAACAAAATATTATAACTAGCCGGGGCTCAACGGGTTAATGGGTGATGGCAAAGTAACAAAAATTAAAAAATGTTTCGCATAGGTTTAAGCTTCCGGAAATTAATGGGTAATAAATACGATGATTTCTTATTTTAACGTCCGCCGCCGCATTCATGTTATTGTTGTGAACCTCTTGGCCCTCTCACTGCCACTCATTGCCGGAGTAAGGTATGTCCCATAATACTGTGTTTTTTGCACTGTTACCAAACCAGCGGGGACCGTTTGGGGGCGGCAGACCCCACTCTTAATACTAGGTTAATATAGGTTAGGTAAGGTTGTCAGGTTAGGCTAATGTAATTTTTTATACATTTAACCCCTCATTTTCCCTGAACTTCATAGCCCTCCCCACTAGTGGGGGGCGTGTTTTTAGATTATTGGATCTATCTATCTATCTATCTACAGTATATGCTCAGGCCCAATCCCCATTTTGGGGGTAGCCGACTCAAGACAGAGCAAGAACAGGGAAAACACAAAAACAACATAAAACAAAAAATAAACACAGATAAAAAACACAAACTCACACATCCAGGTCACCCAGGAGAAGACCCAGAGACCAGGGTTACCAAGGTCGCTCCAGCACTCCCCCGGCCCCTGACCACCCGGAGAGGTTCCGATCTCGGCAGGCAGACATGCAGCGGAGCCAAAGCCACAAGCCCTCCCACCACACTTCCAGGCACACCCTCATATTAATCGTCTCCCGGGCCAGGCGCCTGATGGACTATTATCTAGTCCAACTTGCGCCCGACCCCTTACTCCAAATGACCACGTGTTCACTCAACTATTCACAAGCATTCTCCATTCACTCCTGTCCACCACCACTTCCCCTGCCTGATCTATAGTCATTCCTCTATCATCCAAAGCCTTTCTTACACAGTCTCTCCATCTCAATGGGGGTCTTCCTGCCCTTCTATCTCCCCTTGTACCTGACTCACATATTCTCTTGGAAGCCTTTCATCTCCCATTCGTTCAACATGACCATACCAGCTCAGCACCCTTCTGTCCACTCTGGCTGACAAATGTTCTTGCTGCCCCACTCTCCTACGTATCTCTTCATTCCTCAATCTGTCTCTACGAGTAACTCCACACATACTCCTCAAGCAGCTCATCTCCATCACATCCAGCCCTCTTTTCTCCTTTTTCTTCAGAGCCCATGTCTCAGCCCCATACATCACTGTTGGCACAACAATTCCTTGATACAGTGCACTTTTTACTTTCACTCCGAGATTTCTCGTCTTCCACATACTTCCCATTGCTCCGAAAACCTTCCTTCCTTCACACACTCTCTGTTTTACCTCCACTTCCATACCTCCACTCCTGCTTATCGTTCCTCCTAGATATTTAAAACACTCTACTTGTTCCAATATTTCCCCATCCAGCCTCACATCTAGATTCACCTATGCTCTCCCCTATTACACACCATTACTTTACTTTTATTGACGTTCACCTTCAGTTTCCTCCTTCCACAAACCACACCAAACTCTTTGACTACCCGCTGCAGTTTCTCATCAGAATCCGCCACCAATGCTGTGTCATCAGCGAACAGCAACTGATTCAACTCCCAATCTCTACCATTCTTTCCTACTAAACCCAATCCTCTTCCCATAGTTCTCCTTTTCACCTCCCTCACCACACCATCCATAAACATATTAAACAGCCATGGTGACATTACACAACCCTGTCGCAAACCTACCTTTACCTCAAACCATTCACTCAACTCACCATTTCCTACTCTCACACATGCTCTGCTCCCTTCATAAAAACTCTTAACTGCTTCTAACAAATTTCCTCATATTTCATAAATCCATGACCATACCAGCTCAGCACCCTTCTGTCCACTCTGGCTGACAAATGTTCTTGCTGCCCCACTCTCCTACGTATCTCTTCATTCCTCAATCTGTCTCTACGAGTAACTCCACACATACTCCTCAAGCAGCTCATCTCCATCACATCCAGCCCTCTTTTCTCCTTTTTCTTCAGAGCCTATGTCTCAGCCCCATACATCACTGTTGGCACAACAATTCCTTGATACAGTGCACTTTTTACTTTCACTCCGAGATTTCTCGTCTTCCACATACTTCCCATTGCTCCGAAAACCTTCCTTCCTTCACACACTCTCTGTTTTACCTCCACTTCCATACCTCCACTCCTGCTTATCGTTCCTCCTAGATATTTAAAACACTCTACTTGTTCCAATATTTCCCCATCCAGCCTCACATCTAGATTCACCCTATGCTCTCCCCTATTACACACCATTACTTTACTTTTATTGACGTTCACCTTCAGTTTCCTCCTTCCACAAACCACACCAAACTCTTTGACTACCCGCTGCAGTTTCTCATCAGAATCCGCCACCAATGCTGTGTCATCAGCGAACAGCAAACTGATTCAACTCCCAATCTCTACCATTCTTTCCTACTAAACCCAATCCTCTTCCCATAGTTCTCCTTTTCACCTCCCTCACCACACCATCCATAAACATATTAAACAGCCATGGTGACATTACACAACCCTGTCGCAAAACCTACCTTTACCTCAAACCATTCACTCAACTCACCATTTCCTACTCTCACACATGCTCTGCTCCCTTCATAAAAACTCTTAACTGCTTCTAACAAATTTCCTCCTATTTCATAAATCCTTAACACCTTCCACATTGCTTCACGGTCCACACGATCATACGCTTTTTCCAAGTCCATAAAAGCCCAAAATATCTCCTTATGCTTCTCTAAATACTTCTCGCATAACTGTCTTACTGCAAACATCTGATCCACGCACCCTCTTCCCCTCCTAAAACCGCACTGTTCTTCTCCTATTGCAACTTCCGTACACTTTATTATCCTCTCTATCAACACCCTGCCATACAGCTTTCCAACCACTGACAATAAACTAATACCTCTATAACTTGAACACTCCTGCCGATCTCCCTTCCCCTTGTACAACGGCACAATACATGCACTCTTCCAGTCTATTGGTACCATTGACACAGCAAAGCACACATTGAAAAGTTTCACCAACCAATCTATTATCACATCTCCACCCTTCTTTATACACTCCACAGCAATACCATCCAAACCTTCTGCTTTTCCCGCTCTCATTTGTTTCACTGCTTCTTTCACCTCATTTTCCTCAATCCTTTCATTCATTCCCTGCCACCTGGGTGGCCTGGGTAACCTATCTCCATCCACCTCTGCTTCAATCACTGCTTCTCTTCCATCTCTTGTATTTAACAAAGATTCAAAATACTCGGCATATCTTTTCCTCACTTCAACTGGTTCCACTAGTAATTCTCCATTTTCATCTTTCACTGACTCTTCCCTCTTTTGTCCTCCTTTCCTTACTTGATTTACCTCCTTCCAGAACATCTTCTTTCGTTCTTCAAAATTCTCACTCAGCCTTTGGCCCCACCTTTCGTTTGCATCTTTTTTCGCTTCTCTAATTTTCCGATTGCCTTTGATTATTGGATAATGGGTAAATACTCATTTCAGCTCCTCTTCAGTATAACAGAGGATAAATCTACAGTTATACTACCCCTATTTTGTCGCTATTCTGTTGGAACTAATGGGTTAATATTATTAGTAGTAGACTTAGTATGGTTTGATCTATCTATCTATCTATCTATTGCCTGACGCCGTGATCCCCGAGGGGGTGGCCACGAACGAACCGCCCCCATGCACCTCTGTCCCCAGTCAGTCGACGCTCCCCCAACCAGCACACCTTCGTTCATGTACTTCCTCACTCCATCCTCATATTCGGTCTACCTCTCCCCCTCTGTCCCTCCACCTCGCTCATTACACCCTCTAGTCATTCTCTCGCTTTCCATACGTTTGATGGTTTGATGATGTGCGGAAATGTTACTTGAAATGGATACATGAAGTATTACAAACCTTCGCAAACCCATAAACAGGGAACGTAAGCAGGGTTTAGACCGTCGCGCACCATAAACAGGGAGCGTGAGGGGGAGTTTAGACCGTCGCGGAGATGGGTTACTTTTCGGTTAGGTTAGGTTAAGTTAGGTTAGGTTAGGCTAATGTTAAAATGCTAAAATGCGACGGTCCTCGGTATAAACAAACACTGTATATCAATTAAAAAATAAAAAACAACAACAAATTACCTGAAAAACTCATACCTGGTGGGTGATATTTTTTTATCAAAATATGTTTTTTCCAGTTTCCGCGTCTGCTGAACCATCCAAAAACACGCTAAAAGGCGTGTTTTGAAGGGGGGAGTGGTGGGGGTAGTATAATGTAGATTTACCTAACAGAGGTATACCTATATCTGAAGGAAAATTTCAAAAAAACAAAATAGAACTTACTGAAATTGCTGTCAGTCCAAAAAGTCAGGTTTACCCTCATTTCAGCTCCTCTTCAATATAAAAACAACTGTAACAACACTAGGCTATAGGCCCCTATCTGAAGGAAAATTAAACAAAATACAAGTTACTGAAATCGCTGTCGGTCCAAAAAGTCAGGTTTACCGTTTTCGGTTAGGTTAGGTTAGGTTAGGCTAATGTTGAAAGAAAAAACTAAAATGCGATGGTCCTCGGTATTAAACAACACTGTACAGTAGGCCTATTTCACAGAAAACTAGGCTAAACAAAAAACTAAAATAACCTAGGCCTAGTAAAAGGCTGGGACAATATAAAGATGATGTAATAATTAAATTCATACATCGATTTTATCGTGGCCTACAGGTTTCTAATACCATGTATTTCATTCCTATATGTGTCTAAATGCACGTAGGCTACAAATTTATTACTGATCCTGAAAAAAACAAAATATCTCCTAGGCTATAATATCTATATCGCTACCTCACAAGAGGCAGGTGGCTTTGTTTACATCCGCTGCGAAGAAGAAGAAGCAGCGTTGGGAATTTGGTTTTTGCCCCCCTAGGCTACTGTTTAATATATGATGATTTCAATAAATTTGGGGGGGGGTGAGGGGGGGGCTTGACCCCCCCCCCCTACATTTTTGTATCCAACGGCAAACGGTTAGCCTAGGCTATGGCCAAATAGTTATTTTTCACGAGTGAAGGGACGTGTTTTTAGATTGTTGTTTAATGGGTAAATATGCATTTACACCTATTTTCACACATCAAAACACCCTTACACAACTCTAAACTAAGCTAGCCTAGATATCCTAAAAACAATTGAAACAATTTTTTAGTAATTTAATTAGGCCTAGGCCTAGCTAGGCCTAAGCAGCAGCTACATAGGCCTAATCTTTAAATTGACCAAAGGTTGTCCGGGCCTCCGGGGTCTCTTCAATTTTTACCGAAAAGGGTGTAGGCTAGGCTAGGTTTGTGTTGACTGTTGGATGTGTGGAAACCGAAAACATTTATGTAGGCCTATTAAATCCTTGGTGGTAGCCTACCTGTCAAATGCGCGCCCCTAGGCTAGCCTATAGGCCTTAGGCCTAGTAAAATCGCACCGTTTCCTAGGCTAATTTGATGGATTAAATAGGATACAATGACATAGGTTGACTTTAATTACCATATGAGGAGGTAGTTGTTGTTGTTGTTGTTGTGTTATTCTTCTTCACCGTTGATGCACAGTGTCAGTGTATCCTACTAGCCTAAGTTTGGGAAAATTATCCTCCCCGTGACTCCGAGAGTGGAATTTGTCTTGGTCTGGTGTTGCCGTCTTCTTAATAATAATAATAATTCTTATTCCAGACAATAATTCTTTATTCCAGACAATAAGATAGATACAGTATAAATACAGTACGACCTAATGCGTCCATATCACATACACTTCTCGTCAGAGCACAGATAATAATTATACACAAAGATATATTAATAAAGACACAATAAAATAAAAAATACAGTAGGCCTATTTACAGAATAGAGCACATATCACATTTTGTCACAATATAACACAGATAGGCTAACTAAGGCTATTGCTCAATGTTGGTTAACACCTATTGCACAGATCATTGCTCATAGTTCAATTAGACCTATATATTACATTACAGTACATACTATGTGTGCAGCAGCTTCTGCCAGTGAGATATAATACGGGATTCATAGATATGATCACTAAACCTTCTTCTTCTTCTTCTTCTTTTTGTGGAGTTGCTGTCCCCTCTCAAAGCCAGCTCACCTATGCACCGGTGACTTCTCCAGAAACAGCTAGAGCTAGATTTAAGAATTAGTTTAGAAATTATGTAGTCGTAGAAACGATAGTTAAAGACAAAGAATTGAAGTATATAGCTTAAGCAGAACTCTCCCCTCCTTATTTTACCCCTCCTCCACCCCCAATATCTTGTTCTCTCCTTATCTTAACTTATCTTTTCCCCTCTCTACTATTTAATCTCATTTTTCTTCCTCCCCCGCTCTGGTCCCCTTCTCCCCCAAACCCTATTCTCACCTATACCGATATCTCCTCGGCCACACCTGCTCCAGGAATCTTTTCACTACCTTCATTCTTTTCCCCATTTCCCCATCTACCCCCTCTTCTGTCTCCGGACCTAACACAAATTTATGACCCTCGTGCTCCTCCTCTTTCTGCTCTTCCCATTCCCTCTCCCCTACCACCCGTTTCAACTCATTTTCCAACCCCTCTCTCTCCTCTGCATACCCCTGGCACTCTGTCACTATATGTTCTATTGTCTCCTCCACTCTCCTCCCTCCCACCTCACACTGTAGACACTCTTTCACCCCCCCATTCCACCTCCATGTTCTCCTATTTGTCTCTAATGCTCCTGCCCTAGCCTTAAACAGTAGTTCAGCTCCCCAACTTCCGTCATAGAAATCTCTTTCTCGGTCTCCCCTTGCTTCTATATCTTATCAGTGTACTTTTCTTCTCCATATTTCTCTTCCATTCCTGTCTTCCTACTTCCTTCACTCTCGTTCCTATCTTTCTCTAGTCTCCTTCCCTGACCTAGTCCTGTATTACTCCCTACATCTCTCCACTCCTCTCCCACCCTTCTTTGTTTCACTCCTATTTTTTTCAGTTTTCTCTTACACTCTTTTGCCCATCTACTCTTACACCCCCCCCATTCATTCACTCTCCTTGGCCACCTATGATCCTCCATCTCCTCCAACCTACTCTTGTACCTCAACTTTGCCTTCGCCACTCTCTCCTCAAACGTACTCCATCCCATCTCCCCTCTGACTGCTTCATTTGCTGTCCACCTTCTTGCTCCTAACCCCATTCTTCCTATTTTATTTTGTCCCGTCTCCAGTCTATTTATTTCTCCCCCTGTACTCCCTCTCACATCCATCCCGTACATTATTCTCGGCACTTCAAAGTCCTTCCACACCTCTCTTACTATTTTATATTTATTTACTCTGGTTTTTGTCACATTCCACAGTTTCCCACTACACTGATCCACCTTCATGATTTTCTCATTCATTGTCCTTTGTCGCCCTTCCCTCCCTATCCATACCCCTAAATACTTCACTTCCTCCCTTGTTTCTATTCTTTCCCCTCCTATCCTCATTTCTACTGCCTCTGGTCCATTTACTACTATCATACTGCTTTTCTCTACACTGAACTTCATTTCTAGGTCTCTGCCAAACCTTTCCACCTCCTGTAACATTTCCCCCATATCTTCCTCTGTCTCTGCTGTCAGCACAACATCATCAGCAAATGTCAGAATTGCTAGCCTATACTGCCTATTTTCACTCCTTGACCCTTACTCTTAATTCTCCTCACCAACTCCTCCATGCACATTGCAAAAATTAAAGGTGACAGGTTACATCCCTGCCTTAACCCTTTCCTTCTCCTGATTCCTTTCACTGCAATATTTTTCCACACAATCTCTGTCTCCGCCCCTTCATACATATTCATTATCATGTTCCTTATCTTCCTACTCACTCCTAGTTTCTCCATCACTGCTTCTGCAACTCCCCTACTAATCTTATCATATGCCTTCTCCACATCCAAACACACTATAAACACACATTTCCCTTGCTTTGCCTTTTTCTCTATAATCTCATCTAATATAAATATATTGTCTGTTCCTCTTCTCCCCTTCCTAAACCCATTCTGCTCTTCACTAAGTAGGATCCTTTCTTCTACATACTCTCCTACCCTCTCCTTTAGTATCCCATAAAATATCTTATTTATTATGTTTATTACCGTTTTTGGTCTATAACTCCCCATTTCGTGCACATTTTTTGCTCCTCCTTTGTAAATCAATGTGACCCTTTCTTCTTTCCATCTTGCTGGTATTTCTTCCTCCTCCCATATTTTATCAAATAGCTTCTTCAACATCCTAACTATCATCTCCCCTCCTTCAATATACATCTCTGCTGTTATCCCATCCGGTCCTGCCGCTTTGTTTCTCTTCAGCTTCTTCACACTCCTCCTAATCTCCTCTCACTCACCATCCAATTCATATTCATCTATTTCTTCCTCATTTAGTTCAATATTCAAAGAGCTACAATCAGCGTGTTACTGGAGGATTGCAGTCGCTGCGAAAAGCTGTACACTAGTCTCCTGATGACAGCCCGACAGCACTGCACATCCAACAGTGTGCACACCATACTAGTGCTTTCATATTTAGAGAGACCAATGAACATCTTGAGTATATTATGATAGGATGTACACAGACCATTTATGGTGGCTCTCTTATACTTCCACCACAAATGGGCCGTGTCTTCGTCTTCTTCTTTTTGTGGAGTTGCTGTCCCTTTTCAAGCCAGCTCACCTATGCACCGGTGACTTCTCCAGAAACAGCTAGAGCTAGATTTAAGAATTAGTTTAGAAATAGTAGTCGTAGAAAGGATAGTTAAAGAAAAAGAATTGAAGTATATAGCTTAAGCAGAACTCCTCTCCTTATTTACCCCTCCTCCACCCCCAATATCTTGTTCTCTGCTTAGTCCTTACCTTAATCTTGGTGCGAGATTTCTTCTTCTTCTCTTGATCGGTGAACCCGCCCGCAGACCCCGCAGATCCACCGGGCTGACCTTTGTATCGGTATCTGGCTCAGACATGTTAGTAGGGAAAGTTTAGAGTAGAAGAATGCTAGGACTACTCGGCCCACGGGACAGCTCGGCCCACGGCGAGACAGCTCGGCCCAGTAAAAAACGAGACAGCTCGGCCCGTGTTAATTACGAGACAACTCCTAATAACCTAACTAACCTAACCTAACCTACACATTATGAATCGAGAGAACTAGCCTATGACATAATTATAGAATAAACGAACATTTCGCCCACATTATACATACGCCATAAACGGGAGGCCATGTATGCAGCACCAAATCCTGCAAATCCTGTCCTCTGCGCATGCGTGAGAATCTTAGGCCCCTTGGCACGATTTTGTTTTCCTTTATTATCTTAACCTAACCTAACCTAACCTAAATTAACCTAACAGTTGAGCCTAAATAAAATATAAAAATATTAGGGAAAAGGCCGCACATACGCAGAGGACAGGAGTTGGTGCTGCATACATGGCCCTCACCCATAAACCCTCCACTTAGCTCCCCCATCCTAATCCTGATTGGTCTCGTCAAATTGACCCATAGCAAAACATGGGGCCGAGCTGTCTCAAATAATGGGCCAAGTTGTCTCGCCGTCGTGGACGAGTTGTCCTAGAGTGGGCCGAGCGGTCCGAGCCGGGTTGTCCCATGGGCCGAGTCGACCAGTCACCGAGTAGAAGGATAGGATAAGGGACAGTTTTTTAGACCTACCTATCACGACCTACCCCCCCTCACCCACCCCACCCCCAACCCTCTTTTGCACTCTCTGTTCCACTTTACTTTCCTCGCTCGCCCATCTGTATACCTTCTTGGCCACCTATTTTCCTCCATCCCCTCTAGCCTCACTTTGTACTTCCCTTTTGCTTTTCCTATCCTTTCTTTCAAACGTACTCCCCCCCATTTCTCCTCGCATTCCTTCCTGTGCTACGTATTTATTTGCCCCCAATCCCGTCCTTCCGATTTTATTCAGTACCGTTTCTAATTCCCTCGTTTTCTGCCCTCTGTCGTTTCCACCGCCTCCATGCCGTACATAATGCAGGTACTCCCAAGACCAATAATATATTCATTACTTGGCTCTTTTACCACAAAAGTTTCTCTTTGTGACATCCCACCACAATAATATAGCCTACCCAACTGCTGGATGAGACTGATAGATAGTTGAATTGCTAGATAGATGGATGAGTTGATAGATATATAGATAGACAGATAGTTAAATACCCTTGAATTGCTAGATAGATAGATAAGTTGATAGATATATAGATAGACACAGTTAAATACCCTTGAATTGCTAGATAGATAGATAAGTTGATAGATAGATAGACCAGACAAAATTCCTGCCAAATTTCTACGAGATGGAGCCATTGGTATAGCAGGCCCCCTAACCCACATCATCAACTTGTCAATTAACACCAACACTGTACCTGCTGAACTGAAGGAAGATATTGTAACCCCTCTATTCAAGAAAGGAAATAAACTACAAGTTGGTAACTACAGACCAGTTAGCATATTATGTATTGTATCTAAAATCCTTCAAAGAGCTGGTATACACCCAAATTGAACACTACCTCAAACAAATGATCTATTCTATAAATTTCAATCAGGTTTCAGATGCATGTACTCGACAGACTCCTGTCTCATCCACTTAACGGATCACATTCGTAAAGAAATGTCTAAAGGTAACTACACCGGTATGGTTCTTCTTGATCTACAAAAAGCGTTTTGACACAGTAGACCATGATATCCTATGTAATAAACTACAAGCAATGGGCATTGGGTCTGTGAACTGGTTTAAATCTTATCTTAGTGGTAGAACCCAAAGAGTCAAAATTGATGATAATATATCTGATCCTATGCCAATTAACTGTGGGGTCCCGCAGGGAAGCATCCTTGGTCCCTTACTCTTTCTCTGTTATGTGAACGACATGGAACTGAGTGATATTAGATATCCAAGCTGCTAAAGGATCTACATTTCCCCCGCAAGACAATATTTCCCAGGCATCAGTAAATAAAATTCAAAGGCAGCAGAGTGTAAAGAAACCTGAAGGTTGGGTGCAAGTTAAGAAAACTCCAGATACAAGCTCTCGACCAAGATCTTGTTATAGGTGTTCTGCTTCGACACACACTGCAGATACTTGTCGGTTTAAAGAAGCAGAATGTCACTACTGTCACAAGAAGGGTCACATAACAAGGGCATGTATGAAAAAATCACAGTCCAGGAGGCAACAAAACTTAAATTCTGCCAACTTGGTGGAGGAAGCAGAAGGAGCCGAACATTTTGAAGAAGAAGACAGACCTATTTATACTATGCTTAATGTAGCAGCTTCCAAAGTAGGTACACGTCCCATCATGGCCAAGTTTGAAATTGAAGGTAAGTCAGTCGAGATGCAGGTCGACACAGGGGCTTCTGTCTCCATTATCACTAAGAAGATGCACGAGAGTTTGTTTCCAGACAGTTCACTCAAGAAATCTAAAGCAGTGCTGCGTACTTACACAGGAGAGGAGATTAAAGTAGTTGGAAAACTGGAGGTACAGGCAAAATATGATGACCAAGAAGCTAATGTTCCACTCATTGTGGTAGAAGGTAATGGACCAAATTTGGTTGGAAGGGATTGGTTAAGAAAATTTAGGTTAAATTGGAGTGCAATATGCCATATAGTTGCTGGTACTTCTCACATTCCTCTGCTTGAACAATATGGGGAAGTATTTCAAGATGGTTTGGGCACAGTGAAGAATGTAAAAGCCAAGTTACATGTGGATCCAACAGTACAGCAAAAGTTTTTTAAGCCCCGGCCAGTACCTTTTGCCATGAGGGAGAAAGTAGAAACTGAACTGAAGCATTTACAGCAAGAGGGAATAATTGAACCTGTGGAATTCTCTGACTGGGCTACTCCATCGTTCCAGTGTTAAAAGGAAATGGGAATGTTCGGATTTGTGGCGATTACAAAATTACCATAAACCGTGCCATTAAATGTGATGTTTATCCTATTCCTCGAATTGAAGACTTGTATGCAACTTTGAGTGGGGGTCAAACCTTTACTAAAATTGATCTGTCCAACGCATACCTCCAACTTCCTCTTGATGAAGTTTCAAAGGATTTAAGCACCATCAACACACACAAGGGCCTATGTTACTTTCAATTAATCATACTTAGTTTAGAGTACGATATTATATCTACCAGTCATCATCAAACTTTAATACTGTATTTATTCTTAATGCTTTAAAGTTACTGTACTGATATTTTTCAACTTAAAGGGGAAAGGAATATTATGTATGTAAGGATTAATAGTAGTTCCACAGATGATCAGTATTATGTATGTAATGATTAATAGCATTTTCCATTGATGACCCCTTTTATATGTTATGACTTTAGGGTCCCTTAAGATTTGATTCAGAGTAAACATGGCTGCCACCCATCCACACAGGTGTTTCCTTGTCCTGCCTTTATTGCATAGCTGAGGGTCTGATTACACTACAGTGAACGACATGGAACAGAGCGTCTCATGTAAATTATTACTGTATGCAGACGACAGCATGCTTCTGGTTTCAGGAAAGGACCCAATAAGTATTGCTGGCTTCACTTTCCAAAGAACTAGCACCATGTAGTGAATGGCTAGTGGACAATAGACTATCTCTTCACCTGGGCAAGACGGAAGCCATCTTATGTGGAACAAAACGCAAACTGAAAGACATTGTGGGCTTCTCGGTCAACTGTAATGATATTCCTATAACAACAGTGTCACAAGTTAAATATCTCGGACTAAAACTGGACACGAGTTTGTCAGGTGAAACAATTTTGGAATCTATCCTGAGTAAGTGTAGAGCACGTATAAAATACCTGTATAGACAGGTGGGATGCTTGCCCGCGGCGACCAAAAAGACCCTCTGCCAAGCGCTTGTTCAATGTCATTTTGACTATTCTGTGTCATCCTGGTACTCTGCATCATCTAAATCAGCACAGCACAAACTTCAGGTCACTCAAACTAAAATGGTTAGGTTCATGCTGAACCTAGGACCCAGATCACATGTTGGCCAGGAACAACTTCAGTCACTAGGTATGCTCAATGTCTCTGACAGGGCCAAACAAATCAGGCTCACTAATGCCTTCAACATTTTCTATGACAGAGCTCCAGAGTATCTAAAGAATGATTTTGTTAAAACAAATGAGAGGAGTGGACATAATACAAGAAACAGGATGTGTAATTTTAAGGTCCCGAGAATCCAAGGACAGGGTAAGCAAACATTCTTCTTCACCGCCATCAAAGACTGGAAACGACCTACCCCAGTCAGTCCGTGAAAAGAGAACACTGTATTCCTTCAGACGTAGCCTGAAGGAACACCTGAACCGGACAGCTGCGAGAAGGGAGCACCAGCTTATGTCTACTACTAAATGCGACATAAGAGATAGGCAAACCAAACTGAAATGATTACTGATTACGGATTACTGATATTTACTATAGGATGTAAGGTATCTTAAAATAACCCCCTAGAAATCCTTTCTCTAAAGCATCTATTTCTTTATCCTCCCCATTTTCCCATCTAACCTAATCCCAGAAGGGACCCCAATGGAAATACGCCTAACGGCTTATTGGGCTATCGTTAGTTGGAAGTATACAAGGATGGTACATGTCATATTTGTAACATACGATGTGGTACCAACTCTGTAAATTGCTAACTGAATAAATATTATTATGATTATTATTATTATTATTATTATTATTATTATTATTATATATAGATAGACAGATAGTTAAATACCCTTGAATTGCTAGATAGATAGATAGATAAGTTGATAGATATATAGATAGGACAGATAGTTAAATACCCTTGAATTGCTAGACAGATAGATAAGTTGATAGATATATAGATAGACAGATAGTTAAATATCCTTGAATTGCTAGATAGATAGATAAGTTGATAGATATATAGATAGACATAGTTAAATACCCTTGAATTGCTAGATAGATAGATAAGTTGAAAGATATATAGATAGACATAGTTAAATACCCTTGAATTGCTAGATGGATAGATAAGTTGATAGATATATAGATAGACAGATAGTTAAATACCCTTGAATTGCTAGATAGATGGCTGATTGATAGATAGATAGATAGATACCCTTGAATTGCTAGATAGATGAATTAGTTGAGAGTTATACTGTATAAATAGACGGATAGATCGTCTAAAAATAGCCCTAGTCAATTGTCAAAACACGGCATGATCCTCAGAGGGTTAATTATAAACTATATTGAGAGAAGATAGAGAGGAGAGAGAGAGCACGATAACAGGCAATTACGCGAGGGTAACAAGTCCTTCTCCAAAAGAGGAAAAACGAGTTAAAGCAGCCATTAAATCAAGGAGATGAGAAGGGGGGAAGAAGGGAAAGAGAGAGTAAAGGATGGAGAAGAGACAAGACGGAGATAAACGGGAGGAAGAGTAAAGAGGAGGGGGGGGGGAGAGGAGGGGAGGGAAAGTGGTTAGGTTATTATTTTATTTTCTAATTATCTGGCTCAGCTTGATAATTTATAAAAAGCTTGATGGAATAGAATTGCTTTGGCCGTGGAGGTATATAGTTTACGGGTTTAATTTGAAGTTTTGTATTTGTTTTCTCCATGCATCTGTTATTATTTAATTTATTTTACGTTACGGGATTGGAAGAGATTGGTATTCTTATGTAGCAGTACATATCTATGTATTAATTTATCGGTTTACGTATGTATATATTTATTTAATTATTTATTTATTTAATTGCGTACTTCTGAAAGGAAATTGGGGAAGGAATTATTTTGTGGAACTATTTGTTTAGGATTTCACTAATGCCAATGGACAATACTTTATGCCCATGTTTTGTTTATTCTGCCACTATTTGAGAATTGCTTTCCTGTCTGGTCTTCCGCCCCACATTCTAACCTTGGTCTTCTTGATCCGATCGAGTCTTTAAGTTGATCTAATTAGACTATTTTCAGATAACTTAAATTGAGGCGCTCTCTCACTCCCTGTTGATTATATTTTGATATTTTAGTTACCCATATAAAAAGGTTTTCTTTTATTTTTATTGAGAAAACTGTTAAATAATATGGGTAACTAAATGGAACCGTGTACAATTTTTTTGTTTTTCATTTTCGTTTATTTAAAGCATTTGCGAGTAAAAGTGCCCATTATTCATAAAATAGAAGATGCTATATTTTAGGTTAAGTATCCACTTACTACGAATTAGCGTAACAGCAAAAAATACGATGTAGATATTATAGTTGAAAGTATCGAGGATGGGGCTAATTAGTGTTCTGTGAGTTGATTCATTAGCATTGTATCGCTTTCTATTCCGTTGCGTTGTAATTGGCGGTAGCAAATAACATTTTCTCAGCAGATTTTTAGTGATGAATTCCCACAATATAAAGCTGTATCCTTCAACGGACTCTGATCTTATTATAAGGCTAGACAGTATTAAATATGTACCCCTGCCATCCAACAAATGTTGATAAATTGCCGATTACTTTGAAGATTAAAACTCAAAAACGTATATAAAAAGTGGTTTAGAAATAGAAAATTCAAAACACAAATTGAAATAGTCCTTGACAAACAAAATTGGTTTGGATATAATGGGACACTAGAATATAAGTTTGAATCAGCGGTGTTAGTAAAACTTACAAAGGGTTCTAGCAATATCCAAATTAAGTGGAAACGGGGCCGAAAAACTCTCCAAAAATGTATTGTTAACGTTAATGAAGAGACCAACCTGATTACTAACGAGGCCAATCTGGATACTAACGAGGTAAAACAAGTCCTTCACGAGGCCAATCAGGTTATTGAAGAGGGAAACCTGAATGTTTACGAGGCCAGGGTGGTTACCGAGGTACAAGCCCCAGAGGCTATTAACATTGTCAAGGAAGAGCTTGTTTCGTGTCCGTGAGTACTTAGAATAGGGCAAATTTGCCTTGAATATCACGATATTATGATACAATGATTTAAACATGGATATGGCACTCGTCGAGGAGGCTGTGAAGACCTCAGCCAGGGTATTGCAGATATCAGACAGGATATTGCAAAAGTTAAACAGTACATAGAAGACCACAATATAAATATTGCTGGCCTCAGACAAGTATTTCAAACCTCAAGCAGAAAATTGCAAAGATCAGCCAGGACATTGCACATCACAGGCAAGCTATTGCAGAGAGTAGAAATGGAGATATGCAACAAGATATAATGAATAAGCGTAAGTGGCGTTGGCAAGGGTAGAATGATGGGGGCGGGGGGGGGGGGGGGGGGGGGGGGAGGGGCATTGTCAGGCCAATCAGGTTATCCAAGATAGAGTCCATTCTAGTTCCTGTAGAGTCCTTTCTAGTTCCTGTAGAGTCCTTCTGGTTCCTGTAGAGTCCATTCTGGTTACAGTATAGGTCATACTGGTTCCTGTACATTCAATTTTGGTTCTTGTATAGGTCATCTTGATGACCCCACCGCCCTCCACGATCGTGGTACACAATACTGTACAGATATCCCTGTAATCCCGACAATACAAAGGGTTTGGCTGAAGGACCCATAAGAAGTTGGCGTAGGGATGTGATGACCCCACCGCCCTCCACGATCGTGGTACAGAATACTGTACAGATATCACTGTAATCCCTGACAATTTCAAAGGTTTGACTGAAGGACCCATAAGAAGTTGGCGTAGGGATGTGATGACCCCACCGCCCTCCACGATCGTGGTACAGAATACTGTACAGATATCCCTGTATCCCCTGACAATACAAAGGTTTGGCTGAAGGACCCATAAGAAGTTGGCGTAGGGATGTGATGACCCCACGCCCTCCACGATCGTGGTACAGAATACTGTACAGATATCCCTGTAATCCCCTGACAATACAAAGGTTTGGCTGAAGGACCCATAAGAAGTTGGCGTAGGGATATTATCCTGAATATTATTCCTAGGGGGTAGAGGACGAACGGATATAAAGTAAATGTTTAGACCTGGGAAGATAAATAAAAATAAATGGCTATAAATATGATACCGGTCGGCGTTGGACTTACGTGTTAAATTGTATATGTAGTCTATCTGTGGTAGTCCCAGTAAATATCTATGAAGTACTTCTAGTATTAAAGGAACTTAGCTGTGATGCAAAGAGTGTAGGTTAGGTGATGGACATGTCGGTAGGTGTAGATCAGTGAAGTTCTGTTGTTATGTGGCAGCAATTGGTGGTTTGTTGTGAGCGGGACGAAGTCTCTGTGTGAAGTGTACTGAGATTCCCTCTTATCGTAACAATATAAATATATTTAAGGGTTCTATATCGTCCCCTGTGATTAAATAATAAGGGAAAATAAACTAAGATATAATTGGTGCAACCACAGTAATACTTATCCACAAAGATAAATAAAGTAATGCGTATAATAAAAAAGAAACCAGCTGTCATGAACCCGGGAAATTCAAACTACGATATATATACCAGCTAGGATTCACGACATACTCCGCCACCAGTTATATACAAGTATTTACAATTGTCCCATCCCGATCATGGATCGCCACAACTGGGAGGAACCCAAAGCAGCCCGACGTGACGGCCTCTGAGGGGTATCACCTCGGTCCGCTCCAGTAGCAGGAAGGATATTATCAGAGTTCGGCTTGCTGTCGCCATCCACTACCTCTAAATCTATCTCTAGTGGGTATAGCTTAACCACTGGTCTGGTGGTCAAACCGGCTCCTGTTTTACCTGAAACTACCCTACATTCGTGGTCAGGACCCACGAAGAAGTTTCATTATCCGAACCTATACGCCAAAAAAGTCAGGGGCCGTCATCATGTACTAGAACGACGTCCCCAACTTGCGGCGATGCTATCCCTATTTTTACCATTAAGTGACGATGTTGCTCCTGAGTGATATTAAATAATCAGTGCTCCACCTTTTCCACAGGTCATGTGAGAGCTTTGTAACATATTGGAATCGTTGTTACGCCAAGTCGTTGTCCTTGATATCTTCAATCCGTGACTTCCCGCCTTGGGAAAGCTTCTGATCCACCTCCCATGACCAGTTGTGAAGGAGTGATGGGTAGAGGGTCTTCAAGATCACTGTAGCTGTAGCCAAGCGGGCGATCAGTGACTGTGGCCTCGAGCTCCAGTAATACCGTATTCAGTTCCTCTGTGGTAACCAATGCTCGACCCAGTACCTTCTTCAAGCCAGCCTTTAGGATGCCAATGACCCGTTCCCATATGGCCCCGAACCATGGCGCCCTGGCCGGTATAAACCGCCACTCGCACTTGAATTCCGCTAGAGTACCTTTTAACCTTGCATCATCCATCAACTCCCGTAATGTACTGGCTCCGCTAACAAATGTGGTGGCATTATCACTCATCATAATCTCTGGGTAACCCCTCTGCTACTAAACCTACGGAACGCATGCAAAAATGATTCGCAGGAGAGGTTAGATACCGTCTCTACATGGACCGCTTTAGTAACTGCACAGGTGAATAAGACTACATATAGTTTACTTACAGTACCCCCCTTCTCTTTTACTGGCAAGGCACCTGTGTAGTCAACCCCCGTTACCTGGAAAGGACTCACTTCTTGAACCCTAAACTCCTGCTATGGAGGGGCCTGTACAGCACAGTATGATGTACACTCACAACATACTAAACGTTGCTCAGGGGTGGGTCCTTCCTTCCCCTACTCCACCCTGGGCAGGTGGAAGGGGGGAGTCGGGTCCAAGTCTACCCCCACCTCCCAGCCCCAAACTATCCCCAACTCCCCCACCTTCCTTCTTTAGTTGGCAGTTAGTGATTAGCGACGGTTGTTCTCGTGTATTGCAAATATTGTTAAATCATCATTGCACATGTTTACATTGGCCGACATTTAACATTTATTAGGAATTTGTAAATACAATATACTGCATAATTGTATTCTCAAAATGAGTTTCTATACACAACGTGGGTTACAATAAGCTTGGCTGCAGTGGTCTTGTGCCTCTCTCTCTCTCTCATTGCAATACTTTCTACGATCAGAAATTAATGTGATTTCAATATAATTAATACCATAATTAAATCCAATTTCCTACAGTATTATGTTCACCATTATTGCAATACACATCAACGCGCTCTCTACGATTTACTCCTAGGTTCTCAAATTGTTTACACAGTCGGGCTTTTATATCATGAAAGGAAAGGACTAAAGGCAAAGATTGGATGGAATAGTGTTGTGGCTGTAATTGAGTGTTTCGTTTATCGTTTCAATCAGTTACTCCCATTTATTCAATACGCATTATACATGCTATAAACGGTCTTCATTTAATTATATGTGGCCTATACACTTTTTTCAATCAAATACATGTTGAAATGACATCGTAGTCTGCGTGTTAAGAGTTACACAGAGTTACGCAGATGCTAAGACCACACAAACCTTGCGGTCCATATTAGGTGATCCGGCCTTAATACTACTAGACAGGGACACTTTATAGTAGAAGAATAGGACAGCAAAGAAGAGAGAGAGAGAGAGAGTCAGAATCAGAGACCACTACAGCCGAGATTCTTGTAACCCACATTGTGTATAGAGACTCATTTTGAGGAATGCAATTATACAGTATATTGTATGTTAAATTCCTATTATTTGTGTATATGTTGGTCATTGTAAGCATGTGCAATGATGGTTTAACAATAATTTGCAATACACGAGAACAAACCGTCGCAATCACTAACTGCCAGCTAGAGAAGGAAGGTGGGGGAGTTGGGGATAGTTTGGGGTGGGAGGTGGGGTTAGATTGGACCCGACTCCCCCCTTCCAGCTGCCCAGGGTGGAGTAGGGGAAGGAAGGACCCACCCCTGAGCAACTTTTAGTACGCGTGAGTGTACCTTGCAATCTCTTGCAGATGATACATCGAATTCCCAATAAACAATTTTACGTTGTGACGACGTCCTCCAAAAGTATTTTGAAAACCTCACGACGCTGTACATATGACGTAATATTCACGTAAAAACGTGAACAGCTGCGTACGTCTTTGGTACGTATAATTATTGTAATATTTAGTCAATGGTCTGTATTTAATACGTCATATTATATTAGAAATATCGTATTTTGTAGGTAACAAGTATGTCAACCAATCATGTCGATTGCACGTTCAATAAGGCTACAAGGAGACGTCCTGTGCAAGCCATTTACACCGTTGGACAAGTGAAGTAATATGCACGTAAAAACGTGAACAGCTGCTTACGTCATTGGCACGTGTAATGTTTTTCAATTACGTCAATAGCAAGTAGAAAATACGTATTATTATAGTCTGTCCGTTACGTACAATTTACGTCTTTAAGACATAAACCTATCATGTATATTGCACGTTAACTCTCTCTGACATATGACGCGATTTGAGCCTATTGGGGATCCTTTAAAGCTTTGTTACCATCAGGGGTATTTAGAAAACTTTAGTTTAGTTACTTCAACCTCTGCAGTTGTCTTTGAGTTAGCTGTGGGCAGAACACTAATTTTGGAGAGGTAATTATAAGAGTGAGAGAACTCTATTTATTATTGCTAATCTGGCAACCTCTGCATCATAAAACAGTGAAAGGGTTAATAAGGCTACAAAGAGACGTCCTGTGCAAGCCATTTACGACGTTGTACAAATGACGTAATATGCACGTAAAAATGTGAACAGCTGCTTACGTCATTGGCACGTGTGATGTATTTCAGTTACGTCAATAGCAAGTAGGAAAATACGTATTATTATAGTCTGTCCTGTTACGTATAATGTACGTCTTTAAAATGTCAACCTATTATGTATATTGCACGTTAATAAGGCTACAAAGAGACGTCCTGTGCAAGCCATTTACGACATTGTACAAATGACGTAATATGCACGTAAAAACGTGAACAGCTGCTTACGTCATTGGCACGTGTGATGTATTTCAGTTACGTCAATAGCAAGTAGAAAATACGTATTATTATAGTCTGTCCTGTTAAGTATAATGTAAGTCTTTAAGATGTCAACCTATCATGTATATTGCACGTTAATAAGGCTACAAAGAGACGTCCTGTGCAAGCCATTTACGACGTTGTACAAATGACGTAATATGCACGTAAAAACGTGAACAGCTGCTTACGTCATTGGCACGTGTAATGTCTTTCAATTACCTCAATAGCAAGTAGAAAATACGTGTTATTATATTCTGTCCTGTTACGTACAATTTACGTCTTTAAGGCGTCAACCTATTATGTAAATTGCACGTTAATAAGGCTACAAAGTGACGTCATATGCAAGACATTTACGACGTTGTACAAATGACGTAATATGCATGTAAAAACGTGAACAGTTGCTTACGTCATTGGCACGTGTGATGTATTTCAACTACGTCAATACTAAGTAGAACTACGTATTATTATAGTCTGGCCTGTTACGTACAATTTACGTCTTTAAGACGTCAACCTATTATGTATATTGCACGTTAATAAGGCTACAAAGAGACGTCCTGTGCAAGCCATTTACGACGTTGTACAAATGACGTACTATGCACTTAAAAACGTGAACAGCTGCTTACGTCATTGGCACGTGTAATGTATTTCAATTACGTCAATAGCAAGTAGAAAATACGTGTTATTATAGTCTGTCCTGTTACGTACAATTTACGTCTTTAAGACGTCAACCTATTATGTATATTGCACGTTAATAAGGCTAGAAAGAGACGTCCTGTGCAAGCCGTTTACAACGTTGTTAAAATTACGTAATAGTCACGTACGATCGTGAACAGCTGCCTACGTCATTGGCACGTGTAATGTTTTACAATTACGTCAATAGCAAGTAGAAAATACGTCATTCTTCAGGCTGTATATTTACGTATCGTTTACGTCTTTAGGACGTAAAAATATCATGTTCAATACACGTTAATAAGGCTACAGAAAGACGTCATCTGCAAGCCATTTCCAACGTTGTTAGATATACGTAATATTCACGCAATAACGTGAACAGCTGCTTACATCATTGGCACATGTTATGTTAATATATTACGTCAATAGCAAGGAGAAAATACGTCATGCTATAGGATGTACAGATACGTATTTTTTTTCGTTGCTAATACGTCAAGATATAAGGTCTATTAAACATAAATATGTCTTCAGAATGACGTCTTATGCAATCCGTTTGTGACGTATAAATGACGTAATTTTCACGTCAAAATGTGAACAGCTGCATTCGTCATTGGCACGTTTCATTTGTTATTATATTAATTCAATATCTCCCAAATATGTCAAACTATAATGTGTTCATTACGTGCCAATCACAATTCCATAACATATATTATACGTCAATAAAACACACACGTGTGAAAACACTGATGTAAACATTATTTAGTATTCACGTAGACGCGTGAACAGGTGCTGACATTATTGGCATGTACATTTCATACTAATATTACTTAAATAGTACGAATCTAATACGCAAAACTATAATGTAAAATTCTATATAGAATACCTATCAAATACGTCTAGCTACAACGTATAATTCAACATACGTAGCAAGTGAAAATGTACACTCACGCGTACTAAAGGTTGCTCAGGGTTGGGTCCTTCCTTACCCCCCTCAACGCTGGGCAGGTGGAAGGGGGGAGTCGGGTCCATGCTTACCCCACCTTCCACCCCAAACTATCCCCAACTCCCACACCTTCCTCCACTAGCTGACAGTTAGTGATTAGCCACGTTTGCTCTCATATCTTGTAAATTATAGCTAAACCATCATTGCAAACGCTTACAATTACCAAGATTAAATATTTATGGGGAGTTTATTAATACAATATGTATTCGCATTCTCAAAATGAATCTTCATACAAACAACGTGGGTTACACGAATCTCTGCTGTAGATGTCTTCTGCCTCTCTCTCTCTCTCTCTCTCTACGACCAAGATTTAATGTGATTTTTGTAATAATACCGTAATTAAATCCAAGATAATACAACATTAATGATAAATATGCACCATCATTGCTATACACATCATCGTGCCCTTTACGATTTATTCCTTGGTTCTCAAATCACTTAAGACAATCGAGTCGTTTTTCTAACATAAAAGAAAAGGAACAATGGCAAAGATTGGCTGGAATAGTGTTGCGACTATTATCAATTGTTTCGTTTATTATTTCTTTCATATATTCTATTACCAACATACTATAAACTGTCTGTATTTCATTCGATGTATCCTATACACTAATTTTCGTTTAATTTAATGTATAACTCGGTATATAACTTATGATCAAAGTCAGTGTTCACTTATAGTACGGTTTGATTATATATAATATATATATATAATATATTATCAAGCCTTTGAGTGACAGTGCTCGCCTCATCACTTACCACGCCTCTGTCTCTTGTCTGTGTTCTCAGCCTCTCACCTTACACACGTATACAACTAAAGTTTAAGTTTAATAGATAGTCTTACCATCACTCTCCTTTAAGTGTATCAAGTGCAGGCAACATTCATCAAACAACACTATTGAAGGTAAATATACCCCATTCAGACCCATGTAAGAGTATAAGTGTTACAAGGTTTACGGGCCTATGTGTGCATGAATTGTGCACATTCAACTCCCATCAACCATATTGCAAGGTTTAGGTTGGTCATTGTGATGAATTTCGGTCCTGTAATAGCATTATATTGTATAAATAGTTCATAGTTCATCTAGGGTTTATACTTATGACAGCTATCTTCGGTGAATATGACCCAAACCTGCAAAGTTACTGTATTGTATTTGTATCTCTGTCAGTTAATACATACTATTGCACGGGCCAAGGAAGCGTTGTATATAATCTATGGATACTCTTTCTCAAAACAATTGTTATTTATTGAACGGATAACACAAACAACACATAAGTCAGAATAATGTTAATGCTTTATTGTGGGACATTATGTAATGACATATACATAGTAAAGAAGGACCAAAAACAAAAGAAAACTAATACTACAAAAAACATAAAATGCAAACCCCTGTATTACATTTAAAATATACCAGAATGAATTAGTAGGGGTCCAGCCTCCCTCTGCATCTATTACTTCTTGCAGCCGTGAAGAGAGAGAATACACCAGGTTGATGCTGATGTCAGGACGTCAAGTATTCCTTCCCACACTTCTTCAGCTTTTCTCACTATTGATGGTTTCGTTTTTTCCTGCACCTCCATTCCTGCACCATTATAGCCCATACGTTTTCTATGGGATTACAGTCACATCCCTTAGGGGGCCAGTCAATCAGGTGTAGTCTGGGTGGCATGCAAACCAGTCCATCACTATCCTTGCTTGTATGGATTGGTGCACAATCTTGCACTAGCCAAATTGGTTTGGGCTCAGGAATAGCATTAGCCCTAATGGCAGGGAGGACAGTATTTTTCAAGATATTTATGTATTTTTCGCTGTTTAGATAGCCATCAATGTGCCACATCCAGCCGTTAAGGGGAACTGTAACCCTCCCATTCCTTGTCCGCTCCAAGCTATTGCAGGCCTGACAGTGAGTGTTCTCCAGGCATTGTTGGCCTGGTGCGGAAACTTAAGTGAAACACTTCTTATCAGTCAAAATACATTTTCTCTAGAAGTCTAACCCATGGTGAATATATTTCTGGGCAAATCATAGACATGCTGCCTTATTTCCTTCTGTAAGTAGCTCTTTAACAGCGGGGGAACATAACATTGTAACCCAGACTCAACGAGCAGCCGCCGAGTAGTAAATGGGTGACAAGGCATTGGCACCTCTCTTGTCATTGCAACTGCAGTTGTTAATGGATTACGCCTTGCGGCCTCCACAAACCTTGCATCTTCATCATGAGAAGTCACCCTAGGCCGGCCAGGTCTTGGTCTAGTCAGGACATTTCCTTCTTCCACATGTCTTTGTATCCAAAATTGAACAGTCCTTCTACTGATGCCCAAACGACGTGCTATTTCCGACTTGGATATGCCACCAGCGTGAAGACCAACTATAATAGATCTGTGAGTGATGACCTCTGGTCTATTCGCCCGAGTGCGTGGCAGCCGACCTCGACCTCTTCCCCTTCCAGGTATACCTTGTAATAAAATAATTCTATTATTAGCAACCTAGTGATATACTCATTGAGACGGAAACCTATTTTCCAAATTTCATGGGGCTATACGGGTAATATACAGTATATGTATCGATAAGGTATAAGGGGCATGCTACCGCTGACGAGACTGTGAAGTGCTTGGTGTATTCACAATATAATTATAAGTGATGGTAAGAGGTAAGAGAGATATACTATATATTATTGTCATCGCGACTCAGACTCACGGTAAAAGACGTAATGGCAATAAGAAAAACTAGCAAGCTAAAACAGCTCGTTTGAATCAAGGTCTAAATATTATATGTCTTTATACAGCATATAACTTCTCCCTACAGAGAACCTTTGAAGTATTCAATATTAAAATATCGATATCGGTAAAGCAAAATAATATTACCAACAATGTTAATTCGTTAATATATTAATGGTGTATCTTATATTTAGTTGAACAAAATAAGTAGAACGCCAAACGTATATCACGATACGTAAAAAGACAGAGCCCCCTTAACCTGTGAAATGGTCCAAGTGTGAATGGTGCAAATCATACAAATTGCGCTGCGAGCTCGGCTTCGGCTAATACATGAATGAACACCGAACTCCGAATCCTCCAAATCATGCTTCATTTGTCAGTAGTAATATAGTAGTAGCCACGCTCTCAATATACAGTACCGGTATATATATCGTAAGTTCAAACCCTGTGAGAGAGAGAGAGAGAGAGAGAGAGTGTGTGAGTGTGAGAGTGAAAGTGAGAGATAAAGAGAGAGAGAGAGAGAGAGAGGCAGAAGACCTCTACAGCAGAGATTCGTGTAAACAACGTTGTTTGTATGAAGATTCAGTTTGAGAATGCTTACTTACTTGAATCTTACTGAAGTAGTCTAGAGGTCCCGTCCTCACAGTCGTGGTCCGCCACCGCTGCCACCGTCGCGTCCGCTCCTTCGAAAAGGAGGTCCGTCTGGTCAGGTATAGAGTTTGAGACCGCCCGGCAGTTAGCAGTGTATCCAGACACTGGTGGTTCATCTGGGAGGGTCTTTAGAAACTTGTCTAATAACCCTTTGAACATGTCTACCGGGCAACCTACTATGTCTCGCACTTCCTTGGGCAGCGAGTTGAAATTTTTTGGTCCATTGTGGCTAGGCTGGACGCGAGGGGGGATCTCACTCGTTCTGGTGCCGGGTTGGGAGGGATCTCCTCTCACAATCCTTCCAGTCCGACCATTTTGTTTTTCCTGGAGTTCATACAGTTGGATCTGGAACCAGCTTCTCCAGGATTGTCCACACATAAATTGCGCAGTACCTGTCTCGCCTTCTCTGCTGAGAGTACAGCCCTAGATTCTTGAGCCGGTCCCAGTAGCTAAGGTCCTTCAACACCCGAATGTTGAGAGAAGGACCTCTGGACGGACTCACGATCTCGTATGTACCCCTTTTTGTGTGGCGACCATAGTTGACTATAGGAGTGAAGGAGGGGTTGGACTATAGAGCTCCAGGGAGTTAGCATTGTTTCTTGTTCCCTGGAGTTGAACGTCCGTAGAATCCATACGCCCATTCCCTTGGCTTTCTTGACAGCTGCAGAAATGTGGTGTTGAAATGTGGCATCGTCGGACAATTGCACACCTAGGCATCTCACATGTGGCTTGGGGGTGATGTCGTGGCCGCCTGCAGTGAGTAGTTTGGTGGTGTCCTTGAGGGTTTGTTTCGGGCCACATCGTAACGCTTCAAACTTTCTTCGTTGAAGGGTCATGTTGTTTTCGTCTGCCCATTTGTAGATTTTGTCGAGGTCATCCTGGAGATTATGAATATCCTCTTCATTTCTTACGACACGACTTATGTTCGTATCGTCAGCAAAGGAAGAGATAATGATTGACCAACGCCATCATCAATGTCCCATATCAGTATAAGGAAGAGCAGAGGTCCTAATACTGATCCCTGGGGTACTCCACTAATGACGTGGGACTTTTCAGATGTGTGGCCCTTAACAGCAACAGTCTGCGTTCTTGCGGAGGAAAATGTGCAGCCACACACCTATTTTGCCTTGGATGCGGAGTTTCTTAATCTTGTGAAGGAGTATGCCGTGATCCACCTTGCCGAATGCTGTAGCGAAGTGTAGAAACACGACAACCACATTTTCTCCCTCTGCTTCCCTGTGGAGTAGCCAGTCATGATGTCCCAGGAGCTTCGAAAGGCATGATCTCCCTTTCCGGAAGCCATGCTGGCTGGAGTTCATAAGGCCATTTTCTCCAGGAAGTTGACAAGCTTGTTCCTCAGGACTTTTTCAAATATGATGATGAGGTGGGATGTTAGAGCAACGGGGCGATAGTTCTGCGCGAGGGTCTTATGACGACGCTTGAAGACTGGAGTAATGATGGCCTGTTTTAGTGAGGATGGAATTGGGCCTGTGTCCATTGAGTGTCTCCAAAGCTTGCAGATAGGAGGAATCAGGGAGTCACAGCATTTAATCAGTAGTATGGTGGTACTCCATCAGGACCAGCAGCTGCATGCGTTCTCAGTTCTTTGATGGCTTTTCGTAGGTCTGCCTCAGTCAGTTCCATATCACTTAGTCGAGTCGGTTGTGGAGTGTCTTCCGTGAAGAAAGCTTTGGGGTCTGGATTGCAGTTGCTGGCCGTGGTGTGCTGAAGACATTCTCGTACTGTGTTCGCAGGATCCGTCATACATCTTTGGGGTCGTTTACAGCTTCACCATCCTCTGTTCGTAATGGCCCCACTTGCGTCTTAATTTTTTGAGAAGAGCCTGCAGTAACTGTAAAAGAATTTGGGGTTCGCTTGATGTTCAGTACTGCACGATCTTCCTCTCTTTGCTTTTGACGCTCATGGGATGCTTTAATTTGAGTTTCTATGCTTGCAATCTTGCGTAGGATAGTGCAAGCTTCCTCGTTTTTGTTTTGGGTGTTATTGAGATGTTTGGTGAGTGATGATCTGTCTGCATTAGGATTTTTCGGTTTGCACCTACGGGATTTTGAACGGTGCTCCGAGCGTTGGATAGGTTTCCTCCTTTGGGGAATGTGATGCTGACACTCCTTCAGTAGGGTGCTGATGGATGGTTGTCAAGCCATGGGCATTTGGATCCTTGTCATGGAGGATTCAGGTCCCAATTTGGTCTGGGAGAGGGAAGTTTGGAGATTTACCCAGTCAATTGCTTGCCACTCGAAGAAGTTTCAAATTTGGAGAATGGTGTTTGTTGGTTTTGTTGGCGGAGTTACAGTTTCAGCTTGAGCCCAGCCTTCCTGTACATAGTGTGGTATAGTTACAAGGCTGTGGTCAGAGGAATATTGTCTTCTCCACTGACGTAGTCGGCAATTATATACCTGGTGTTAGTGAAGAGGAGGTTCCGAGTGTGTTATTGACTCTGGTAGGCTTGGTTATCCAAGTTGTGTGAGGAAAAGCTTGTCATGGAGAGTTTAAGGAGAAGCCTGGCTTGTTGTGCTTGCTCCTCTTTGGTAACCTCCTGAGACCTTTCCTTCTGGCCAATGGATGATAGGACAGTTGAAGTCTCAGCAGGATGATGATGTCCTGGGTGTTGGGGTTGGCCATATCGTCGACTTAGCGCTGTCGAGTAGGCTGTGTGAATTATTGTGAAACTTTCAAGGGTGACATGATGGGGGGCTGATAGCAATGAAGAATTATTACATTGAGTGACCTTAATGTGGACGAGACCAGGCATTTCTGACTTGAGTATCAGAGTAGACTAGTATTGGTTTGCGTATCTGAGGCTAGGTTCATTTCCTTACATGATGTGATGGACTCACCATGGCCTTACTATTTTCACGATCTGCTCGTTAGGGAGGTTGTAATTTGCCACTATTTTATTTCTGCATCACTCACCTCACTTTTTGAGATGGAGTCTCTGTCAGTGAGGCAATGGAACATTAGGGCATTTTCTTTCACGGCAAGCTCAGCAATGAAGGGGATTTTGCTTTTTATTTGTCTTAGGGAATAGACCACCTTGAATATTGACATCATTGCATTTTTCTAGCATGATTTCATGGCATTTAGCAATGGAAACATTTGGGTATGTGTTGGGACATTGTTGTGTTGATTGCCCATTAGGTGTGTGCTGATTATGGACGCTTGTGACTCCATGGCTTTCGTTAGCGTGTCGAGGGTCCTTTTCACCCCCACCATTAATTCTAAAAAAGCAGGGGCTGAATTTGTATCCTGGACAGCGTCAACTTTCTTCGAGGCCATGTGGGGCACTTGAGCGGTGGCAGGTACCAGTACTGGATTTACATCTTGCTTGGCTTGGTGTCTCTTTGTCCCTTTGATGTGAGGTAATTTACAGTTACTATTCAAACATTCCTGCTTGGAGATGGAGTCCTCGCACATCTTAGGGTGGAGAAATGAGCATTTTTTCCCTAGTTGGCATCCTTGGTCTCTATTTGGCCCATGATTTAGGAGTTTACGACAGACCTTAGGATGACGGTACTCACATTTTGTCCCAAATTTGCCGTGCCGACATGTTCCCCGTCTGTGGTACCTACATATGGGGGTTTCTTGGGCAAGCTGAGTCAACCTGCCATTTCTCCTGTCCTGTGGTGAGATTCTGGTGACATGGGAATGATGGTATGCTGAGGAATCTGAGGATTTCTGTCTTGGGCTAGGCCTAGTTCTAGCAAGGCTGCATTCATGGCCTTGGGTCTGGGAATTAGGCCTAGGCCTACTGAGAGCCAATTCGACCGATAGATTGAGGTTTGTTGGTGTATTCCCTGAATCCTAGGTCAACAGTCTTGTCCCTCTTGCTTCCTATTGGGGTCATCAGAGTTGTTTGGTAGTTCTGGTGTAGTTAGGGTCTGAGCTGCCTCGGTTTGTGTCAAGATATCCTCAGATTTGTCTTCAGGCAGAGCTTGACTTGAGCCAATTTGCCTGGCCTTAACTGTCAGAAGTGTGTCTTTGGTGATTGCACCTTTCTTTTTCAGTTCTGCCCTAATTACAGTTCTTTGCCTGTGTTTAGCTTCCTCTGCATTTCTTAGCCACTCCTCAGTGTCCTCGTCCCCAAACCTCAATAGGGTGCATGGGTGGCAAGTGAATTTTCTTTTTGAGGCAGCATAACAAAATATTTGAAAGGTTGGTAGAGCACAACATTCATAGTGTAGCCATTTTCTGCAGTCATCACAACTTATGGAGTAGTCCATATCACTGGAGAGTCCACATGTAGCACACTCAATGTTGTTGTTTACATCTTCTTCTTCTGAACAGGTGACCGCCGCCATCTTGGACGCCATCTTTGTTTTGAGAGTGGGATGAACTTATTTTCACTTATTACTTAATAATCACACAATTTTTCTTGGTAATTTTTTCTGCAATAAGTGCACTGGATGCTTATGTGGAACACTGCACTGTTTTGTTGTTGATGGATAGATATTTCTGTAGTAAAGTATGGAAAACTGAAGAGCACTATCACTGGTGGCTATCACTGGCTAGGTTACTAGGTTCTCTCTAGGTTCTCTCTCTAGGTTCTAATGCGAATATATATTGTATTAATAAATTCCCCATAAATATTTAATGTTGGTAATTGTAAGCATTTGCAATGATGGTTTAGCTATAATTTACAAGATATGAGAACAAACGTGGCTAATCACTAACTGTCAGCTAGTGGAGGAAGATGTGGGAGTTGGGGATAGTTTGGGGGTAGAAGGTGGGGTAAGCATGGATCCGAATCCCCCCTTCCACCTGCCCAGCGTTGAGGGGGGTAAGGAAGGACCCAACCCTGAGCAACCTTTAGTACGCGTGAGTGTACATTAACCCTCCTGGCCCGGGCAGGCTCTCCTAATGACGGAGCTCATTTCCGGCCCATCTCGCCGAATTTCAACAAAAGTATTCTAAGCCTAATCTCGCTTAATATATTAACTACATTAATCAAACATATATAGAAATGAGCGCCTTACCTTCCTGCGTAGAATGGCGATGAGTAGAGCTCTCTAGCTCAACTGGTTCTGGAGTGATGGTGATGGAAGTGGAGGTAACTTTTTCCGCGTATTTACCTCGGCGCGTCCGAACACTCAACCGCGGCCCCGGCTACGACGCCCAGTTGCACTCGTCGCTCCACCCGCAATTATGCCGGGAAGCGATTTGATAGTGTTTTATTGGTTATTCTGTCATTTATTATAGTTATTATGTTATTTTCAATCAATAAAGTTATTTATATGAACTTATTTGTGTCTTTGTCACTTATTACTTCGTTTTATTATTATTATTATGATTATTAGTGTCACTTTCACTGGACTTTGATAATTGGTAGTGTCATTTCCCCTTTTATGTATTGTTAGGTAAGCTAATAATATATATAGTGTCACTGTCACTTATTCATATTGTTATGAAGGCACTTATTATTACTTGTGTGTGTATCTTTCACTTATACTTAGTTTTATTATTATTATACTGTCACTTTGACTGGCCTAGGCTTATTGAGTGTCATTTTCACTTATTTATTGTTAGAAATATATATTTTAGTGTCACTTTCACTTGTTCATATTGTTATTGAAGGCACTTATTATTACTTATGTGTCCTTTTCACTTATACTTAGTTATATTATTATTCTTAGCCTACATTTGAGTGTCACTTTCACTGTTGTCACTTCCACTTCAAAAGTTTGTTAGAGTGTGGAAGTCGTTGAAGCAGGTGCCAGCACACAGTCCAACTTGACACTCGAGGCATTCCCAAGTGGTTTCTGTGGGTTTGCGGGGTCTGCGAGTTGTGTGGCTGCACACATGGCACCTCTTCTGACTCCTAGCGTTACTACCTGGTGCTTTGAAAGGAAGGGCGCTGAGCTGGTGCTTCCTGAAGAATTCAGCACACCCCGTTCTGTCAAGCTGGCCTGGTCCTTGTATTGGCCTGCCTGGTGTACACGCATGTTTAGCCAGGAGCTCAAGTAGCACCTGCTTGTGGAACTTCCGCAGGGACTTGTACTTCTTGGCTCCTGGAGTCCTCAGACGGTAGATGTTGTAGGCATTGAGGACCGACATATCTACCGTATGCAGGATAAACTTCTTGTACCACCTGCAAGATGTTCGCAGGCAGTCGATGAAGCCCATCTGCATGTCGGACTTGTCAACGAGGCACATGTTGATGTTATAATCCAGGACAGCAGCTGGTTTTTGGACGGGGTTCTTGGTTGTTCGGTCCACCTTCCCTGTGGCGACCATCTGGGCCTTGTGGCATGTGGTGAGGAGGTTGACCTTGCGCTGGTCATGCCAGTGGATGGAGAGGATGGGGCCACTCTTCTTGTGGAAGATGTCCACCTTCTTCGTCTTGGTTGGGTAGCCTGGCATGCCCTTCCTTTTGCCCTTGACTGTGCCGACAGTTCCGGTCTTGCGGTCATGGAGGTACTTGGTCAGGAGAGGCGACGTGTAATAATTATCTGTGTAGAGGATGTGGTTATTATTGAAGTGCCTCTCCATCATCTTCTTCACTACAGTGCCACCAAAACCAATGAGAGGGTCAGTCACAACTTCTCCAGCCTTGCCGCTGTAGACTATAAAGTCCAGCACATACCCCGTCAAGCAGTCGCAGAGGACGAAGAGCTTGATGCCGAAGCGGTGTCTCTTGGACGGGATATACTGTCGGAAGTGCAGCCTACCACGGAACAGGACCAGAGACTCGTCGAGGCACATCTTCTGGAAAGCAATCAGGTATGTGGTGAACCGATGACGTATCATGTCATGCAGCTTCCTGATCTTCCATAATGAGTCGGGAAGGTGGACTGCCATGTTGTTTGTCAGGTGGAGATAGGAGAGGATGTCGAAGTACCTGTCCCTGGACATGTATTTGCCAAATGATGGAGTCGTTATGATGTCGCCAGTGATCCAGTAGTCAGGCAGAACGTGCTTCCTTATATGAGTCATCAGCATTGTGAGTGCCAAGAACACATATAGTTCTGCCACAGTGAGAGCTCTCCATGCCACCATCTTGGCACTGGTCTTCCTCCCAAGAAAGTTGGCACAGATAGCATGGTGGTGATTTGTCTCTTTGACGAGGTATTCCATGACTTCATTGTCATAGAAGCCACAGAAAAGTTCACTGGGGGTAGCATCTGGGCCACAGGGATATGCTGGTGACACCCCAGAACCCATCTGTACCTCGTCAAAGGCAGGACAATCTGGCTCAAAATCAGCTCCATCTGTCCACACAAACAGGTCGGATGCTGATGCTCGAGGTCGTGCTGCAGCAGGCACACGCCCTGGACGCCCTGGCACACGCCCTTGGCCATGCGGACGCCAGGCGGACGCCCTGCACGCCCACGCCCAGGCCCAGGCCCAGGGGCAGCGGCGTCGGCAGGCTGACCACGTCCACGACCTCGCCCTCTCGCTCGATTTGTCGGCACATCCTCTTCCTCTTCCTGTTCCTGTTCCTCTTCCTCTTCCTCCTCAGGCGACGTCAGGTCATCTGGGGCAATGTTGGGGTCGTCAGCATCCTCTTCAGGAGACAATTCTGGTGAAGAAGTGACCGGGCGTCGGCGGTGTGGGGCGCGGGAGGCTGCGGGAGCTTCAAGAATGGGAGCCGAGGCCTCGGGAGTTGGGCTCCTTTTGCGGCGAGCCGAGGGCTTTTCAGCAGCAAATAATGCTCTGCGGTGTGTTGAGGCCTGTGGCACATCACCAATACCACTTGAAGAGGCCCTTTGGTCATCCTGAACGAGAGATGAAGGCGAGGGCTGTGGGTGACCCACTCGGCGTCCTGTGTCAAGGCGTCGGGACAATGGAATGCGGGTGGTTGCTAGGCCAGGGTCGGCGTCATTATCGCTATCTTCAGCTTCCCTATGCTTTTCTGCGGCTTCCCTGCGTGCTTTTTTAGCTGCACTTTTGATCAATGATTGTTTGTAGAAATATTTGCCCACTTTCAAGGGCGTACGGGCAGGCAAAGGGGAAGGTCCTGGGCTAGGGCTAGGGCTAGGCCTAGGCTGACCTAGCAAAGATGGCGAGGGGGTAGGCCTAGGTTCTAGCACACTGGGAAGCTCAATGGCACCTTCCTGAAACACTTCCACATCAGGATCATCACTACTGTCTCCCCCCTCAAATAAATCGACATTATCGTCATCTCCAAAGCCCACGAAATCGTCTTCTTCACTTTCACTTATAAATTGTACCTTGTCCACCAAGCTTTCGCCACTGCTCTCTTCATCACTTTCAAAAAGTTGTCGCTGTATAGCGCTATCACTCAACAAACGCTTAACTTTCTTTTGTTGAGCTCTCTTCTCGGTTGCAACAGGCGTTGAAGTTGCAAGCGGGGTAGCACTGGGGCCCGCGGGAGGTTGCAGCGAATCGGACACGTCGGAAAACATTTTTTCAGTATTACTCGTTATGGCGGCCACGTACAAACTGATAACACTAGTAGTTGAGGCTTGGTGGTGCTGCGGTCGCTCCTACCATGCAAAAATTGGCCGCGCGAATTTTGAAGCACGCTTTCAAGCACAAGGATTTTAAAATGACACCCGGGTTCCGGCCCTTTTTTTTTGGTGTCATTTTAAAATGACACCCGGGCTGGAAGGGTTAAACTATTATGTTTGTTACATTGGAAACCCGTTAAAGCAAGATGTAAAAACCTAACATTGTTAAAGTTATCTATCTATCTATCTATTGCCTGACGCCGTGATCCCCGAAGGGGTGGCCACGAACGAACCGCCCCCATGCACCTCTGTCCCCAGTCAGTCGACGCCCCTCCCCCCAACCAGCACCGCCTTCGTTCATGTAGTTCCTCACTCCATCCTTCCACCTCATATTCGGTCTACCTCTCCCCCTCTGTCCCTCCACCTCACTCGTACACCCTCTTAGTCATTCTCTCGCTTTCCATACGTTCCATATGGCCGAACCATCTCAAGTTGTTCCTTTTCACACTTTCCAACTACCTCCACACCACACCTCCTTCTTACTTCCTCATTAGTCTGTCTATCCCTCCATGTAACTCCACACGCACTCCTTAAGTAATTCATTTCCACTGCTCTCACTCTTGGTCTGAGTCTCTCAACCAACGTCCATGCTTCGCTTCCGTAAGTCAGTGTCGGGATTACCACACTGTCATGCAAGGACTTATTCACTTCCATACTGACCACCCTATTTCTTGTTACTGCTTTTAGCGTTCCTACAACCCTCTTCCCCTGTTGTACCCTCTCCGCACTCTTCATTGATCTTACTCAACACACTGCCCAGATACTTAAAAGAGTTGACGATCTCCATAGCCTGACCGTTCAGCTTCACCTCACACTCTGTGACTTCACCCTTTCGAAGACCATAACCTTGCTCTTCCCCGTATTTACCTTCAAATTCCGTTTTTCGCACACTGTTCCAAACTCATTTACCAGACCCTGCAACTCCCATTCATTATCACTCATCAGAACTGTATCATCCGCAAACAGCAGTATAGGTAGCTTCCACTCAATTCCCTCCCTTTTCAGCGATACACCAACATTCACTGCTCTTGATAGTATTCTTCCATGACTCCATCCATATACAGTAAACAACCACGGGGACATCACACACCCCTGTTTCAAACCAACATTCAGGTCAAAGAACTCGCTCTGCTCACTCTCCACACGTACTGCCGCCTTTGCACCCTCATACATGCTCTTCACTGCTTTCAGCAACTTGCCCTCTACTCCGTATATTCTAAGTACTTTCCACAAACCTTCTCTATCCACTCTGTCATAGGCCTTCTCCAAGTCCATAAAGGCAACATACACCTTTGTTTCTTCTCCAGATATTTCCGCACAACACAATTCAGGTAAAAATCTGATCTACACATCCTCTTCCCTTCCTAAAACCTCCCTGCTCGTCGCCTATCCATTTCTCCGTTCTCACTCTCACTCTCTCAATCACTACCCTACTGTGTACCTTCCCTACTGTAGAAGACATATTCCTCGGTGGTTACCACACACTCTCTTTGCCCTTATATAGGGGGACTATATGCCAGTCTTCCAGTCATCGGGTGCACTCCCCTTCCCATGCTAGTGCACATTTTCCATACCCATTCTATCACTATCTCACCACCATACCTCAACATTTCCCCACACACTCCATCTGTTCCTGGTGCTTTCCCCAACTTCACTCTTTTCATGGCTTCCCACACTTCTGACCTCCTGATCCCCACCTCCTCCCATACTTCTCTTCTCCTCCCATACCATATCCAGCTATGTTTGCTGGCTCTTCATTCCTTTCATTTAGCAACTCACTGAAGTATTCCCTCCATCTTTCGACTCTCTCTTGCTTCTCGGCTAGCATTCTCCCATTAAAGTTATACGTAGTATTAACATAAGCAATTGGAAAGCAGATTACGTTAAAGGAAGTTATATTTGAAAAAAAAAAGTAATATTTTATGTAAATATGATGCGTTAACTTCACGTTAACTTATGTTTATAAATGTTCTGAAGACAAAAACATTGTATGTGAAAACCTTAACAACGTTGTAAACAACACGTAGTATTAACATTAAAAAAATAAAAATGGCTTACGTCAAAGGCACATATGTTGATCTGAATTTAAGATTTCACGTAAATATTACTTTAAGAATCATGTCAAATCAAAATGTAGGCCCACATGTTAAATTGTTCTGATGTGAAAACCTTGATGACGTGAGAGGTTGTATAGGGTACGGAGTATATTAATGTAAAAAAGTGAACAGTTGTTTATGTCATGGGCATGGAACAATTAGTTGATAATATCTATAGTATGCATAAGTGAACCTCAAACGTAATTAAGTTAGCACAATAATACACATTGGTGACACGACAACTAAATATCTTTAAACCGTTATACATAAATAATAGTCACATGATAATACGGTAATTACTTACTTAACCCAAAAAGTGCGTAGGCCTCACGGAAACACGGTATTTAAACATGTAAAAATAACCCTTCATATACTGTGCCACTGCAAAGGAAATTTCTCCCTTAACTATTATTTTGTCCATATATTAGCAATCATGGGTTGACTAATGTAAATACAATGTAATCTTTATGTTAACCCCTTCAGACATATATGACGCAGAGGTTGCCAGATTAGCAATAAGAAATAGAGTTCTCTCACTCTTATAATTACCTCTCCAAAATTAGTTTTCTGCCCACATCTAACTCAAAGACAACTGCAGAGGTTGAAGTAACTAAAATAAAGGTTTGTAAAAAACCCTGATGGTAATAAAGGCTTTAAAGTATCCCTAATAGGCTCAAAATTGCGTCATATGTCGGAGAGGGTTAAGCTACAAGATCACATGTAAGGAATACAAGAACCTCAATATTGTTATTAACACATTATGAGCGGGCCCGTCAGTTTTTTTCCACTACGCGCTCAGCGGGGGGTTTATACCATAAATGGCCTTGTTTCCGTGCTCTTTTTCATGCATAAACAAGAGCCAGAGCGTAATACAAGTATGTATCCCTGAAAGGGCGTTAATTGAGCTTTCCAATGACACCTGAACCATCCTTCTACAATCACTGGTTGTCTTGCAACGATCGTGCAACCGAAGGGCAAAATCGCTAAAATACGGTCATTTCGTTACATAATTACGTGTGTAGCGAGGGAGGGAGGGTGGATGTGTGTGGAATAAATGTCAGTAGGCCCATGGCAGCCGTGGCGAGCGGTCATGAGGCAACCTACACTCCTCCCGTCGCTCGTCTCTCTCTCAGAGCCAATATTGCGCCAAAATTGGACACGGACTGAAGTCGGGCCCCGCCACATAGTCCAGATTTTTCGATACGGACTAAAGTTGGGACCCGCTAAACAAGGGTTAAAACTGTCGGCTGTTAATGTTGTAGGATGATGTATGTCACAATGTACATAAATAAAATTTATCTGTCGAACTCTACCGTTAACTCGCCATCTGTCAGGTAGTTTGATCTTTTCTGGTAATCCAGTGCTAGCAGGTTTACAATTTGTTGTGGAAGTACTACATGGAATCATAAAATATTGGAAACATCCCTTTATGTACAGTACTCACCAAAGCTGCAATGTTGGTTTCCGAGGACCCTAAAGTATTTGAACAGGCCAGTGATACTTTATTGGAACACTGTAGGACTTTATTCAATACGAGGCGACAGGTGCATGGTTATTTACGATAATTTGCGTTTTCTTCATGGAGACAAGCCCAAATGGCTCCGAAACAATTACTGTACACAGTGTGTGTGAGTATTTTTCTTGGGTGTCATGTGGGAGCTACATTGTCTCTCAAGTAAGTGACCATTCTCATGTCCTTTATCAGCTTTTCTATTTGTTAATGGATTGTCAATAAGTGCTCTGAACACTAGCAGAGTGTAACCTGGCCTGGACAATGCGAGCATAAATATACAAAGGGTACAAAGGGGTACAAAGGAAATCAAGCAACAACAGATCTAGTGACCCTTCTAGGTTGCTTGTCCTCCAAAACACTGAGGATCAAGTGTCCAAACAGTGGTTTAGAGTGGGTAAGGGAACATTGGAAAGGGAATTACTGCCCTGGAACTAATGTCCGTGGCAGGATTAGGAAGTTAGTAGGGGACAGATGGGTTAGTAACTGAGGGGGGGATAAAATAAAGTTATTCATTTACAAACGCAGTCAGTCGCGGGTTTGAAGCGAGATATTTGTCTAGGCGGAGTTTAAATGAATCAACGGTGATGCAGTCTATAACGTTTCGGGGAAGCCCATTCCACAAGTTGACAACTCGATTGAAGAAGAAATTCTTAGATTCGTGTGAGTTAAAAGATTTACCAATAATTTTGCAACCGTTTCCCCGCGTGTAATTAGATTGGTCGATAGTGAAGTACTTAATACAGTTCATATTGTCGATGCCTTTGATGATTTTGAACACTTGAATTAAGTCACCTCTTAATCTGCGCTGGGTTAAAGGAAATAGATTTAATTCTCTAAGACGCTCTTCGTATGGTTTGTTCTTTAGGCTAGGTATCATTTTGGTAACTCTACGTTGAACTCGTTCTAGCTTGTTTATATCTTTTTGGTAATAAGGGCACCAGGATTGAACGCAGTATTCCAGAAGAATACTGCGGACTAAGGAATTGTAAAGGGTTAGGATAACTTCTTTGGATTTATGCTCAAATGACCTGCCTATATAGCCAATTATTTTGTTTGCCTTCTTAACAACTTCTGAACATTGTTGACTCGGTTTTAGGTTACTCGATATTGTTACTCCCAGATCGGTTTCTCTGTTTACATTCTTAAGCTGAGTGCCATTCATCGAATAGTTTGCTTTCTCATTTAGGTATCCGATATGTAGTACTTTACATTTATCCGCATTGAAACTCATTTGCCAAATTTGGGCCCAACATGACAATTTATCTAGATTGTGTTGCATATCGTCAACTTGTTCTTTTGAGAGTACGCTATTTGCAATTTTTGTATCGTCAGCAAATTTTGAGATTGTACAGGTGAGGCCCTCATCTATGTCGTTGATGTAAATTAGAAAGAGAATTGGTCCTAGTACCGATCCCTGGGGTACCCCGCTACTTACATTGGTCCATTTAGATGCCTTACCGTTTATGACTACTCTTTGCTTTCTGTCGCTGAGCCAATTTTCTATCCATTTCAACACACCGTCTTGTATTCCATGCGCTTTTAGTTTTAGCAGTAAACGTTTGTGGGGAACTTTGTCAAAGGCCTTTTGAAAATCAAGGTATATAATATCTACAGCTTTACTCTCATCGTAGAGGTTGAGGATATCGTGGAAGAAGTCTAAGAGGTTTGTTAAACAGGAACTTTTTTTACGAAAGCCGTGTTGAGTATCTTTAAGTATGTTATTTTCCTCTAAGTGATTTACGAGTCTGTCTGTATGACCGTTTCTAGCATTTTACATACAACTGAGGTTAAGCTAATTGGACGATAGTTACTGGGTAGGGATTTGCTGCCTTTTTTGAATATCGGTGTTACGTTGGCTAGCTTCCACTGATCAGGCATAGTTCCAGACTGCAAGGATTTATTGAATAGTAATGTCAGTGGTTTGGAGAGCTCATCCTTAGCTTCCTTCAGAACTCTAGGCGAGATTGTATCAGGTCCAGGCGTTTTATTTACCTTGAGTTTATCTAAACAATTCAATACTTCTCTCTCTGTAACGGTGATATTGCTTAGAACATCTGAATTATCAATCTGAATCGGCGATGGTGTAGGGATATCACTGAGGTCTTCTGTTGTAAAAACTGATGCAAAGAAGGTATTGAGGGCATTACTCATTTGTACTTCGTCTTTGGTGTATTCTCCATTTTCATCGACTAACGGTCCAACAGTTGAAGTAACTACTTTTTTCTTTCTGATATAACTATAGAATTCTTTCGGGTTTGTTTTACTTTGATTCGCAATATGTAACTCTAAGGTCTTTTTACTTTGCTTAATTAACTTTTTGGCTTTGCGTCGTAGCTCTACAAATTTCACCCGTTCTTCGTCATTTTGTGAGGATTTTAATCTATCGTTAGCAAATTTTTTAGCAAGCAGGCAGTTTGAAATATCTTTATTCCACCATTTGGGCTTATTATTATGGCCTGGACGCCGTATTTTCGATGGTATGCAGTCTTGCACTGCTTTTAGGTAAGTGGTTTCGAATAACTTCCAAGATGTATTTATGTCATTATTGTTAATTAAAAAGCTCCAGTCAGTTTCTTTAAACATAGCTCTAAGTTTATGGAAGTTTGCTTTCTTGAAATTAGGGACTTTTTCGATGCTACTATTTGGTTCGTTACTAGTAAACTTTAAAGTGAAAGTTATCGTACGATGGTCGCTGTTACTGAATTCATCACCAACATTCAAATTCTCTATTAATTCTTCTTTTGTTGCAAGTACAATGTCAAGAACGTTATTACCACGGGTCGGCGTACCGCCCAGTGGCCAGGGCTGGATCAGCTCAGATCAGAAATTGTTGCACATAATGTGTAGTCTGGTAATATCTGTTATCTGCAGCCAAAGTGCATTGTATGAAAGTCTCTTCTATGCACTTCCTGGCTCAGTCAGTCCCTCTGAGTCATTGGGGACAGACTGCTTATTACCACAGGACCAATGGCAGTGTCCGTTTTCTTATATTGGCTATGAAGAGAAGCTATAGCTAGCTTCAATATGAAAATGACTAAAGCTTCTGTACAGATCAACTATGTACGGATTACCCTCTATTTACCCAATATATTTGTACAGAAATTATTATGATATGGCATGATTTTATAATAAGTTGGAAGTCAAGCCATGCATTTTTCAAGAAAAGTTGCTTTGTTGTCTTGAGGGACTAGCACACTCGGGCTGCAGAACTTTCCTGCTGGGAAATTGCGCAGCAAATAATGGTCAATTCATACACAATTACTGATTTACCAGGTCAATAATAGCACTTACCTTGCTAACATTAGGAAAAAATAATCGGTTCAGAAAAGATTAAGCAACTTAAATAACAAATATTCTTAAAGACCTGGCATAAGAGCATAAGAAAATGGGAGTCTGCAGAAAGTTGATTGGCCCACACAAGGCAGATCCCTCTAATCATCAAGTGACTTCAGCCATATGGCACTGAATCCTAGCTGGATCGGGTCAGAAAAAAATGGAAGCTAAATATCATTGAGGAGATAGTTACAAAGGAGAGACATTACTCCATCATTTGAAAAATAGGAAAACTTGAGAGAATATCAGCAAGACTAATAGGAAAAGGGAGAGGACGAAAATGGAAACTAACGTGAATGGGCTAGAGAGTAGAGGGGAAAGTCTAGAAAATCTTGGTAAACAAAGTTAACCCTTTCAAGCTCCAAAACGCATTTATTTTCTGTTTCCTGGTAATTATTAAACAATTTTATTCAGATTAGGAAGGGCATATGGAAGTCATAGGGTTGATTGAGATAGCCTTTACCCTTTTAATTCCCACACATCCTTCCTAAGCTGCATAAAATCGTCTAATGGTAGCCAAAATAAACTTCTAAAACGCATCAGAGCTTCGAGGGGTTAACCAAAATAGTGGGTAGAGGAGTGGGTCATTAACAAAATTTTAACATTGTATGGCCTAGCCATAAAAGGGCCAATGCAGCTTCCCAATGGCGAATAGAGAAATGGAGTAAACCACATGGAAATGTAAGCCTAACAGTATGAACATTTAATATAAACTTCATATAAAAATAAAGTCGCTAGTCGTAGATAGTTGGAATAGGCTACTAAGTGCTATAGCAGGATCAAGAAAGATAGAGAGCTTTAAGATCAAATTAGGGATATGGACGAGATGGGTTGGGTGTGGGGGGATCTGCCGGGTAGGGGCCAGCGTTCTGAAGACTCTGACCGTTTTGGTGAGGTCGGTCCTCATTGTGTTGGTGAGCTGATCCTATTATTAGGCATTATAATTGGGGTTGGGTGTGAGAGGGATCTGCCTTGTGTGGGCCAAACGGTTTTCTGCAGACTCCTGGCCTAGATGAGTAAGGAAAGACATTATTTGGTCAATAGAAAACGAAGGCCACTCGGAGAGAATAACAGCAAAAGACGGTGGACGACAGACAACAGATAAAAAGTGAAAAGTAATGTAAACAGGCCAGAGAATAGGACATTCAATAAAAATGTGGGAAACAAAGTTAAACATGGCAATGGGAGCAGAGAGGTCGAGGTGAGTGGGACATTAAAGAAGGAATGGGTAAGCCTGGTAAGGCCTATCCGTAGTCGGGCCAACGCAGTCTCCCAGTGGTGAAGGGCTAGCCCCAACGGAAACGGAAACCTTAACGGAGCTCATTCGAGGAAATAGTTGGCCACGTGGTTCAGACAAGACATCAAGAGAAAGTAGGAAGAGAATCAGAGGCCGGAATAAATATGGCACTTTAGTGCACGTGGTTTCGAAAGGTGTCTGTAACCAGTGTAGTTGTTCCCTATAGCTACCTGGCCGAACAGTCCCAGCATAATTAGCGCTGGTCTATCACACTGTCTGCCATGGTCGGAGGGGTTGGAGAGACAAGCAAATTACCATAATCTTTTAGATCCTGATGCTTTACATCAATAGTAGAGGTTGTGCACAAAATTTAATTACAATTATTTCATAACTAAGGAATTCATTAACAAACCAAATTGTAGGCATTTACACAATTAGCTGCCCAAGATAATCTTTGTACTGATATAGATACATTCCACATGTATAGAATACTTACCAGTAGCGTCAACTATTTTCATAGTAATACTCCACCTTCTTGACGATGGTCTCCATTTGAAGTAAATCATAGAATACAATATAGTTCATAGGAAATACATTTGAAGGGCACTTTAGTACTGTAATATCATATATCCTGACCTCGCCATTGCATGTACATATAAATGTATGTCCTTTGATATACAAATTAAAATAATTAACTAGTTATTGAGTTTATTTTTTTTGTTAATAATGTATTTTAATTTGTTTTACATATAAACAATTAGAAAATATACTGTACAGTACTTTGAATACTTTCACTCACACATAATATAATTAATAATATTTCTAATAATGTATCAATAACAACTTAAATTCATAATTGTACTATAACGTGATTTATTATTTTCATAGGCTACACATTTATCACACTCTTAAAAATAAATATAGTGGGGCAACTTAGCATAACAATTGGGAGGTTTGACGACCTCCCTTATAACCAAATAAGGAAAACCTCTTATTTGGTAGCAGTCTCGGAGTATCCAACGTAGGGCTTATGATCTCAGCCGCTACCACAGCGGGCCGATTTATCGGTACTCACGCGAAGTAACCAAATAATCTCTAGAGTTGCACCTCAATTCACTACTAGGCACGTTGTACACACTCCGAGACGACTAAGAAGGAAGAGAAAGCGAAGGAGAGAAAGAATTGTTATAGTTACCCATTTAATCTAGCTGCTCTCGTCTAAGCCATGCTCCATGTTCTATGAGCCTGCGCCAGGACCTGCCAAAGTATCGAGGTATCAAGTAATCAGTTTAGATTGGATGGGCAGGGGATCGGCATGAGGGCGGGATACTCTGTCGTTGGATACTCCGAGACTGCTACCAAATAAGAGGTTTTCCTTATTTGGTTATAAGGGAGGTCGTCAAACCTCCCAATTTAGTAGCAGTCTCTACGTTTCCAACGTAGGGCTTGAATCCCAAATTGGAGGCGGACATCCAAGAAACCTTAAAAACCCCAAGCCTTAGCAAAAGTAGATGACCAAGAAAAGACACAAATAAACAAATCAGTTTATAGGAAAAAGAGCGTAACAGTACGGTGATATTAACCCGGGAGCTGCGGGGAGACTCTTAAGAGTTCCCCGGCGCACTGCGGGGAGACTCTTAAGAGTCAGAGAAAATAAAAATCAACTTTTGACATCGAAAAAACACAAACTTTTATATTTTTTTTTCTTTATTTTTTTATTTTTTTTTGGCCCGGGGCATGCAAAATCTCAGTCCTCTACCTCCCTCCTACACTGCTCCTCTCCTTCAGTTATCACCTATTTTCCATGTTATTCTCTTATTCTGAGGTATTTCGTGCTAACATTAGAAATCCGATTGGAGGGTGTGGTCATCACTGATAGCAAGCGAGTGCAAAAGAGAGAGAGAGAGTATCGATCGACTGCGTCTCCGTGGCCTTGGGGAAATTGGCGGGGGGAAAGCAGATGTATACATTATACAATCGCGGGCTATATCGTTTTGACCATCCAACGCTCACTCGTTTTATTGTTGTTCAGGTTAATACCTTATAATCAACCCATAATAGGCGCATATGGAAAATATTAATGCTATTAAGGCACATGAATATTTAGTGACGGAACACCTCAAATACGTCAGCACAGGGGACGTTTCCATACCCCCAGAGGGTTAAGAAGTACATGTTACAAGTGTATCAGTCTAGGGTCTAGGGTCTAAAAATGCACAGGCAGGTAAAGGAAGAGGTCATGTCGACCTTGGAATGGCACACCAACATGGGAAAGGTAAAGTCAATTGTAAAGTAGTACAAGAACAAACAGCACGGCACAGCATGTGGATGACCTCCGAAGACACTCTTATGTACAAGAAATGGGTATGAGGCATAGGCATACCAATACAAAAACCCGTAGACAGTATAGTCCAAACGGAATAAACCGTAAGAGTTACATCCGTAACACTAAACAGACAGTACTGTTCAGACAAGTATTGAAAGAGAAAGTCTTTGTACAAGCATACAAAACCCCCCCCCCCCTGTTGTAGGGAAAGGAAGAAAATACAGTACGGGAGGAAGAGACACAGGAGACGGTGGACGTCACCACATGACACTCTGTAGTTACATGACATGGGGAGGAGGTAGAAGCATACCAACACAAAACCCGTAGACAGTTGAGTCAGAAGTAAAAACTGAAAGAGCGAAATCCTAAAGTGAAGCCAAGTGGAAAGTATTCACAAAAACACAAGGCACGGCATAGCAGGCGGACGCCCACCAGAACGACAGTCTGGAGGTACATGACACGGTGAGGAGGCATAAGTATACCAACACAGAACCCGGAGACAGTGGAGTCAGAACGGAAAAAGTGTAAGAGCGAAAACCGTAAGTGAAGGCAGGTGTTAAGTGTTTACAAAACAAAATGGCACGGTATAGCCGGCTGACGACATCATCCGACATTCGTCATGTACAAGACATGGGGATGCGGCATAAGCATACCAAGGTAAAACCCGTAGACAGTGTAGTCATAATGTAAAAACCGTAAGAGCGACATCCTCCATATACCAAACAGACATGTATTGAAAGAAAGGCTTTGTACAAGCATACAAAAAAGACCCCCCCCCCCCCCCCCCCCCTTTGACAGGGAAAGGAAGAAAATACAGTATGGGACGAAAACAGCAGGAAGAGAAGCAGGATGGATGACGAAGCAGGGAACACGTTGATGGAACGCGACCCAAGGCATATGAAGCCTGGCCGTGGGCATGGAGAGGTATGTGCACACCGAAGCCCGTCCCGACACAGCGGCACACCCAGAAGCAACAGGGCGTGAATCCGGCATAGCAGAAGTTCCATACGAGTCTACAAAACGAACAGAAGGGGTCAAAGTGACGAACCCGAGGGAAGGGGCCCTGGCTATGGGTTGGAGCCGGACGGAGCCTAAAACAGGACTTCAGAAAGGTGACACCCCTCGTGAGGGAGCACCAGCCCCGTCAAGGCCTCCAAGAGTACCCCAAGAGCGGGCATGCGGCCTCGAAAGATGTAGGACCGCACATGCCGGCGAGTGTCCCAAACCAGTGATGAAGGAAACGGAACACAAATGCAACCGAGGGATCTGTGTGCCCACTACCCAGCGTCACGGAGCCAGTTAGGGAACCCAATCCAAGATGACGGAAGCCCTCCACGGAGACATCAGCCAGCGCCGACAAAGCATATCAGCCAAGCCGAGGTCAAAAGGCGGCAACCACCCAGCCACACAAACATTTACGACACAAATGCCAACAAGGTCCCTAGGGCCCCAATCCGGCCCAAGAGGGAAGCCGGAGACAGGGAGGGGAACGGAACACCACATGTTTCAGCCGTTTGGCAACACACTTTGCGGCGGCAACAGAGGTTACACGTTGGAGCAGCGGTGGGGCAGGACTTTTAGTGTTCCAGATAGGCCAATTGTCTAACCGACAGGAGAGTCTTGTGAAGGTGCCGACTCTTTGGAACACTGTGAAGGCTGGCGTGGTAACCGAGACTGCAGGAGCAAGTGCAGCGGGGGGGGGGGGGGTGGGTGAGGGGGGGGGGTGACCCCGGCGAGTCGTGCTGAGGCACGGTTAGCACCACACCAACAACATCCACAGTGACCACTGGGCGTGGCAGTGGTGAGGTGGGACCTGATCGTCCCACAGTACACCCCAACTACCGAACAGCAACCCGTCTGAGCCGGTACAAATGACGGGAACCCCGTACACGTATGTATAGTGGAGCGTACCAAGGACGGGCCGGCCACATGGGCGCGATCAACCAAACCCCGCGCCAGAAAAATCCCAGCCCGTGGAGGACGTAGCACATGAGTATTGCGACGGTCGGAGGCAATGTGGACACCGACTGTCACCCACTCCAGTCCGTGCCGAAGGCATCAGCGGAGAAGAAGACCAACCGAAAGGCCACCGACAAGCCCGCCAGGGCAAGACAGCGAACCCGCAGGAAGAAGAACGGTACCAACAGGATCAAGGCCCGGACGCAAAAGCGAAGAGCCCTGACCACTCGCCGTGGTGGCGGAGACCCATGTTAGATCGGGAGTCCCACCCCCCTCAACACGACGCATCTGTGGCTATCCAGATGGCCGCCGGGGAGCAGGCCAGGGCACCGCTGCCGCGAGCGAGCCCCGAGCGACCCAGTGTGATAGTCTCATATGTAGCAAGCGCGGTCCCGGCCACAGCCAGTAAAGGGGGGGGGGGGGGCGATACAGGGAAGTGTTAGGGGACCAGTAGAACAAGGTAGTCGAGTCCGAGCTGGCCTAAAGGCACGGTCAGTGCCGCCCAAGGGAAAGATCCCAGCCGGGAAAACACCCAGAACATGCTCGTGAACGAGAACGGGCAGAACACGACAAGTGTACTCACCTCACCTAATTCACCTAATTGTAGTATACAGGATTTGAGCCTAAGCTCGTGTTGTCCTGTCTCTCTCTCTACATTTATCCAATTTTGCTTTAAAAGTTTGGATATTTCTTGCTCCCACCACCTCCCCATCCAACTTATTCCAACACTCAATGCTTCTATACGGGAAGCTGAACTTTCTTACATCAGACTTACATATAACTTTCCTCAACTTACAATCATGACCCCTGGTTCTTCCCTCGTCCCTCACCACAAAATCTCCCTTGTCGATCTTCTCAAAACCTTTCACACACTTAAACATCATGAGCATGTCACCTCTCTCTCTCCTCTCCCTCAGCGTTGGCAGCTTTAGCCTCTCCAATCTCTCCTCATAAGGTAGGTCTCTAAGGCTAGCTAGCATCTTAGTGGCAACTCTCTGAAGTCTTTCCAGTTTTTTATTATGTTTTATAAGGTGTGGAGACCACACCACTGCTGCATACTCCAGTCTTGGTCGTATTATTGTCCCTATTATTTTTGCTAACATCTCTTCATCTAAATAATTCAGAGCTATTCTCATGTTAGTCAACACTGCATAGGTTTCACCAGTTATTTTATTTATATGCTGTTCAGGTGACAAGCTGTCTGCCCACAACTACCCCTAGGTCTTTTGCTTTCACAGCTTTAACTAATTATTTCATCTCCTATTTTATATCCCCAAGAAGGGTCTATATTTACTTTTTCCCATCTCAAGAACCTGACACTTACTCGTGTTTTGAATTCCATTTTCCAATGTGTTTGACTCCAACTCATATAACTTATCTAGATTCTCTCTGTAATTCTTCACAACTACTCCTACTTGTAATATGCTTCATTAATTTTGCATCATCAGCAAAAATTAGTATATATGAGCCTATTCCCATTTGAATGGTCGTTGATGAAAACCAAAAACATGATTGGGGCACCAAAAACCAGATCCTTGAGGCACTAACTCCGCTTTTTAACCCTTTTCCAACGAGGAGAACTTTCCTTTTATTTACTGTTCGGCATTTTTCCCCTCCGCAATTAAATAGTTTTCAAAACATCCACTTTAACTAATACTACCCGCTCAACCCGCCCACAGTCCTGAGGCTTCCACAAAACAATCTTCTTATGAGGCACCTTATCAAACTGCCTGACTTGACAATCTAAGTAGATACAAATTACCCACCCCTCCCCTCCCTTGTACAATGTCAATTACCCATATCATAGTTAACTCAACAAATTTGTGGTACAACGAATGACCTTTTCTGAACCCGAACTTGTTTGGCTTGAAAGTATTTTCCCTCTCCTCCAACATACCCACCAATCTTTTCTTCTAATCACTCTTTTCACAAAGCTTGCATATAACACGTCGGTTAAGGATACCGGTCGTATTTATAAGGTTGTAGAGGCGGGTCTTCTTTATTTCCAACTTTTATATATTGGAGTTATATTTGCTTGTTTCGCTCCATTCTAAAGGGAAGTTCCCCCTTGTTTAATGAGTATTGAACAATATTAAAAAATAGGTTCCTCACTAGTTGTTCAGGAAACATTCTCATTTATACTTACCCATTCCAGCAATGTTTTTGTTAAAAATCTTATCGGGCCCATAGAATTTTCTCACGTCCAATCTTCTTTCCAACAATGATTTTAGTAGTTCATACCTTGTTGACTTCTATCGGACTCTAGTCCCTGTATCTCATGTTCAATTACCACCACCCCAGGTTCTACATAGTCATCCTCCCTCCACACCAAACACAGGATGTTAATGTGCCATCATTCATAATTTCACACATACCCACTGTGTCTTCATATAAATTGACCCTCTCTCCTAAGCTTTGTTATTTTAATCCTTTATTTTAGTTTTATAACACGTGTATATAACTATAGAACAGTTTGGGTTCTTTTATTAAATTTGTTTACTATATCTTTTTCAAGTTCTCTTTTTCCGCAGTTCTTTTTCCTTCCTCATCTTATAGTCCTTGAAATAGTTGTTTCTAGACATTCTTATAACTCCTCCCATTTTTCCTCAGTGTGTCTCCTTCTCACTTTCATTTCCATGCAGAGTCCTTTTTTGTTCTGGGCAATGTGACATCGCATGTTAACAAACTGTTAAACCCATTAAACCACTCTTTCTCCTTAGCCAGCTTTCTTATCCTTAAATGTTGGTACCTATTTATCTAATTTATCGACCCCCTCCCCTGTAAAATGTCCTAGTAACATGGTGTATTTTACTTAATACCTGGAAGAATCTGTTCTTGCTCAATAAAAGTCCATACTATATTTGCAGAGTATCCTCGTAATGATTCATGAATCCGCCTTACTATAATTTAGTCTAAATTCCCTATGTTCCTCCTCTCTGCCTTCCAGAAATTCCACTGTTCCAATTCAAATTCAATCACAGCATGATCGCTTTTTCCCATGGGACCCAATAATATGTTAGGTTCTTTATGTCTTGGGGGTCTTTGGTGAATAAGAAGTCAAGTCTTGATGGTTCATCAACCTCCTCTAAATCTTGTATTTTCCGTAACGTGTTGTGTTAATAGATACCCCATTGTTAGTTCAAGAAATTTGATACCCCAAGTATTTTCATTTGAACCCGCAGCCAAACATTTCCCAATCCACCTACCCGCAATTAAAGTCCCCTGCAAGAATAAGCCTATTTTTCCTTTTACAAATAAATTATAAAGAACGCAAGGTTTCCAAAATTAATTCATTTAGATTCAATCGTTTGTCCAAGATTGAGTCTTAGTGAGGTAAAATACATTGATAACACTGTCCAATTTTGACCTATCATTATACTCAATTTCAAGTGCTACCACTTCAGCAACTATGCTATCACCCCCAAGTTTTAATTCTTTAGACAGTAATTTTATTATCTACCATGCATTCAACACACTCCTCCTCCTAGCTTTAGAACCTGTCTCTTCTCCATGTACTGTATCCTGCACAACTAAGTATATTCGTGTCTACCTCCGGGTTAAGCTTAGTTTCAGTCAAACATACTACCAGGGCCTCTCTCTCTTACATCATTCGTATAACTAAATCTTTTTGGAAATTAACCCATCAATATTTGTATACATGAACTTAGCGTTTCCACTATTTTCCCTATTTTTCTCGTCCCTCGCCCGTTACTTTCTTTTTTGTACTTACCCCTACCAATTTATTTCCTAGATTGTCTCATCTCCTCTTGTCTACACATGGACTGTTTCTCGCTCCGTTTCCACCTACCCTACCTCATGCCTCCACTGGGGACTGTTTCTCTCATATCTCCACCTCCCCTCTCTCTGCCTTCTCCCCCGTCACCCGCCCAATCTCCCGTTCCCTCCCTACTTCGTCCCTTCGCTTTATATACCATTTCTTGCGTCTTTCCCTCCCACCACTCTCCAGAAAAACTTCTTTTCGTCTTATTTCGTCCTTTCTCCATTCTGTACCATTTGCCTCGGTTTTGCAATTCCTTTTCTTATGTTTCGATCGATCTCAATAGCATGTCTTTTCTAATTGTACATTTTCTTAAACTTGCTGGTCCAGTTAAGGCTCCATGTTACAGTTCATTATTGCATCCACTGTTACCCTAGACGTAAACAACTGCACTCTCATTGGCCTTGTGTTTCCCTTACTATAGTTACCCATTCTCCTAACTTCTTCAATATCATCTATCCAGTTGTTTCCTTCTTCATCGACACTGCTTGATCAATGTTTTTACCTTATTAATTTCTTCCTCTATCCCTAGCTTTCCTATCAATAATGTGGATCCTCTATATCCCCAAATACCATAATACACGTAATTCTATCTATTGTTTCACGCAGGACCTGTTCATTTCTCCTCATAGCTTTTGACTACCACTGATTCTAAATCTTTATTTTCCCTTATGATTGTTTCTTTTGTTCCTCCATGATTTCCTTCATTGCCACTTCCTTCACTTTTCCGCCTTCGTCATTAACCCATTTATTGTGTTTCTCCTGAATCTCCTCCACATGGGTTTTCATTTCCTTGGTTTGCCCCTTGTATTCTTAAGGTTGCAATCTTAACGCTTCATTTTCGTACTGGAGTTGCCCCATATGAGTTTGAATATCTTTTAGGCTAGACCGACTCAAAACTTGTCCAGGCTCGTTGTCCCCAGCTCTGAGCACCACAGATTGAACATATAGCCTCAATCTGTGAACTAAAACTCACCTTCCACTCCTGCATATTCCTCCCTTCCACCTTTTAATGTGCATTCAGCTCCACTGTATAATTTTCCCGAGAATGTTTTAGTCGGTCTCACAGACTTCAAATCCATCAAAGTCAGCCATATTTGTCTACATCAACCTCGCATTTCACAATCCACTGGAATTATTGTTATCACTCGAAATATCCCTCACTTGCTTTTAATCTCAAATTATTTTTAATACTGCATGTTAATACAGGACAACACCAACATATCCTTATACTGAAGTTTAGGTGAGTTTATTTTACGCGCGTCTGTAAACAGCTTGCTAGATCAGCTGATTTTCGCGGAGCCGTGGGTGGCGGAGGTGGTGTCTCGTCGGTGGTCTAGGGCACGGTGTGTGGACGTGGGACACCCGACCTGGGGGAAACAGAGCACAGTGGAGGTTCCATGGCCCCCCAGTGTGAAGGTGGGACGGAACGCCAGGTGAAATAGCGATGGTGAAAACCCAGGCCCGCGGACACGGCACGACTACCGCGAGCGTGTCCAGG
>CM064546.1:51249323-51460335 GCA_032716605.1 Paralithodes platypus | reverse complement strand
TGTTTTTCATCCCTGGATCCTCCGTCTATTTTCATGGTTGCCCGATTGATGATGGGCAGGTTGAAATCTCCTGTGATGATTGACATCTGGAGCGGTAGTTGGCAGATTTTGTAGGGAGTGAGGGTAGCCTTCTCTGTGACCATCCTTGAAAAATTTCGCCCGATATGCTGGTTGGAGCGGGATGTTGGGGCTGGATCGGCTACAAACATTCATGATGAGGGTGTCATGTCAGGATTGTCGTGGTGTACTAGATAGCTAGCCTCTGTTGTTGCCGTTGAATGGAGAATGCCAACTAAAGTTTCGTGGTATTGGGGTGCGGGGGAGGGGGAGCCCCGCCATTTATCCTCCCTTAGGTCGTAGAGTGTCTAGCTCATCCGTGTCTGGTCTGTCTCGGCTCGTGTCGTTGCTGGGAATAGTGTCCCAGAAATTATGGGATATTTATCTCTGCATACCAAACATGTTTCGTTCAAGTGTGTGATGCTTTCTGTGAGGGCTAAGAAAAATTTAGTTTATCTTCCTCTGCAATTTCTTCCCAACATGCGGGACGCTTTACATTGATTGTTTCGTGGGTAGAGATCCTCTGATTGGTGCCCACAAAAAAACTAGTTGAGTGGTAGTTGGCAACCTTCCCTCTGTGGTTCATGTCTGGCCCCCTCGGTTTGGAGTAGGAATCTCTGCCATTATCACTTTGAGACCGTTTTTTCCACTTTGGCAAGATAGATGTCCCATTAACGTACCTCTAAAAAAGCACCTTGGGTCTGGCAATTAGCTCGTGTCGTACCAGTGCTGCTATTCTTACCTTGTGAGTTTGCTGGATGGGTTGGCCATCTTCTGACGAGCATTGCGTTGGCTTTCTAATTTTTCCTCATGTGTGGTGTGTAGGCAACACTTCGCCCCTTTGGATGTGTTTCTGTAGCATGCTTCCCTTGGTTTGTTGACATTGTTTCTGGGCGTCAGTATTTTGGCTTCCCTTGATGTTGCTGGAAGATTGCCAGTCTCATGATAGTACATTATTTTTTTTTTTTTTTTTTTTAAGAGACAATGAAAACGGAGGAAGGAAAAACACAGATTAAAACAAAAAGGTCCATGTGCCTAAAGGTATCCTCCATTTATAAAATGTTTGTAACAACTGGATTTAAACATTTGGGATTGTAAGTTTGTGGAAAGCAATTCGAGGGAAGTGAATTCCAAAGAGTAGTAGCTCTGGGGATAAATGAATTCTGATAAGCAGAAGTTCTGCATTGTGGAGGAGAAAGTGTAAATTCATGGGCGCTCTCAGCTGCCCTAGTTCTACGGGGAAAGATGTGGAGAGGCGGCACAATTGAAGCAAGTTCCTCGGAACAATTGCTGTGAAAATATCTGTAGAATAATGCAAGGGATGCAACGTTTCTTCGTATGGCTAATGTAGGAAGGTCCGGTGTGATTGCAGGGTTATTGATTAATCTAATAGCTTTATTTTGAATTTTGTCCCAACTGCCTCAATGCAACCACTCCACTTCCACCCCACAGAGGTGAACAGTACTCCATCTGAGAGCGCACATGACTTTTATATATTACGGCCAACTGCTCGTCAGTGAAGAATTCTCGAACTCTGTACAGGAGTCCCATTTTTTTAGAGGCATTCTTAGCAATGCTTCTAACATAATGTGTCCAGCTCAAGTTAGTAGTTAATGTTACACCGAGAATGTCAATACTAGGGGAAGTGGGAATATTTACATCATTAAAAAATATATGGGATTCCGTGAGATTCTGTCGGTTAGAAAATTGAATGTACTTGGTTTTCTGTGCATTAAAGGAAACTAGATTCTCTTGTCCCCATTCATTAATTCTAGAAAGGTCCTGGTTCAGAGAAATTGCAGTGTTTATTTTTGAATTTATAAGATCGGGTTGGGTGAAAGAATTGGTAAATGTGAAGGAACTGTGGAGTGTTGAGTCATCTGCGTAGGAATGTATTGGATTATGAGTGGTAGATATGAGATCATTGATATGAATGAGGAACAGAGTTGGGGCCAAAACTGATCCCTGGGGAACACCAGCATTTATTGAGTGACATTGAGAATAAAGACCATCTACCATTACACGTATTTTTCTGTTATGAAGATAAGAAGAAATTAGTGGAACTAATGATGCAAGGCGTAGTGTGACATCTTCGACAATAAGGATTGATGCCAGACTCTATCAAATGCCTTTGATATATCCAGTGCTATTGTATGTGTTTCAACCATGTTGGTCTGTAGCTTGGTTGATTTGATGGTAAGAAGGCAAAGAATGTCTGCAGTTGATCGACATCGTCTAAAACCATATTGCCTATCACTGATTAATTTATTATTCTCAAGATGCTTAATTATGTGATTATTTAATATAATTTCAAAAACTTTGCCAAGAGTGGAAGTTATAGCTATTGGTCTGTAGTTTGATGGATCTGAGAGGCACCTTTTTTAGGAACTGGATGGATGTTTGCTTCTTCCAGGGTACTGTGAAGCATGAGGTATGAGTACACAGACGGAAAAATTTTTGCCAATACAGGAGCGAGCACCAAGGAGCAATTCTTAAGTACTATTGGAGGAATTTCATCTGGACCAGGAGCCTTATCTACTGAGAGATTCTGCAAAATAGTTTTGACATGTCTGGTGTGGATCTTAAGTGAGGGAATTTCAGGTGAATTAAAATTAAGTACAGGGACATCTTGATTTATGTCATCTAAGGTTGAGTTGGTGGAGAAAATATCTGCAAGAAGGTTAGCTTTACCTCGTGGGTCACTTACAAGATTGCCAGTCGGAGATTTTAATGGTGGAATGGATGAAGCAGTAGTGAAGTTGGATTTGAATGAGTTAAGAGTAGACCAAAATATTTTGTTATCATTTGGATTATTTAGAAGTTTATTTGCCTGCTTATGGAGAAAGTTTGATTTAGTTAGGTTTAATACAGTTTTGGCATGATTTCTGATGTTTCTAAAGTAATTAAAGGCTTCATGTGTTTTTGATCTTGTGTATGCATTGTAGGCTATTGCTTTTTGTTCAGTTACTCTAGCACAATTATGGTCAAACCATTTAGGTGAATTAGATCTTTTACTGTACTTTTGATGGGGAATAAAAGTTTCCATTCCAATTTTACAAAATCTTGTATGTGGCTCAAGGTGGAGTGTGCATCATTAGAAAAGAAAGAGGTCCAGGGAATATCAATAAAGAAACCTTGAAGACCCTCCCAGTCTGCCCTATCGTAATGCCATTTAGTCACCAAAACAGGTTCAGAGTGGGAAGGTGTGGTAGGTGATAGACAGGTGGCCTGTATCAGACAGTGATCAGAAGATCCAAGTGGGGACCTCACTGGTAACATCATAATTTTCTGAATTGGTTGTTAAAAATAAGTCCAGTAGGTGGAATTATGATTAGGATTATCTGGTACACGGGTGGGTTGGTTGACTAGTTGAATGAGATTAAATGAGTCTGCAAATAGCTCACATTCAAGACCAGCATCATCAGTCCTGGCTGAATGGAGTGAGCCATTCAACATTATGGACATTAAAATCACCCAACACAGTGATTTCAGAAGAAGCATTTAAGTTGAGGACACTGAGTTGTGAGGACAGAGAATCAAAAAGACTTTGCTCTGGAGGAGTATTTGGGGACCGGTAGATGCAACATATTTATTTAAATTTACCAGCAGAAATTAATTTGTATATAGAATAATCAAAATAGGGACAATTGAAACTAGTAACCTCCTCCAGGGCAATTTCAGATTTTGCGAAGCAACATACACCACCTTTAGGTCTGAAATTTTGGAGCAGTTGATAACCTGGAAAATTAAATCTAGATGTGTCAGATGTGGATGTTACTTGAGTCTCTGTCAAAAAAAGGAGAGTAGGGGATTCTGCTTGAAGAAATTGGTGTACAGAATTGATGTTAGAGTAAAGTCCCCTTATATTACTAAAGAAATAGCTGTACTGACAAGCAGCTTTGGGACGTTGCAATGCTCTTGACACAGTCGCATGATGACGACCGGGAGGGCCCTGTGTCAATAACCCAACCCTGCCGGGGGTGGATATCCGAGGGACCACCAGGTGTGCTCTTAACAATTGTACTGCCATATTTATAAGGTATGCCCTTTTGCCCTTTTGTTGAGCGAGATTCTGCATACATATGGGTGGTAGTCGATGCACTTCCATCCACGCTTGCAACCGATCCTTTCATCCCGAGCTGGCTGAAAGTTGTTGGATATTGGACTTTGGACATTGGACATTCGGATGTAAACAAAGCGACGAATCTCAAGCGATCTTGAACGAAGCAAGCTGGTTTGCTTAGATACGTTTAGTATGATCAATACGTATATTATTTATGTTGTATTTAATATTTATTGGCAAATCTATTATCACACAATTAAATTTAAATTATAAGTAATGTTAACCAGAAAATACATAATTTTATATACGGCTAGGCTATTGTTATGGAATAACAAGCCATAGTAAATACCGATGATCCCGAAATTCCTGAATATCCAATAGAATCCTGAAAACTGTTGGATATTGGACTTTGGACATTGGACATTGGACATTCAAACATTACTGGATAGTGAATAACCTATTGAATATCCAATCAAACCCTGAAAACTGTTGGATATTGGACTTTGGACATTCAAACATTACTAGATATTGATTAGGCTAGCCTAGAGTTGAATATCCAATAAAAACCTGAAAACTGTTGGATATTGGACTTTGGACATTGGACTTTGGACATTCAAACTGAAAAAAAAAAGAATTCAAACTACTAGATATTGATTAGCTTAGAGTTGAATATCCAATAAAAAACTGAAAGCTATTGGATATTGGACTTTGGACATTGGACTTTGGACATTCAAACTGAAAAAAAAAAATATTAAACTACTAGATATGGACTTTGGACATTGGACTTTGGACATTCAAACTGAAAAAGAAAAAAATATTAAACTACTAGATATGGACTTTGGACATAGGACTTTGGACATTCAAACTGAAAAAAACAAATATTAAACTACTAGATATGGACTTTTGGACATTCAAACTGAAAAAAAAAAAAAATCAAACTACTAGATATTGATTAGCCTAGAGTTGAATATCCAATACAAAAATGAAAGCTGTTGGATATTGGACTTTGGACATTGGACTTTGGACATTCAAACTGAAAAAAAAAATTCAAACTACTAGATATTGATTAGCCTAGAGTTGAATATCCAATAAAAAACTGAAAACTGTTGGATATTGGACTTTGGACATTGGACTTTGGACATTCAAACATTACTGGATATAAATTAGCCTAGAGTTGAATATCCCATAAAACACTGACAACTGTTGGATATTGGACTTTGGACATTGGGCTTTGGACATTCAAACATTACTGGATATTGAGTAGCCTAGAGTTGAATATCCAATAAAATTTTAAACTCTGTTGGATATTGGACTTTGGACATTCAAACATTACTGGATACGGTATTGAGTAGCCTAGAGTTGAATATCCAACAAAATCCTGAAAACTGTTGGTATGGTGGTGAGCTAGGCTATAGTGATTGAATGGGGCTGGAAAATGTGCAAGCTAGCATGGGAGAAGGGGAGTGCACCTGATGACTGGAAGACAGGCAGGGTAAAGGGGAAAGAGGAGTGTGTGGTAACCACCAAGGAATATGACTTTTAAGCGTAATAGGGAAGGTGTACAGTAGGTAATGATTGAGAGGTTGAGAGCGAGAACGAAGAAATGGATAGGTGACGAGCAGGGCGGTTTTAGGAAGGGAAGAGGATATGTAGATCAGATATTTACCCTGAAATGTGTTGTGGAGACATATCTGGAGAAGCAACAAAAGCTGTAGGCTACTGTATGTTCCCTTTATGGACTTCGAGAAGGCCTATGACAGAGTGGATAGAGAAGGTACTGTATATGGAAGATACTTTGAATAAACGGAGTAGATGGCAAGTTGCTGAAAGCAGTGAAGAGCATGTATGAGGGTGTAAAGGCAGCAGTACATGTGGAAAATGAGCAGAGCGAGTTCTTTGATCTGAATGTTGGGTTGAAACATGGTTGTGTGATGTCCCCTTGATTGTTTACTGTATATGTTGATGAGTCATGAAAGAAATACAGTCTCCTTCACTATCTGATGCCCCATTCTACGAGAATATTATAGGTTTTTTAGGTGTTTCGGTTTGGGTTTTGGCTGGTCCAAGAATGCATCCCCATTGACCCCATTAAATTTATGGTTTGCTATATGAATTTTCTATTGTAAGATCGGGTTTTTCATGAACGTAACCCAATCGTAAATCGAGGGAGACCTGTACAAGGAAGAGCAGTGGATGTTGGTATATCGCTGATAAGGGAGGGAAACAAATCGAAGCTACCTGTACTGCTGTTTGTTGATGATACAGTTCTGATGAGCGGTAATGAATGGGAGTTACAGGGTCTGGTAAATATGTTTGGAACTGTGTGCAAAAAACGAAATGTGAAGGTAAATGCGGGGAAGAGCAAGGTTATGGTCTTCGAAAGGGGTGAAGCCACAGAGTGTGAGGTGAAGTTGAATGGTCAGGCTATGGAGATTGTCAGCTCATTTCAGTATCTGGGCAATGTGCTGAGTAAAGATGGGAGTATGGATGAAGAAGTGCGGGATAGGGTCCAATAGGGGAAGAGGGTTGTAGGAACGCTGAAAGCAATAACAACAAATAGGGTGGTCAGTATGGAAGTGAAGAAGTCCTTGCATGACAGTGTGGTAATCCTGACACTGACTTACGGAAGCGAAGCACGGACGTTGGTGGAGAAACTCAGACCAAGAGTGAGAGGGGTGGAAATGAGTTACTTGAGAAGTGCGTGCGGAGTTACATGGAGGGATAGACTGACGAATGAGGAAGTAAGGTGTGGTGTGGAGGTAGATGAGCTGGAAAGTGTAAAAAATAACACTTTAAGATGGTTCGGCCATATGAAGCGTATGGGAAGCGAGAGAATGACTAGGAGGGTGTACAAGATCAAGGTGGAAGGACAGAGTGGGAGACGTAAACTGAAAGAGAGGTGGAAGGATGGAGTGAAGAAGTATATGGATGAAGGCAGTGCTGGTTGGAAGGAGTGGCATCGACTGATTGGGCACAGAGGTGCATGGGGACGTTTCTTTCGTGGCCACTCCTTCGGGGATCACGGCGTCAGGCAATAGATAGATAGATAGGTAATTGTTCAGGTTTAGTATCTGCCGTTATAATATTCTGTTGTCAATTTGTGTATTTAGCACTTGTAATTGCTCTTCTGTGTCCAATGTGTGAGGTGTTTATTGTGTCCTGTTATCTGATGAGTGTTATGTATTATGATTGTTATTGCTTGGCGCATCACGCATGTCACACAGCAATTATCTGCAATATTTATGGGTATTACTTGAGATCAATTTCTTTTACTTTGTGTTCATTCATAATGTTCTTGAAGTGTTGCGAGTGGGACGGTGAAGGGAAATTCACTCTAAAAAAATGTTGGGTCCTGGCGCAGATTCTAACCCGTGTCATAGGGATTCCAATACATTCTGCATTAACCATTCAGCCAACCAGGCTGTAAAAAAAGCAGTAACCTTCATTTCCCTTTGGAGTGACTAGGTTATGGTCCCAGACGAGACTCGCTGTACAATAGTGTTGAGTTTCTTGAACTTTCCAACGCAATTTTTTTTTTTTTACAATGTTCTGACAGCACCGCTGATGGGTTCAGATGGTGTGGGTATTTTTGGAGGTACAGTACTTACACTTACATCACATCAGGGCACAATGTCTGAGGTTATTACAATTCTTGGTGCAATTTTATTGTAGTAGGCCTACAGGTAGGCCTACTGCACTTTATGATACGGTAATGTACACTACTTTCAATATAATACTCTATTTTAAATTCAGTTTAATACTCTTGTGACTAAGTTTTCCTGTATCCATCACATCCACCTTTCTTCTCTCCTTTTCCTTCAGAGCCCATGTCTCAGCCCCATACATCACTGTTGGCACAACAATTCCTTGATAGCCTACATTGCACTTTATACTTCCATTCCGAGATTTCTCATCTTCCACATACAGTACTTCCCATTGCTCCGAAAACCTTCCTTCCTTCACACACTTGTTTTACCTCCATTTCCACACCTCGACTCCTGCTTATTGTTCCTCCTAGATATTTAAGACACTACTTGTTCCAATATTTCCCCATCTAGATTCACCCTACGATCACCCCTATTAACACAATTACTTTACTTTTATTGACGTTCACCTTCAGTTTCCTCCTCCCAAAACCACACCAAACTCTTTGACTACCCGCTGCAGTTTCTCCTCAGAATCCACCACCAACACTGTGTCATCAGGGAACAGCAACTGATTCAACTTCCAATCTCTACCATTCTTTCCTACTAAACCCAATCCTCTTCCCATAGTTCTAACTTTCACCTCCCTCACCACACCATCCATAAACATATTAAACAGCCATGGTGACATTACACAACCCTGTCGCAAACCCCCATTTACCGCAAACCATTCACTCAACTCACCATTTCCTACTATAAAACACGCTCTGCTCCCTATATAAAAGTCTTTAACTACTTTTAACAAATTTCCTCCAATTTCATAAATCCTTAACCCTTAAAAAGCGGCTCACCACATAAGTCGAGTTGAAAAAACTGGCAAAAAACGGGTGAAAAAAGGGTGGAAATAGAGTGAAAATGGGTGGGATAGTAATGATCCATACGTCCGACATCTGTGGCCTCCCGGCCCACACTAACTCCAGTTCCCCCACCGCGCGTGAGGATGACAGTGTAACCAATAGTTCGCTAAAAGTGAGCAAGGTAGCAAAATCAGCTAAACTTCCATCTTCGAGGTAACACTGTCAGTGCTCCACCAGTGCTACGTAGCTGTATGTGGCGTCATTGTGTAGCGATTTCCACCTAGTTTTCGGCGCAATACAGTTCCTTTCATACTGATGGTTGATATAGCAGTCAGAACGGCCCAGAAAGGCCCAAAACGGCCACAGAGCACCCGCTAGAGGAGGGTTAATGATAAACAGTATATCCAGCAAACATAGAGGGTTGACAGATACGCTGGTGCAGAGATAAAACAGTTTATTGAACCCGCTCCCAAACACCGGTCCCAACCCGGTTGCCCCTTCCTCAGAGTAAACAAAAAATGGCGCTGCGATAAGCGTGCCCAATATGATAATAGTGTACAGTAATATATTAACTGTTGGCTATATTTAACACATTCCCTATTATTTAAAAAAATAAAAAAATCAATCACATATCCTACTCAAAGAATGAGAATAACTGAAGATTATCGATACAGTACAAAGGTGTTTTCTTCAAACTCTGGTGAAAGAAAATATAAAGTATGATACAAAATACAGTACCGGTATTGTACCAGAATACAGTACCGGTATTGTACCCAAATTGTTACCATAAGGTTCTGCGAAATACTCTTATTTCACTTAAACTATACTATTACAAAAAAAGGAATATATACTGTAGATCAAACATTTACAAATGGTAGCCTATATATATAATGTAAAGAAAAAGAAAATACTAAAAAATATAGAAAAGCACAAAATTACACATATACAGTATATGCTGTACATACATATATATATTTCAGAATTACATATTTGTACACAACAAACCCCTTGATACAGCATGAATTAAAGGGTTTACATTGGCTCCTCTCTTTGTTAAGCCATCTGAAATCTGAAAACTAGATTCTACCCAATTCATACACATTTCTTCCTTATGAATCATTTGTTTTATCATGGCTAAGTTTATTCTCAGCCTCTTCTCTGCGACATTCTTTGTTGAGTGTACATTTTCATAGAGGGATTTGTTGTCAACATTACAAATTATTGGAAACTTATTTACAAAACTTCCATTATACAAAATTTCAGAGAGTATTTGACAGAGATAGTAACTTGCATCAACAGCTTCATTAGCTGCGAGAGTCTCGGCTGCCAAAGTACTTTTAATCACTCTTTTAATCTATTTGGACTCCCATGATAAGACACAGGTTTTCCCATTTTCTCCCACAAGAAATAGTACATGACCCCCTGCACTGGATGACCCATCAGGTGAATTTGCATGTGAAGCATCACTATATGTCACAAGTTTACATTTTTTAGAGTCCCATAAAACAGGAAACAGCAAGTTACAATCTTCATTATTCAGCTTCCTTACACATTTATTGGCTTTCATTACATCTTCAATCTTGGGATGCTTCATATTGCAAGTGGGCTATAGGACATCATAATTAATATCAGGTCTGGTGTGATTACTCATCCAACCTAGTTTCCCTATCTGACTTCTCAGTTCTTCAGTTTGAGTTTCATTCAAATTGTCATCTTTATTACCACTCTTTACTGTGATGGGCTTTACTTAATTTAGATAAGCATTTTGGTCAAGAGAAATGCCCTCTTCACCTTGCCTTAGGTCTAGTCCAATATACCTGAAGGCTTCCGCTGACTGTTGCCCTATCTTGAACTTATCTTTAATTCTACTGATGACAACCTTCTCAAACAACTGTCTTCCTCCCCAGATAAAATCATCCACATGCATAGTAGAACACCTGATAATTTGTTGTTATTATACCAGTAAAAACCAGCAGGGTCCGCCTTGACTTGAGTACAACCCAGAGTGTGAAGCAACTTTCTTACAGTAAGATACCACTCTCTCGAGGCATCATTCAGACCGTAAACACATTTCTTTAATTTCCACAAAATTTGATCAGAAGAGTTTGCTTCTTTGGGTGGTTTTCAGTAAACCTCTCGGTGGAAATCTTCACTCTGCAAGAAAACTGCCTTCACATCATTGGAATTACACTGCCACTGATTAGTTGCCATGACTGCTAAAAAATATCCTCAGGACCTCTTTACTTACTGTGAGAGAATCGGTTCTAGTGCATTCAGACTCTTCAAACCCTCTATCCAGTCTTTACCACATACAGTTGAAGTACATGCAGAGTCAAGTACTGCACTGTTGAAAGATTCAATTACAAATGCTCTCATTTGATCATCTTTCATACCATCACCAACCATTAGCACAATATCTTCCACATCCTCTCTGCACTTACTCTGTCACATTTATTTGTCTTGATTGTTCTTGTCTATCTTGATTAAATTTTCTTCTATGAGGACAGTTAGAGCCATAGTGCATGGTTGACTCACAAATCCTACATCTCGTGGGATTAGCATCTCTATCTAAAGGGTTACCTTTCCTAGATCCCACAGCTGCAACATTATCCTGTCTCCAACCTGATGACTCAGACTTACAGTAGAGTCACACATCTCACGCATTTCGATCCCACGATTACGCATCCCACGGTACTATCCAATGGCTACCTGAATTCTCATCCCACGAAAAAACACACGATTCCCACGGCTTTGGCGGCGACGGTGGGGTGACGGAGAACGAGAGTGGGGCCACGGAGGGTGGTATCTAACATCCGCCTCCCGTCTATCACCACATCCATCACAATAATCACCTCATCAACTTTTCTAAGTTTTTTGTTTGTGTTTTACTTACCTTTCTTTTCATAGCAGCTTGAAAGCCTGTAAGCTTGTTTTGAAAGGCGTCCGTCCGACGCATGTAAACAACAGCTGGTAAGGCGTCGCTTGTTCGTGTATTTACCTAATTGTATTTACCTAATTGTAGTTTACAGGAGTTGAGCTAAGCTCGTGTTGTCCCGTCTCTCAGTCTACTTTTATCCAATTTTTTCTTGAAAATATGGATGTTCCTTGCCCCTACCACCTCCTCCTCCAACCCATTCCATTTGTCAATACATCTATAGGGGAAGCTAAACTTCCTGATATCGTTCTTGCAGGTAGGTCTTTTTACTTTGTAGCTGTGGCCTCTAGTTATTCCTGTATCCATAATTAATATATCCTCCCTATCCAGCCTCTCCAGCCCCCGGGTACATTTGTACATCATTATCATGTCTCCCCTCTCTCTCCTCTCTTTTAGACTCGGTAGATTTAATTTGTCTAGCCTCCCTTCATATGGCAGTTCTCTGAGACTTGGAACCAATCTAGTGACTGCTCTCTGGATTCTTTCTAACTTGTGAATATGCTTCTTTAGATGCGGGGACCACACCACTGCTGCATACTCCAATCTTGGTCTAATCATACTCTTCATAATTTCGCTACCATGGTCTCATCCAAATAGTTCAGAGCAACTTTCATATTCCCGGCCATTGCATACATTCCGCTAAAGAGCTTGTTAATATGTTTCTCTGGCGACAAAGTATCTTGTATAATCAACCCTAAATCTTTTTCTTTTTCGGCCTTGCTAATTTTATTATCTCCCATCCTGTACTCCCAATTTGGTCTATTCACACTTCTTCCCATATTTAACACATGACATTTACTTATATTAAATTTCATTTTCCACTTGGTGCTCCATTCGTATATTTTATCTAAATCCCCTTGCAGCTCCTCACAACTACTTTTATTTGTTATTTGTCTCATAATTTTTACGTCATCTGCAAACATTGACATGTAAGAGTTTATGCCTATCGGCAGGTCATTCACGTACATAAGGAACATGAGAGGTGCCAACACAGATCCCTGCGGCACACCACTCTCAACTTTCCGCCACGATGAGTAAGTTCCTCTAATGTTGGTCCTCATTTCCCTATCTGTTAAATAGCTCTCCATCCATTTCAGCAAACTCCCCCTGACACATCCTAGCGTCTCAAGCTTAGATAATAATCTCTTATGTGGTACCTTATCGAATGCTTTGGAAAGGTCTAAGTAGACGCAGTCCACCCATCCGCCTCTTTCTTGGAGTACATCTATCACCCTACTGTAATAACATAGCAAACTGGTAACACAAGATGGTCCTTCCCTGAATCCAAATTGCTTTGGGGTTATTATTTTCTTTCTCTCCAACATTTTCATCCATCTCTTCCTAATTAGCTTTTCACAAATCTTGCATACAATACTAGTAAGTGAAACTGGTCTATAGTTTAGAGGGTCCTCAGGGTTTCCATTCTTGTATATCGGAATGATATTAGCTCTTTTTCCATTCAACAGGAACCTGTCCTTTATCTAAGGAAGCTTGAATTATGTCCCTCACTGGCTCCACTAATTGCTCTGCACACTCCTTTAAAACCCAGGCAGACACTTCATCCGGTCCCATAGCTTTCCTTACTTCAAGTCCTCTCATCGCAGATAACAGCTCATCTCTAGTTATTTCAATCTTACTAAGACCACTCTCCAGTACTCCCGCCTGTGGTTCGTCAAAACCTTCCTCTCTAGTAAAAAACTGACCCCAATTTGTTATTCATTACCTCACACATGTCCGATACATTTTCATACGTCCTAGCATCAACTCTTAATTTAGTAATTTGTTTCTTTACCTTCAACTTACTGTTTATATATTTATAAAATAATCTAGGGTCACTTTCACATTTATTTACTATGTTCTTCTCATAGTTCATTTTAACTTGCCTAATTATGTTAACATATCTATTCCTCTCCTGTTTATATTTATTCCGATTACTCTCAGTGTTCCTTCTTCTTAATCTAGCCCAAGCTGCATCACGCCTACCCAAAGCTCTTTTGCATTTCAAATTAAACCAATCTTTCTGCTTAGTAAAATTTCCAGTTTTATATCTTGGGACAAACATATTGGTCCCTACTCTATAAATTTCGAGGAATCTACTATATTTACCTTGTACGTCCCGTTCCTTCAAAATAAGATCCCAATCTACTCCCTCTAAATATCTTTTCAAGGATACATAATCAGCTTTACTATAATTTAATCTGTCATTTATGTAGCTATTGTCTAATCTATTGGCATTACTCGAGGTCAACTTCCATTTTAGTAATAGGTGATCACTTTTACCTACAGGACATAGATAGTTTATATCACTAATTTCGTGAGGATCTTTTGTAAAAATCAGATCGAGTTTAGAAGGTTCGTTATTACCCCTCATTCTTGTATTTTCCTTCACATGTTGTGTAAGTACATTTTCCGTAACCAACTCCACTAGCCGACTTCCCCAAGATCTCTGATTTGGCCCTGCATCTCCCGATTCCCAATCAACCTCACTACAGTTGAAATCTCCTACCAAGATCAATCGATTCTTCCTTAAAAGCAATCTTCTCAACGACTGAATCATATCCTCTACCATCTCCTCAAACTCCAACTCCCTCCATGCTCTGGTCTTTGGTGGCATGTAAGCTACTGCTATGTCTAGCTTTTTTTCCTTCTATATCATTGAGTTCAACTGCCATTATTTCTGCCTTGTCATTATTTAACTCCACGTGCTTTGCTGTCATAGGGTTCTTAACTAATACTGCCACTCCACCTCCCCTTTTACCCTTTCTATCATTTCTCCATATATTATATCCTTCACTAAACACTATGTTGCTGTCAAAGTCCTGGTTCAGCTTTGTCTCTGTCAAACAGACTATCTGTGGTTGATCTTTTCTTAATATATTATCTAACTCTACCTTTTTACTGTTTATTCCATCTATATTAGTGTAGTAGCACAGTATATTTGAATCCACCTCCTTGTTTCTCTTCCCTCTCTGCCTCCTACCAGGTTCACCTCCTCCTCCTCCATCCCTTCCCTGACCCAGTTCACCTCCCCCACTAATTCTATTCTCCTCCCCCCTCTCTCTCCCTCTGTTCCACCCTCTCCACCACATCCTGGCTCTCTCTCCGGTCCCCTGCTCCCTGCATTATCTCTCGCTCCGTCTCCTTGCTTTGACTTCGTACTTGTCTCTCTGTCTCTTTCCCTATCACTCCTCTTACTTTCGGTTCTTGGTGGCTCCTGATGTACCACTTCCTTACTTGCCCTTCCCTTATTCTCCAAAAAAATTTCTTCTTTTGCTCTTCAGACAACTTTCCATTCTCTTCATCAGCCTTAGCTTGGAGTTCCCTTAACTGTTCTCGTTCTTCTACACTTAGGTCCTAAGTATTAGGTGTGTGGCTGTGTTATTGTTAAGTAGTGAAAAGTGGCTGACATCGCCACAAGGTTCTCTCCACGGAAATCGTCATCACAACTGAACCAGTTGACTTAGAGAGCTCTACTCAACGCCATTCTACAGGAATGAAACACATCTACGCTTGGGGATGCGCGGGAATGCGGAAGCAGTCAAAATAACAAAGATACGGTAGCCTAGGCGAGACGTTTTTTCGGCCAAATCCCCCAGGTTTTGGGGATATACCGGTATTATAGAATGCGTAGCCGAGGTTTAAAGCAACTTACTTTTGATTATTGGCATGTAAAGTGATGGTCAATAGTCGCCCGACGATAGCCTCCAGTACTTTTGTAATTTTCCCCATTACTTTAATAGTCTGCATCCCACGAATTCCGGTCCCACGGTAATATTTCGGTACCAATAAATCGTGGGATGCGAGATTCTACTGTATACAGATTACCAGTACCCTGCTATGAAAAATTTAAATTTTTCCTAGGTCTCCAGGAAGCATGAGAATTTCTCACAGCATTAACATCCTCCACCACATCTACTTGTTCAGGCTTAATGCTAATCTTTGTTACATTGGTACACAGGTCGGGTGCCCAACCCCAAAAGGGGTTGAAATAGGGGAGCTATCCCCCCGCCAAAGGCGGCTTTCTAGGGCCTTTCCTAGCTGATACTGAGAGGATTGGGTTCTAGTCATGTGGTGATGGGCTGGTCTATCAGAGTGAGAACTGAGCGATCTCTGCCATACCCATAGCTTACTCTGACTGTTCCTTTACTTATATATTTTCTAGATCTCAAGTGACGGCGTCTCTTCCGTGGATTGACATCCCAATCTACAAAGATTGGAAGCCAAAGCGTCACATTTTTCCTTTGCCCCTCAACTTTCTCTTCATAATTGCTGAGGGACACCCTGGGTGGGGCTTTGGTTTTCCCCGGGCGTTTCCGCACCCTCCTCAGCTCCCCGCCATGGAGTGGCTTCGGTTACCCAGGCTTTATTGTGGTCGGCAGGGACGGTTCTGTGGGGGCGCTCGGTTATGGCCTTGGCCTTGCTCGGGGCCTGGGGCTGTTCGGCCAGGCAGCTTGGGGAACAACAACAACAACAACACAACAGGGAAGGGGAAAACAAAAAGCCTAATAAAGTAAAAAAATATATAAATACAAATAATAAAATAATAGGCTATATAAAATAATATTATATATATATATATATATATATATATAAAATATATATATATATATATATATATATATTATATATATATATATATATATATATATATATATATATATATATATATATATATCTATATATATATATAATATATATATATTTTCAACTCTAGGCTACTCAATATCCAGTTATGTTAGAATGTCCAAGGTTCAATGTCCAAAGTCCAATATCCAACAGTTTTCATTTTTTTATTGGATATTCAACTCTAGGCTAATCAATATCTAGTAATGTTTGAATGTCCAAAGTCCAATGTCCAAAGTCCAATATCCAACAGTTTTCATTTTTTTATTGGATATTCAACTCTAGGCTAATCAATATCTAGTAATGTTTGAATGTCCAAAGTCCAATATCCAACAGTTTTCATTTTTTTATTGGATATTCAACTCTTAGGCTAATCAATATCTAGTAATGTTTGAATGTCCAAAGTCCAATGTCCAAAGTCCAATATCCAACAGTTTTCAGTGTGTTATTGGATATTCAACTCTAGGCTAATCAATATCTAGTAATGTTTGAATGTCCAAAGTCCAATGTCCAAAGTCCAATATCCAAAACTTTTCATTTATTTATTGGATATTCAACTCTAGGCTAATCAATATCTAGTAGTTTAAAAAAAAAAAAAAAATTCAGTTTGAATGTCCAAAGTCCAATGTCCAAAGTCCATATCTAGTAGTTTTAAAAACATTTTTGTTTTCAGTTTGAATGTCCAAAGTCCAAAGTCCATATCTAGTAGTTTAATATTTTTTTTTTAAGTTTGAATGTCCAAAGTCCAAAGTCCAATATCCAACAGCTTTCATTTTTTTATTGGATATTCAACTCTAGGCTAATCAATATCTAGTAGTTTGATTTTTTTTTTTTTTCAGTTTGAATGTCCAAAGTCCAATGTCCAAAGTCCAATATCCAACAGCTTTCAGTTTTTATTGGATATTCAACTCTAGGCTAATCAATATCTAGTAGTTTGAATTTGTTTTCTTTTCAGTTTGAATGTCCAAAGTCCAATGTCCAAAGTCCATATCTAGTAGTTTAATATTTTTTTTTTTTCAGTTTGAATGTCCAAAGTCCAATGTCCAAAGTCCAATATCCAACAGCTTTCAGTTTTTTATTGGATATTCAACTCTAGGCTAATCAATATCTAGTAATGTTTGAATGTCCAAAGTCCAATGTCCAAAGTCCAATATCCAAAACTTTTCATTTATTTATTGGATATTCAACTCTAGGCTAATCAATATCTAGTAGTTTTAAAAAAAAAAAAAATTCAGTTTGAATGTCCAAAGTCCAATGTCCAAAGTCCATATCTAGTAGTTTATTTTTTTTCTTTTTCAGTTTGAATGTCCAAAGTCCAATGTCCAAAGTCCAATATCCAACAGTTTTAAGTTTTTTATTGGATATTCAACTCTAGGCTAATCAATATCCAGTAATGTTTGAATGTCCAAAGTCCAATATCCAAGTTTTCAGTTTTTTATTGGATATTCAACTCTAGGCTAATCAATATCTAGTAGTTTGATTTTTGTTTTCAGTTTGAATGTCCAAAGTCCAATGTCCAAAGTCCATATCTAGTAGTTTAATATGTTTTTTTTCAGTTTGAATGTCCAAAGTCCAATGTCCAAAGTCCAATATCCAACAGCTTTCAGTTTTGTATTGGATATTCAACTCTAGGCTAGTCAATATCTAGTAGTTTGAATTTTTTTTTTCAGTTTGAATGTCCAAAGTCCAATGTCCAATATCCAACAGTTTTCAGGTTTTTATTGGATATTCAACTCTAGGCTAATCAATATCTAGTAATGTTTGAATGTCCAAAGTCCAATGTCCAAAGTCCAATATCCAACAGTTTTCAGGTTTTTATTGGATATTCAACTCTAGGCTAATCAATATCTAGTAATGTTTGAATGTCCAAAGTCCAATATCCAACAGTTTTCAGGTTTTTATTGGATATTCAACTCTAGGCTAGCCTAATCAATATCTAGTAATGTTTGAATGTCCAAAGTCCAATATCCAACAGTTTTCAGGGTTTGATTGGATATTCAATAGGTTATTCACTATCCAGTAATGTTTGAATGTCCAATGTCCAATGTCCAAAGTCCAATATCCAACAGTTTTCAGGATTCTATTGGATATTCAGGAATTTCGGGATCATCGGTATTTACTATGGCTTGTTATTCCATAACAATAGTCTACCGGTATATAAAATTATGTTTTTTTTTTTTTTTTTTTTTTTTTTTTTTTTCTATATTCCAACTACTCCCTCTCGGGCATAGGCTGAGAGCCTGTACATTCCACCGCCCAACACGGTGAAGCCCGTGAGGTCTTGTTCCAGTCTGGGGAGTGAGACATGCGAAGCATCCATCATGGCTCGAAGCAGCTCCATCTCTGAAGCGGCCGGTTGCTTCGCTCAAGTGCTTCACCGTCTCACCCTCCAGACTCACAGAACGCCACCTATTGAGCAGTGAACTCATTCTGGTTAACATTACTTATAAAATATGAATTTTAATTGTGTGATAATAGATTTGCCAATAAATATTAAATACAACATAAATAATATACGTATTGATCATACTAAACGTATCTAAGCAAACCAGCTTGCTTCGTTCAAGATCGCTTGAGATTCGTCGCTTTGTTTACATCCGAATGTCCAATGTCCAAAGTCCAATATCCAACAACTTTCAGCCAGCTTTCATCCCGCCCGTGCTTCATGAATTTTGCACATATTTTTGGGTAGTCTTGTTTGCATCCCATGCCAACTACTCCATATCGGCATTCACTTCTTAGGTAGAAATTGCATACTTCCATGCTTTTCCTCCTAATATAAGTGCCCTTGTTTTCAGCTCTGGGCCTAGCCTAGGTCTCCATGGATTTGAATTTACAGCACTAGCCTCACCTGTTCTTCTGTATGTAGGAGCATTATGGCTGCATCTGTTGCATGTGGGGTGTGTGCTCGTTGGGGTCCCCGACCTCACCTGTCTTGCTGCGTTTTGAGGAGGCTCTGCCGAGTCTGCCGTGTCTGCTAGTGTTGCGGGGGGGAGACTATGGGCATCTAGCATTGTGATGCTAATATCTTCTGGTGTGTTCCCCAGACCTAGATCTATAGCCATGTTTGTTGTGGTACTGGTATTGAGGTTGTCGCCGTCACTCTTGCCTACGGCTACTTCTGGGCTTTTGGGTAGGCCTTGGCCTAGGTCAGTGTCCCCAGTTAATTCCTTGATTGTTGGTGTATTGTCAGCTGGCGTGTTGGTGACAGCTTTGTTGCTCTGGAGCTGAACAGGGATTTTTCTTACCTTACTTATCGCTCCAGAATTGGTTAGTCGTTCCTTGTGTTGGAGAACGGCTGCTTCTGCATCGGCCACCCACTCACCCTGTGTCAAACTTTGTTAGGCAGCATGTTTTGCACATGAATTTCCTTGGCGTTTTTGCATAGTTGAGAATTTGATAGGCAGGGAGGTCTGTGCAGAAATAGTACAGCCATTCCCGGCAGTAGTCGCATTGGATTGCATTTTTTTCACCTGCGAACTTGATTCCGCAGTCGGGGCATTCCGGGTCGGATTTGTTTTGATCCCCGTCCATTGTTGGCGTCATGTTCGTAGTCACTGTTTTTTTCTCTTAATTTCACTTCAATCCTTCTGTTTCAGACTTTGTTTCTTGTATGTGTGCACTCACTAAGTGTTTATGTAGGTTATTCTGTCTTTGGTAATCACCGATTGCACTTTCTTTACGAGAAACACCTGATAATGTATGGAGCTACAGTGTGACGTGACCTTGACGCGTTCACTCTAGGCTACACCAGCTATTTTTTTTTTTTTTTTTTTCTCCCTTATAATACATTTCAGCTCTTAATGACATATAGCAATGATGTAGCTGCTCTACCGGACCTATTAGGCCTAAAAAGATCGATCGGCTAACTGTCGTCCAAAACATCAGTATAACCGAAAATTGACAGTCGTTTTCTCCCACTCAGCGAAGCCTTAGCCTAGGTTTACTAGGCAACAATGATATATTGGCCTCTACCCTCACTAATTACTGCAATTATTTACCTTAAAAGTCCTTAATTTACCTTCTGTGGTGCTTCACTGCAATAGCAATTGCTCCCAAACCTGTTACTAACAATATCCGCCCTGTGTTGTTGTTGTTGTTACTATTAAAGGGCCTTCGGGTGGATGCCACCTGCTTGGCCCTAGAAGACTAACCGTCAGTGGGACCCTATACTATATCGGCAACATGAGTCGCCAAGAGGAAGACACATAAGGCACGAGAGAGCTGAGAACACACATCCGCATCCCGGACACCGTGGCCTAACAAGAGCCCTAAGCTGAACCCCCGAGACGACAAACGGCAAACCGAGTCCCTAAGTTTGACCCTGTGACTATAGAACCGCGGACACACCTCCACCAGATGCTCAGGGGTTTCGGGCTGTCCACACCAGCGACAGTCCGGGCACCGTACCATGCGGAGTCGGAACAGGTGTGCCGACAGCGCAGTGTGTCCAATACGCAGCCTGGCCAGCGAGACATCGAGTTTCCGCAGGGGGTGTCGACTCCAAGGCTGGGGGCACGAATCCCACCGGTATCTCCCCATGGTCGTCTGTAGCAACAGCACCCGTAGCTCCCTGTCCCAAAGACCGCGACTAGCCCGCCCGACAACCCGGGCATGCGTCCTCGCATCCATGTCAACCGACTCAACCTCTACCGAATCGTGCGCCAGCGTCGCCGCAGCATCAGCCACCGTGTTGCCACGAATGCCCGAGTGCGCAGGAACCCACTGGAGGACCACTTCCCACGGATGACCTAAAAAGTGAACCAGCAACACCTGGATGTCCGCCCTGTGTTTACAATATTTTAAACTTGTGGATGAGTGCCAGTTACTCTGTGACACTTTTGCCAGAACCACTCATAAAACGAACCTTGTGTCTTGCACGAAAAATCTTTAATGAAAGGTCACAGAGCTATATAATATTAACAACGTCCAATCAGATTTATGTCATATTTACTCTTGGAATATACCGATGAAATTCACAAATGGAAATACAATTTAACTTTGTTGGGAAACTTTCTTGTATCTGGCAACGATGGTCAATCTCTGTATGTCTAAAACACTGGATAGGAAAACTGCTCCCTGTTTGTTATTAACACTGCATACGGACATTTCTAACATTGGGAATACTTATCCAGAAATTGCGTTGGAATTTAAATAAACTAGGTATTGGATGCGAAACTACGTCCTAATATGGGGATCAAGGAATATATGAAGGTTTTGTGTCACAGCATGCAAGATGGCGGTCATTTGTCTCTCAAATGCCGCCATCTTTGTACGATTTTAACATTGAAATATGTAGCCTACTGTATATATAAGTTAATTTTTCGTCAATTGAATAAGATTGAATTAAGCTATTATGGGTTAAGTTCGGTAAGTTAAGTTAGGGTCTCTCAGTAAAGTTGTGATACTTAGCTTTCATATTTCAAATTTGATGGTATAGCGTTCTTATACCTTTGTTTCTGGCTAGAATTAGATGATTTTATGCAGTTTAACACCTAACGAGCGGCCTAGGCGGTAAATAATATGTAGCCACCAGCGGGGTGTTTTTACCCAAAATAGGGTTGATTACGTGATCATTTTCATGCCTAAATAAGACCCAGAGCGTAAAACAAGTATCTATCCCTGAAAGGGCATAAACAGAGCTTTCCAATGACACCCCAACGATCCTTGTACGACCGCTAGTTTTCTTGCAACAATCGCGCAACACGAGTGCAAAAACCATGTAATTCGATACTTTCCCTAAACAATTCACTGTGTAGCGAGTGTGAGAGGGTGGAGGAGGGTGGGATTCATGTCAGTTGGTCCACCGCGGTGGTCTGGAGCAGTCATACGCTCGCTACTCTCCTGCCACCACTTGTCTCTCTCTCTCAGCAACATTACTGTTATGCCCTGTTTTTCTACAGGATTAACTTGGGTAATGTGAGTTCTAGCTGACTGGGTATATAAGGCTGCATGCACAATACAAGGTATGAGGAATAGAGAACACAAAATAAACACACGGTAACAAGACACACGATCACGTTTATTTAAGAAGGTTAATAGGGAGCATAAGAAAGTATGAATACTCGTACAAGACAAATGATAGAAATGAACCGCTAGCATTAGTGGATCTGGATGGAGCCTAGTCTCCCACTTCCAACGTTCAGGTATACTCTTCTGATCACTGGTTTGGTTCGCAAGTTTATATACTGGAAGACCTCAATGTTACTTATAGGTTCAATTTCACTAATTAGATTTATTACTGGCAGGTCTGGTGCACAAGTAGTAGTTCACAGACTAGAATTAGACACGCGTATGTTTTAGAGCACGGGAATTCTAGTAACCTCAGGGGGGTACTGATCTAAGTTTTATATTCTTATGGCAGAAATACGTAGAACACAAATCAGTGGGCGAACGTTAGATATCACTAGGGTTTTACTTCTATGTAATAATATCTGGATAAAGGTAATTACGAGAGTTAATGTCGCCTGTTAATTAATAAACACTGATACGCTTAGCACTTCCCAAATGGAATGGTTATATATGAATTACACTGGGCAAAGATATAGCCACTTCATTGAAAGATTAATAAGTGAATTTTTAATTAGTACTGTAACACGTTAGTACTAATAAAGTGAATCTTGGGTAGTATTTTGGTTGGTCTGGTCCTGGTTATCTTGCGTCCGTGATGTTGGGGGCTAACGACTGGTTCCGCGGCCGTCCAGGTGGTCCATATGTAGGAAGTTCTCAAGACGGATCTCTTGGCGATCGGTGCTGGCTACACGCTTATATACCCACTGGTGTGTGAAGGTTATAAGGTGCACGTAGATTTCTTGTACGTGGACAGATGCTTCTATCTCAATCTGCCACGGAGTCTGCCGGCTCTGGAATCTCAAATCTCAGGAACAACACAAGGGCAGAGCTAGAGGTCAACTTAAGAGGGTCATCCGGCGGCTGTGGCTAGGGGCTTGCCATATCACCAGTGTTTGTAATAACCCTCTGTTTATGAGACAGATGTGGGTGTTCTTAATACCAAAACCGAAGGTGCCTTGACTAGCTGGTTTAATCGGTTGGTTGTTAATTGTATGGCTTGCTGGATGTGGTGGCGACTGGGTTGCTAACTCTGCCATTTATTCTGAGTATGGCAATAGAAGTTAGTCACTGGCGAGGCGGCTAGCCTCGCACTGCCGATCATTGGGTGCAGGGTTGTGAGGGAATAGATGGCATGCAAAGGGTTAGTAAAGTTCTAATGTTGTTCCGGCCTACTAAGGGAAGGTAGGCTGGATAGGAGTATAATAATAATAATAATAATAATAATAATTTATTTCAGACTCACACAGTACAGAGGGGACCATACTGGGGTCCATATATACCTTACAGTAACATAAATATATATAAATATATATAAGCTACATAAAACATGTACATAGGCTACATAAAATAAAAAGAAATTAAATAATACCCAGCTTGCTGCTATGTAGTTCACAGCACTGCCTCAACCAAAAAACAGTGGTCATCAAACTACTGTGTTACCAAAACCACTGTCCTAATTGTGTACAGTACCATGCCTCACATCATTTAGCTTCCGGTACAGTATGTTGCTACAGTACAGTATAGGAATATCGGTACTGTACTGCACTATGAGGATCAGTACCGGTATGCTAATTCTGTAGAGTAGCAGACCTGAAATCATTACTTAAGGTTAAATATAGAGCAACTTCCTCCAGTGTGCCTGGATCCTGGAGGTGTACACTATGCTTGGAGTTTGTAGCATTTTAATGATCCTGTTCTCAGAAGGGTTAAGGCGCTGAATGAATTTATATGTTAGCTTTCTAATGAGTGATTTGTAACAGTGTAAGTTCATATAGGCACATAGCGTACTTGTACTCTCATATTTTGAGAGCCCCAGAAACATTTTCATGATATTGTGATATGAAATACTTAGTCTATTCACTGTAATTTTCTTATAGTTCCACCATATTTGTGCTGTATACATTGGTGAGCAGTAGGAGTTGAACAATGTTCTTTTTGTATCCCATGTGCACATATGAAATTTTCTTAATATTGAATTTCCCTGCATGTAAAGTTGCCTTCGCTGACGACCCATATCCTCATCATCTGAGCGATCACATGAAATATAGTGTCCTAGATACTTTACTTTACTTACTTCTTCTATAATTTCTTCATACAAATGGAATTTAGGTAGCTTTGATTTCAATAGAAGGTTAGATTTAAATATTATGATATTGCTCTTTATAGGATTAAATTTGACTGAATGTTCGATTCCAAATTTTTCACATACTCTTAATAATTTATCCAGTCCTGCTCCAGATGGCGCGATTAAGGCTAGGTCATCAGCATACATGAGATGATTTACAATGGTGCTGCCAATACAGCACCCAGTGCGAGTCTTGTTCAGCTCCAGACTAAGATCATCCATGTAGACGTTGAAAAGATACGGAGACAATATCCCCCCCTGCCTAACACCATTGGTTACGGCGAAAGAGCCTGACAGGATGTTGTCCCATCTTACACACATTTTTTGATTAGCATACCAGAAAATAAGTATCCTAACAATATAGCTAGGCACTCCCTTGTTAACTAATTTTTCAAATAAGGTTTTGTGACACACCCTATCAAAAGCCTTACTTGCATCAAGAAAACAAGAGAAAATTGAGCTATTTAGTTTGTTGTATGTATCATCACTTCTTTCAGCACATATATGCATTGGTCTGTGCCGTGATTTTTCTTAAAGCCAAACTGATTGCTGCTGGTGACAATATATGCAGACATTCTTTCTAGCATTATCATTTCAACTACCTTACTCACCACACTAGCAAGTGCTACTGGGCGGTAGTTGTCTTTTGCTGTAATTTTACCTGATTTATCTTTAATGACAGGAACAAGTATTACTGATATCATAGACTCCGGGCAGGACACCATGCGTAAATAGACTGGTGATGCAAGAACTAAGTTTATCTATTAACAACTTATCTGCATATTTAAGATGTTCTGCATATATACCATCCAGCCCACAAGCTTTATTTAGGTTAAGTTTTCTTATGGCATTCTCAAGATCACTTTCAGTCACTTTAATGTCTTCATAATTACTATCTTTCACATATTGAATTGCACCATTAGTAGACCTTTGGTTTACACTGTTAAGTAGTTCCTTAAAATGAGTCTTCCATAAGTCAGCAATGTTTCTCTTCACCCGTAACCCCCTCAACACTGACAGGTAATGGTGTGTTACAATTTTGCATGGATCTGATGTCCCTTCCCAAAACAGATAGTAACCTTTTCTGCCAGACACTTTGCAAGGGCATCCTTCATTAATTGGTTATCATTTTGCTTAATAAAATCTAATGGCATATTTGGTCCTAGCCTTTGCTCTTTTGTGAAGTTCAAATATAGGCCCCTGTCTAGGCTGACCTACTTCAAGCCAATGAGACCTAGCATCTCTGGAGGCCTGATACAGGTCAGCCACATAGTCTTGCCAACCTGGCTTATTGAATGAGGACTTAGATTTACGGCTATTTAAAAATACTTTCCCCCGCTTTTGATAAAGAATCTATTATACTATTGTAAAATTTAATAATGTCCTTTCTGTGTTGTGCATCACTACATTTTGGATCCCTGCATTGTGCTACACCATTACCATCATATTGCACCCTATTTAATAAGTCCTTGGTTTTATCACAGTACATTTGGCACTCTTCATTTGAGATTACATTCCATGGAACTTTTGCCTTGATGCTATTGCTAGTTTCTGTTATTTCCGGTGCTTTATTAATTTGGATTGTTAATTCTATAGGTATGTGGTCGTCATCCGTAATGTCGTATCTTATGGCCATTTCTGAGATAGAGTCATGAAAGTCAGAGCTAGAGATTGCATGATCAAGCCACGACCTGGTCTCCCATGCTTCACTAAACATATGTATAGCTATTTTCTCTGAGCAGGTTTTTGGTGGACAAAATTAAACCTTGCTCCTCACAAACCCTTAACATATGTTAGCAAACATGGAACCACCCAACTCGTGAGGGGTAGCATTCCAATCACCTACCACTGAGTAACACGTTATCTCTAATTCAGAAATTAGGCCACCAAGCTCCCCTAACTTTTCCAAATAAAGTTCTTCATTTTCTGCACACTGATACGGTAAGTAAACACAAAATATTGCAAATTTTCTGTGTCCCACTTCCAGCTGTATTCCCGCACACCAGCTTAAATTTGTCTCAATGGTTTTAATTACACTATCTAGGCACGATCTCCACATTATTGCAACTCCCCCTGGGGGGTGACCTGCCACAATACCATCACGTGTGTCCGTAGTGGAGACCCCGTACCCATGGAAATCCTTATCTAATATGTTCAAATTACCTAAGTCCTGTTTAGTGTACCAGGTTTCCTGAGTATATATATAAAAGGTTGGAGAGCGTTAGCAACGGAAAAATCAAGGATCTTCAAGAGGTATGAGGGAGAGGCTAGGTCGGAAAAGAGTCGAGGAGCGCGGGGTGTTAATGAGAGGGAGAGAGTTCAGGGGCCTACGTGGAAGTTTGACCCTAAGGTCTCCGGGCGTGGGGGTGGCATTAGGCTACAGTTGATATTGGAGTTTGGGGGGAAATGACAGTGAAAGTACGTTAGCCAAATGCTACCGGGGGATGAGCAAATACGGGGTGGTATATGAGTCTGGAAAAGATAGAATCATGTGGACTGTGGGGCTGTGGGGGAAAAGGAGGTTAACTATAGGTGTGTGCTTGACTGTGGATAAAGTAGGGAAAAAACATGGTGTATTATTACTCGTCAAATACGATGGTTATGGATACTGTTACTCTGACACTATTTCTTGCTGGTCCAGTTGTTCCTGGGAGCTGCGTTTTCTATGATATATACACCAAAGAAAACGACAGTTCGTAGGGTTAACTTCGGTATTGTTTCGTGGTGAAAGTGGTCGATACAATGGTAACAGAGGGTTGTATATACAATCCCTGGTTGGGGTAAGCATTAAGTTATAGCATGGTGGCTAACATCTTCAGTCATGGCTGTCTAGGTCTTACGGGAGTAATGGTTCTATATACACTGGTGTACCCGTGGGTATCTTAGTTTCTTATCAATTAGGACATGGGGTTGTTAACATACTACTTCTCGGATGGAAGAACATACATAGACTTATGGGCGGTTGGTCTTCAGAAACTTAGTCTGGCAAGACAAGGTATTTTAAGGGGTGAAGATATTACTTCTCGGATGGAAGAACATACATAGATTTATGGCTGTCTGAACTGGTTGGCATTGGCTCAACCTACGGACAGGGCATGGGTGTTTTAATATGAATGTGTATTCCTGTTCATCATCATGTAGGTAGAGTCTGGCGGGTAAGAGGTGTAGGACACGAAGCAAAATGGAGTAGTGTGGACTGTGGATACGAAGGAGGTGATTGGAAGATGTATAACAATTGTGGAAAAGTAAATGGAAGAGATGAACACAATGGCGGATAAAGATAACTAACCTAAGGATTGAATACATAGATTTATGGGGGCGATTGGTCTTCAGAAACTTAGTCTGGCAAGACAAGGTATTTTAGGGTATGTTGATATTAATATCCTAACTTAGGGACAGAGCATGGGTGTATTAACCCGGGAACTGCGGGGAGACTCTTAAGAGTTCCCCCGGCGGACTGCGGGGAGACTCTAAGTCAGAGAAAAAAAAAATCAACTTTTGACATCGACATTTTTTTTTTTTTGGCCCCTGGGCCATGCAAAATCTCAGTCCTCTACCTCCCCTCCTTCCCCACTTTCCTCCTCTCCTTCAGTTATCACCTATTTTCCCTGTTATTCCCTTATTCTGAGGTATATTTTCGTGCTAACATTAGAAATCCGGTTGCAGGGTGTGGTCATCACTGATAGCAAGCGAATGCAAGAGAGAGAGAGAGTATCGATCGACTGTGTCTCAGTGGCCTTGGGGGAAATTGGCGGGAAAGCAGCTTGCCTCACCCATACATTATACAACTCGCGGGCTATATCTCCGATTTTGACCATCCAAACGCTGTTTTCACTCATTTTATTGTTGTTTCAGGTTAATACCTTTATAATCAACCCATAATAGGTGCATATGGATAAGTATTAATGCTATTAATGGTACAATGAATATTTTAGTGACGGAAACACTTCAAATACATGCGCACAGGGAGAGGTGTCTAATTACCCCCATGCGCACTTGTTAGGTTAATGGTAAAAAGAGGGATAGCATCGCCGCAAGTTGGGGACGTCGTTCTAGTACATGATGACGGCCCCTGACTTTTTTGGCGTATAGGTCGGATTTTCTTTACTTATAATCTACTTCTACGACTCAAATGGGTAAATAAAACCCTCTTAATATCATAGATCCTTCTTAAACTGCATAAATAATCTAATTATAGCCAGAATTGGGCAGAGAAAATCCTGTTACTTTCAATGATTCGAAAATTCAATTTCTCCATCTACCTACCAGTCAATATCTTCCAAATGACTATCCTTTTATCATAAATGACACATACTTCAATCCTTCATCATTTGTCAATATTCTTGGTTTCTCATATATATTATTTTGATTTTACTGATCATTCTAGGAAATGCCATATCACCACTCTTGCTAAAACAGTTCCCAGCAGTCAAGTTTGCTCAACCGTTTTCATGGGTTCCTTGCCTCTGGACAGCTTCTTGCTCTGTACAGGGACACAGTGCGCCCATGTAGCCTATCAAGTAGGCTACTGTTCTCATGTGTGAGAAGGTTCCACCCACACCACAGTTTTTTAAATGGTAGTCAATAGCATTTTGTCTCATCAACTCACTTCCACCTACTAATTCCCTACAATCTTTGGTAAATTTCTATAATTGCACCTATATACGAGCTAAAAAATATACTATTGTATTTAACAGGAAGGTACAACGAGGTAAGTGATGTGGTATAGGTGGCAATATGCGGAAATGGATTATAAGGGCATTCCGCCCCCTCTGACAAAAGTCTATCAATCTAGATGTGACACGGATTTTACATTGTTTCAGAGAGACATTAACCTAACCTAACCAAACCTAACCTAACAACCTTACCTAACCTAACCTAGCCTAACGTAAGGGGGGGGGGGGGGGCTTATAATCCATTTCCGCATATTGCCACCTATACCACATCACTTACCTCATCATGGTGGTGATGGGCTGGTCTATCAGAGTGAGAACTGAGCGATCTCTGCCATACCTATAGCTTACTCTGACTGTTCCTTTTACTTACATATTTTCTGGATCTCAAGTGACGGCGTCTCTTCCGTGGATTGACCTCCCAATCTACCAAGATTGATTGGAAGCCAAAGCGTCACATTTTCCCCTTGCCCCTCAACTTTCTCTTCATAATTGCTGCGGGGCACAGGGCCCTGGGTGGGGCTTTGGTTTCCCGGGCGTTTCCTCACCCTCCTCAGCTCCCCGCCATGGAGTGGCTTCGGTCACCCAGGCTTTGTTGTGGTCGGCGGGGGGGGGGGTTCTGTGGGGGCGCTCGGTTATGGCCTTGGCCTTGCTCGGGGCCTTGGGGCTGTTCGGCCAGGCAGCTTGGGGAACAGCAACAACAACAACAACTTACCTCATCATACCTTCCTGTTAAATACAATAATAATTTGTTTAGCTCATATAGGTGCAATTGCAGACATATACCCAATCTTTCACTATGCACCACAATGCTGTATACAGGTATATCTCACTCTCCCATTACGATTACAATAATCAGTGTTCTCTTAATGTATGCCTCCTCCCTTACAGAGAGTGGGTGGCAATTGCCACCAAATGTGCAGTATGCAGAAAAGGGTACGGGTGCAAACTCAATTCAGAGTATCGTCTGCCACTGCTAGGTACACCAGCGGTTGAATTCCATGGAACGGTTGTTTGGGTCTTTGCGCAAATCATCCGGCACTTTTTGGTGGCCATGTTTGTTACATTCAGATTTTGTCTATCATGCTGCACATGTCCGGCAAAAGCTTTTGTGTGTGACCCCACCCCCCCTCCCTTCTTTATCTCTCAAGTGACTGTATCAGTTGTTGAGAAGGCTGCCACAGGTGAGGCGGTGCCTGATGGTGGTTGAGGGGACAGAGAGGAGCCGGTTAGATGCCCGGAAAGTGACATAAACGCTGCAGCTAAAAAGGAAGTTGTGAAGAGGGTTTATGCATGGAAGAAGAAATTGTATAGCATCTTACTGTATATTCTGAGAAAGTATCCTGGTGGCCTTCAGTTATTCCTGAGGAGACCCTTAATATACTATCCTATGTATAGGCTATTATGCTTAAAATTAATAGTCAAAGGCGGATAATATGGGAATTTGTCAAAGGGCCCAAAGTAGTTTGGCCTTTTTCCCATAGACAATGGGCCTTGCTGTTATCGGTTTTGGGGTTAGCAGCAGTTTGGCTAGACTAATTGAATCGCTACTCACAAGGGCCCACTGTTTGCATAGTATGCAAAGGTAAGCTTGTGAGTGTTAACCTTGGCAATGAGTCACAGGAGATGGTGGACATGTTTTGCTACTTGGTAGATACCATCTTTACCGGTGGTGGAAGATTCCGCCTTCCCTTGAAGGGAAAGGTGTATGCCTCATGTAATAAAACCGTAATTGAAATGCTGGGTGCGAAGGGAGATTTTCTGTCCTGAAATCTCCCCAGGCCCACTTTAGGATCAACCTTTCCTGGTACCTGGCGCGGGGCTCGAATCTCTGAAGGGAGTTTAACCCTCCTAAAAACCCACAGGTTTTGAGATGCCTTGGGTGGGGTTCGAACCCTGGTTAGTGACCATGGCCATCACCACCAGGCCCGCGCGCTAACCCACTGTACTACCACGGACGTACTAAAAGTATAGTAACCTTAGTCCGATTTGTAAGAACCAGGTGATAGTCTCGTGGTGATTCACGTGATGAGATTATTGGACTTACCATCCACGACTATTTTACACTATACCTGACGTCAACTCGGGTAGTACATTATTGGGGTTGCGGGATATTTTCGAGGGCATTACACCACATTCCTTTTTATTTAGGCTAGTCCCTAGCCTCTCTAAGGTCGTAAGGTATCGTAGCCGTATCACCTCAGCAATCTCAATATGGTTAGGGTCCGCGTGACGGGTGCTCAGTGTAGCTACCAGATCACGTTCCGTTACTGCCACCAATGAAATGCTGGGTGCGAAGGGAGTTTTTCTGTCCTGAAATCTCCCCAGGCCCACTTTAGGATCAACCTTTCCTGGTACCTGGCACGGGGCTCGAACCTCTGAAGGGAGTTTAACCCTCCTAAAAACCCACAGGTTTTGAGATGCCTTGGGTGGGGTTCGAACCCTGGTTAGTGACCATGGCCATCACCACCAGGCCCGCGCGCTAACCAACTGTACTACCACGGACATACTAAAAGTATAGTAACCTTAGTCCAATTTGTAAGAACCAGGTGATAGTCTCGTGGTGATTCACGTGATGAGTTTATTGGACTTACCATCCACGACTATTTTACACTATACCTGACGTCAATTCGGGTAGTACATTATTGGGGTTGCGGGATATTTTCGAGGGCATTACACTTGTATCAATATTGCCCTCAGCAGTAAAAGATCATTTCCGTGTGCACGATTTCGTCGGATATCAAAAAGATCTCACCACGATCCGACGTATTTTGGCCGTGCGCACAGAAGCACCCACCCAAATCGCTGTAATAAAGAGGTTTCCCACGCACCCGCAGCACCCCGACCACCAAAACTCCAAGAATGCCTACCAATCCTCATCCTTCCACAACAGACCCACCTACCCTTCCGGCAAGCCCCATCCCAGTAGGCCCCGGTTCCAACCTACCCAGCCACGCAGAATCTTCAACCGGAACAAAACCTACAACACCTACCAAAGTAAAAACCCTACATTAGTAATTATCAACCCCTATGATTTCCCTGCCTGTAGTGCTCAGTGTGCCCTCCATCAAATTCGTGACTCTGCCAAAAAAAAAAAATTGCCACTACCTTCACTTCAAAATCTTCTCACCACATCCCTCAAGAAAACCATTCTTGGTTCTCTCTTCTGGTTTTTGGTGCTGGAGGAGTCCCCTCTGCTTTGTTTGATTTCTTGGCTGCCCCTAAAAAATCAATTTGTGCGAATTAAAAGATCTGTTTAGCACGCCTTCCCCAGCTCACCTAGACCGTGAGTTTAGGTTAAGAAGAAAAGCGTTTAGACTGTTTTTGCAATATATTGTTACCCAGCAAGTAACAAAGTATATGGTACGCTCGTCTCAGGCGATCGAAGCTGCGGAAGTTAGGAAAGCCGTTGAACTTTCCCGGCGCTTGCTTCTCCAAACTTCCATTCAGTCTTTAGGAGATATTCGGCCGGCCTTATTAAGAGGCAGTTTGAGCAAGGCAGGATCTGAGGATGTTCTTAAGTAGTTCTGTCTCCAGTTCTAACTCCTCCTTTGATTTCACCAGCAGTTTGGAAGACTGTTTTCAATATGGCACAAGCTTTCAAACAAAGTCCCAGCAAGCCCTGATGCCCATGTTAGAACAAGGGATCAGGATCTTGTGGTATCTGGACGACTGACTGGTGGTGGCAGAGACAGAAAAGTTATGCAACACTCGTGTCTACATTACGTTAAACCATCTCAAATCTCTAGGATTCAAGGTCAACTTAGTAAAAGTCAAACCTTGTTCCCTCACGAGTATTTCAGTGGATAGGGCTGGTCGAGAACACAGCATCTCTCACTCTGAGTCAGAGTGTGGACACTCGAAACAGATTTCGCAAAAAAATGTTTATGTTTCTCCACAGTCTGACTACGACACGGAGACTTTGGGAATCTCTAGTCGGTTCTCTCAACTGGGTTCAACTAACTGTGAAGTTGGGCCGGTTGAAAGTCAAACATTTAATCTTGGAGGGCAACAAATTTTTCCCACTATTACCGGCGGGAATATTATGGCCTATCCCAACATTATTACACAGCTTACTAACGGTTTGGGCGAAGAGAGAAATGTTGCACTCAGTCATGTCATGGACCTCTCCTCCGCCGTCGGTATGGGAGGACATGGATGCGTCAGGGACGATAGGTTGGGGCTTTCAGTCAAACCTCGGGCATCAGGGTCAAGGGCTTTGGTCCCATTCAGAAACCTCCCACATAATTGTAAAAGAGTTATTAGTCCCCTTGTATTTCCTTCAAGTTCACGGCTCTACTTTACGGGAAAAGTCGGTGGCCTTCAAGTTGGAAAATCTCAAGGCAGTTCACTGCATTCAGAAACAAGGGTCAACGAGGTCTCGGAAGTTGCTAGACGTGTCAGAAAAGATTTTTGTTCTAGCCGACAAGCTGCACATTCATCTTCATGCATCTTATCTCCCAGGCGTAGCAAACGTCTGGGCAGACGCTCTGTCTCGAAGACAAGAGCACAACAGTCGAGTGGGCACTCAAGCAGAACATTTTCGATCAAATGATTGCAGAGCCTTACCGTCCACGTGTGGATCTGTTTGCGTCAGAGGAGAATCACAAACTCCCTCGGTACCTCACACGCCGGACATTAACGCCGGCGGGGGGGCCCGATGCATTGGTGACGGATTGGAACATGTGGAGTTCCATTTATCTGTTTCCGCCACCAGCCGCTTCTCTAATGTGCCACGTAGTCAACAAACTACAGGATTATCGAGGCGTAGTCTCGTTACTCGCGCCCCTGTGGCCGGCGCAGTTGTGGTACCAACAATTGATAACGTGGTGCCCGAACCCGGTGTCGCTCCCGGTCGGGTATTTCCACTTAGACACAATTGGCAACCTAAAGTCCTCGTGACTTTTGCATTGTGGTCATTCAGGAGGCCTAGTGGCGAATGCCGTATGGTAGAAACGTGACAAATAAATTTATGAATCAGTACAAACAATCTCCCAAGAGGCAATATCAATCTCATTGGCAGTCCTTTACTTCTTGGATAGTTAGAACAGAACAGACGGTACCTTCGGTGGCATTAGTTTTTAATTCTTTAAACTATTTGTTTGAACAGCAACGTCTATCTGTAGTGACTCTAGATAATCACTTAACAGCTATCAGGGTGCCATTCTTTGACCTTACAGGTCTAACTATACCACAAGCGGAAGAAACAGGTTTCATGAGAGCATGCTTCAAACTCCGCCCACCTCCCCGATTCACATTGCACCTTCTCCAGGGTTCAGCGCCAAGAATGAGCACAGTGAACACGTGTTTTCAGAGTTCACAGTGCCGGCGTTGAAAAGGGGTAAAGTGCATCATAATTTATGTCCAGTGCAAGCTCTAATCAAATATTTGAGGGTGGCACCTCTGCATCAACAGGGTGCTTTATGGGTAGCTAGTACGGGCAAACGCTTAATGAAACGTAAAATAGCTTCTCTCTTGGTCGAAGTCATTAAAGAGAGTAATCCCGGCGTTATGGGTAGGGCCCACGATTTACGCAAATGGGCAGCCTCTTTGCGTTTCCTTCAGAATTTTTCTGTTGAAGATATTACGTCCACACATTTGTGGGCCTCTAATCATACGTTTTGACTCGATACCTTTCAGTAGCTCTAGACAAACCTTCCTTGCCATGTATAGCTTTAAGGCAGAGGGTCTAGGTGGCCCCTAAGTCACTTATTGTTTAATTTCAAGAAAAGGGGGGGGGGGTGCAGTCAGTGTAACATAGGACACCCTAGACCCCGCCGTCACATACTGTTCATGGGTGTTGTGATATGAAAATTTCTCTGTACTATTCTTTACAGGAAGTTGTGCTAGTACAATTGTAGTACAAACAACAGTGTTGTTGTCAGTAGTTTTGGCTGTGAAGCAATCTAATTTTAAGCTTGGATATGTTTTTTAAAGGTATATCCACTAGTTTTATGGGGTTTATATGTGCACATGTAAACTTATAAGTTTTTATTTTTTCACCACTTAATTTAAGTGGGGTGCCTTCTTAACTGGCGGATCTGTGTTCAGAGTCTCAGAGTTAACCTTTTTATCAAGCAGGCTTCTTTGAAGCACGCTCCTGCTTGTACCCCTTTTTGGTATATATGTGCTGCGCTAAAATATATATATTTTTTACAAAGTAAGAATACTATGTGGTTGTTTGATTATCTGCTTTTGCTAGAGTTATGATATGATTACGAATGTCCCCCTCCAGTCTTAGATATCAGGCATAATCGTCAATGATGGAGGGGCCACTAATAAATTATAGGTTTGACTCCTGCAAGGAGATAAAGAAAACCTAATATTTAGTAGTGGCCCCGTAATCATTGACGACTGGGGCCCTCCCGACCATCCCCTTCCCATTCGTTGATGTATTAAGGATTTTGGTTTACTTGATATGTCAGTGAAGGAAGAATGACGCCTGAGTCAGCATCTGGTCAAGATCCACACAAGTACATCCACGAATATATGGAAAGCTTATGAATAGTTATTCTTATTTTTCTTTTTCTTTTTTATTTGTTACGAAGTTTTTTCGTAGTGAGAACCCAATTTCATAATGACTGAACCATGAGTGAGGTTGCGTGCGCTCATGATGAAGGCTCCTCAATTTTTTATGCTCTGCGCGGTAGATTCAAACTACGGTAAATGAGTGTTTGAAGAGGGTGCCTTATGTAATAGGCATAATCGTCAATGATTACGGGGCCACTACTAAATATTAGGTTTTCTTTATCTCCTTGCAGGAGTCGAACCTATAATATCAACACGCAGTATTTATTTGCAACTCATGAATGAAAGTTTAACAAATTCCTCTGTACACAGGGTAGTGCCTTTGGTAGCCATCCAGGAGTCTGTCGGTCAGCTCGACTTTACGGCAACCCCTAAAAGTTGAGGTGGCGTGCCATGTTTCGCGAGGAGCCGGTAGGCAACATTGTAGACGAAATCCCGTAACTTGATTTTTTTGTTCGGGGAAATGTCTTTCTTCATAAGCCACAAGTTGTAGGCGTTGAGCATTGTGATGTCGACCATGTGGAGGAAAAGCTTGTGATACAACTTCACATTCTTCCTCAGACACCCAAAGCCTGCAACTTGGCAATCTGACTTGTCCACCAGGTGCATATGTTCTTGGTATATACTGCCACCCATAGACTACAGTAGATCTGGACTGGACACGAAAATGGAACTTTGCAGTAAGGGACCCAAAATCGGAGATCGAACCCCCAATTCCGAACCTCGAAGCCGCAAAAGTATCAAATTTTTGCAGTTTCAAGGTTCGAACTTGAGGGTTCGTTCTCCGATTTTGGGTCCCTTACTGCAAAGCTCCATTTTCGTATCCAGTCCAGATCTACTGTAGTCTATGTACCACCTTATCAGGTTTCTGTATAGGCTTCTTGGTACGGTAGTGGATTTTACCAGTGTCCACTTGGGCACCTGTGTGATTAGTAGAAAGCAAATGGAATGGCCATCTGTCATTCCAATTTATAGACACGACTTTCCCAGACTTCTTCAGCTGTTTGTAATGGGTCTTCCTTTTTTCGTCTTTCCTGTTCCTGTTATCGTTGTTTGTGTTCCTCTGCCAAATCGTCCTCAGAAGGGGTGTCAGTGGAGGAGGGGTCGTCCAGGTGAATGCAAGGCCAGTTAACTTGGGCATGTACTTCCTGATATTTCTGACAGTTCCACATAACCCTGTCTGGTTGTCATAAAGAAACTAACAGAGAGCAGGACTTGTATACCAATTGTCGGTGTACAACGTGTGCCCTTGCCCATGTAGGGCTCCATCATCTTCTTGACTATGTGCTCTGACATGCCTAAGGGGTCGTTGGCACCGACTCTAGGAATATCTATATCTGTGCCGGTATAGACGATCATGTCAAGCACTATGCCTGTTTCGCAGTCACACAATACAAACAGCTTGATTCCAAACCTGTGCCTCTTCAAGGGTATGTACTCTTTGAACAGCAAGCGCCCTTTAAAGAGCACGAGCGACTCGTCAATCATCAGGTTGTGAAAGGAGTAGAAATACTTCTTGAACCTTTGAAATAACATGGTGAACAGATACCAGACTTTCCGGATTCGATCATCTGTGTTTGGATTTTCGTTGTCTGCAAAGTACAAAAGGCGCAGCAGCCAAAAAAAAACTTCACGAGTCATGTATATCTGGAAAATTGGGGTGTTGATGAGTGCGTCATGCTTCCAGCAATGTTGCATCACATGCTTCTGGCAAAGAGGCATGATAAGCAACATTTGCAAAGAACATCAGGAATTTTGTTGCAGTTATATCACTACAGGCGTGAATTCTTGCCCTCGGTGAGATGACATCAATTCTTTCCTTCACCTAGTGATATATAGTATGCATCGGTTTGGGAAACAGGATGTGTCATCGCCAGGTCAAAAAATACACAGAAATAAATTTCATTTGCCTGGTGTTTGCAGGGCCAATCTGTAGTTGACCAAGATTGATATGCATCAAACTGGCGTATATCTGGTATGAAATCAGATCCTTCGGACCAGACAAATGAATAAACTGATGCCTTATGAATGAGATCAGCTCCTTCATCAACATCAGCGTCTGCGCCGATGTCAGACAGCTCGCTGTCCTTGGTCACGATGCTCCAACAAGTCCTCCTCCTCATACTCCTCCTAATCTTCCTCCCTGAATTGGTGGCCATGATCACACTCATTCCCACTTTCATCGCCCCAACCAAAGTTCCTAGCATCGGGGAGTTCCCTTGAGGCTCCTGCGTCGTCATAGTCAGACCCGTCAGGAGGGAAGAGGAGGGTATCAAACTTTGACGATGTCAATGTTTTCTTGATGTGAGGAGATGGGCCAGAAGCAAGGGCGTGGGTGGCAGTGCAGGGGCGGCCATGGTGTGCGGTGGTGCAGGGACGGGCGTAGTTGGTGGTAGTAGTCGAGGTGGGAGGTGTCACATTATTCAGCGTATACTGATAGGCGTGACACTTCTCTTTCCTCCCAGCTGCGCCCGCTGATCCTGCATTCCTAGGATGGCCACTTGCTCCTGGTGTGATGGTGAGCATCGTGCACGTTCCACGTACTGTTGAGGGGGTGGTGGTGGTGCTGGAAGGGGTGGTGAATGAGGAGGCAGAGGCCAACGACCTTTTGATATGTGTCGTGCCTGTTGCACGTGTCTTGCCCCCTCCAGCATATGTTTTTCGTGCTCTTACTGCACTCTCCTCTTCTGAACTACTGTTGCAGGTGCATAAGAAGGAGGGCTTCCTGGTCCTTCCACGACTGCTAACACCACCCGCAATATGGTTGGGCGAATCAGAGGGTCGTGTGTGCTCCATGGGAAATGAGAGCGTACGGTGGCGAGGCGGGTGGCGGTGTGTACTATAGAGATTTGCCATGCTGAGATTTGCATGGCTGTTTGTGGTCCAATATGTAGCTGCCTAGACAGCAGGAGGGTAGGAATCCTCATCCCCTTGTAAAATTCTCTGACTCAACGAGGACAGAGACAGGGGTGAGGGAACATCAAAGTAGTCTCGGACCCTAAGAATTGGAACTTTAAGGGTTCATGTTAGGGCTCTGTCTGCCCCCCCCCCCCCCCCAGCAATGGGGTATGTGCCTGAGTATATACATATACATACATAGCCTACATATACATTTGTAACTTACTGATGTTGCTATTCACAATTAAGGTATGTACAGACGTCGTCAGTATATTAAATTTACATTAAAAAACTATGACGTTATCAATGACCATCCTTTTGGGTGTCAAATAGGTTACTGTCTTACGTAATATATTAAAACATAACCATATTATTTGCTTGCGACTGTTACTGTATGTGCAGAAAACGTTAGAGTGTATCCTTTGATATTGGTAATACAACTACGTTAGTAATGGCCATGCAGGTATGTGCGATAGACATTCCCCAAAAACGTTCAAAATATTTATCCTACAAAGTTAATGACGACCATTTGGGGATTTCTAGAATATGTATAAGAATACGTTTGATGTTAGGAATATTATAATGTTCAACAAATTGTATGTGTACGAGATGTTGTTGTAAAACATTTATTTTTGTAACATTGTTAATCACAATTGAGGTAGGTATAGATCCCCACCCTTACCAGTCTCATTAGGACTTATACCAATATGGTCCAAGTCCCATAGAGCTGTCAGATCCTTTAATTCTGGAGATTTACTGCCAATATCTTCCTGTATCTCCACTAAAGGGTCTACTGCTAACTTAAGAACAGTGACTAACTCTACATGGGTCTCTTCTATATCGGACTGATAAGTGCCACTCAGTGCATAACCATAAATTGTGGGTAACATAACTATACTTCCTTCCCTGACATAGCCCGAATGTACAAAGTGGTAATAAAAGTCCGCCCCAATCAGTAACCCTATCATATCTCCATCAGTGATACCTGGATCTGCTAATTTGTAACCCCGAGCCTTGATAGCATTTACCTCCATCTCTAATCCTCTCCCTGGCTTGTATACTGGTAACTCCTCCACCACAACGGCTCTCAATTTACGCACCCTTCTTTTGTGATGATAGGTTAACTCTACTATTTCATACTCAGTACTACCAAGTGAGCCAGTAAATCCCTGGAGCCTTAGCCGTTCCTTACTGACCTTAACGTAATCAAGCTGCGATAAAGCAGAGCGCAAGATGAAGGTACGTTGCGAACATTGGTCCAACAAAACTCTTAATTTACTGGTATGACCGTTTCTGTCGGTCAAGGGAATCTGAATGGTAGGCAACAACACTGCATTACGGCCCGAAGCCACAGCCATGGTCACTGTTGGTTCAGGGGCCACTGGTTGTCCAGTTTGTTCAAGGCGTGGCGTCGGACAAAAATAATTAAAATGTTTCTGTTGGCAGAATCGGCATGGCCTAATTTTAGGGTTAGTACACCCCTGGCTGCCATGTTCTGACGACAGGCACCCGACGCACAATTTCAACTGCCTTGCTCTATTGGCCTTGGCGGGACTGTTCTTGTATTTTGCACACTTTGCCCATAAATGTCCTGTCTTTAAACACAACTTACATCCATACTTCTGCTTGGTATCGGGTTTCTGATACACTGCATATGCTGCTGTGGCAGTCGCCCCAAACTGTTCTAGTGGATTATGTCTACTTTCTAGATTGCACACTTCAGTCTTAAACACACGAACATATTCATCCACATCCAGCCAGTTGTCTTTTAATTCACGCTTAATCACTTCAGAGAGTGCACTAGGAAGTTTATTATGCAACAGTACTGCACACATTTCACTTACTGTTACGTCCATAGAGCGTAACGACTCTAACGCACACTCAAATGACGCGGAAAAATCTTTCAGAGCACTGACCTCCTGGCTAGGATGCGGGAGATTACACAGTTTCGCTATGTGAGCTGCTTTGATGCGATCCTTTTGACCATAACTGTTTTTCAGTATAGTGACCGCTGGTTCATAACTTGCAGCGACCAAACTAAACCCACCAACAATTTGTACTACTAAGTTGTCCCTTTAGATACGTAAATTTCTGAATGTCAGTTAAGTCTGTTTGGGAGTGAACACTACAATCAAAGAGCTCCCAGAAACCCACCCACTGTGTTGGATCCCCATAAAAAACTGGCAACTTTAGGGAGGGTAGCTTAATACCCTTCTGTTTCCTACTTGCTGCACCATCATGAGATCTACCAGTAGTGGTTGTCTATAGAGCACTATCGAACTCAGCTAACTGACCGTTTACTTATTTAACATACTGCATATCTTTCACCATCTCATCCTCTAGCTGATCATCTGCATATAAGCTATACAACTCTACGTTATACGACTTGATATCAGTTAGGGCCTCTTCTAAAGTTATTTTCACACCCTTGACATCATGCAGTGTAGCAGCATGTTCAATAAACTCGGACAGATTAGAGGTAAGCTTAGTAATCCCTCCCTTCTTGGCGGCCCTGAACCGCCGCAATGACTTTATTTTCTCATCCATTCTTAAAAGTTTACGGTAACTAAAGCTTAAGGAACAACAATACTAATCATCACTGTAGGCTAACCTATTCTAATCTATTCTAAGCCTAGGCTAACCTACTTACATTGATGATGACAGCAACCAAGCAAATTGAAGCATGCAGATCGCGTGCCCCCTGTGAGTTTACAAATGATCAAAGAAAAGGAAAATTACCCTATGTCATATTACTCTACTTTACAATATTTACTTTACTAGGCTAGGCTATATTAAATTTTAACAAATTACAAATAAAAAGAAAGAAGGATCAAGACTCCTCTGAAGGAGGAACAGCCGCAGCCGTCGTCCTAGTCTTGAGATCTAGCCTATTGCGTCGACTGCTCCTCCTCGGCCCCGTCCTTCTCCTCAAAGAAGGCATGCGCTCTGTTCAGTAGCCTATCTAATACCTTCCAGCTCCCTGGCACATCTAACCCAGGCTGAGGTCTGCCTGACAGTGTCCACCCTTGCCCCTGGTCTATAGAACTGCATAACAAATAAAATAAAAGCAGGGCACTGCACTGGACGGTCCAGCGGAAAATCCCGGACATATGCGCCCCTCAACATTTGTCCACTGGATCGCCTCATAACATAATAATTTAACAGGAATTGGCCCGGGCATTTTTCTACCAAAAAATTAATACATTTATCTCTAAGGTGGGTCTTGGAGGTATTTATTAAAAGCTTGATAATTTGTAAAAAGCTTGATGGAATAGAATTGCTTTGGCCGTGGAGGTATATAGTTTACGGGTTTAATATGAATTTTTTGTTTTTCTCCAATGTTATTATTTTACGTTACGAGATTGGAAGAGATTGGTATTGTTATGTAGCAGTACATATCTATGTATTAATTTATCGGTTTACGTTTGTATATATTTATTTAATTGCGTACTTCTGAAAGGAAATTGGAAAAGGTATGATTTTGTGGAACTATTTGTTTAGGATTTCACTAATGCCAATGGACAATACTTTATGCCCATGTTTTGTTTATTCTGCCACTATTTGAGAATTGCTTTCCTGTCTGGTCTTCCGCCCCACATTCTAACCTTGGTCTTCTTGATCCGATCGAGTCTTTAAGTTGATCTAATTAGACTATTTTCAGATAATTTGAGGCGCTCTCTCACTCCCTGTTGATTATATTTTGATATTTTAGTTACCCATATAAAAAGGTTTTCTTTTATTTTGTTTTGAGAAAACGGGTTAAATAATATGGGTAACTAAATAGAACCGTGTACAATATTTGTTTTTAATTTTCGTTTATTTAAAGCATTTGCAAGTAAAAGTGCCCATTATTCATAAAATAGAAGATGCTATATTTTAGGTTAAGTATCCACTTACTACGAATCAGCGTAACAGCAAAAAATACGATGTAGATATTATAGTTGAAAGTATCGAGGATGGGGCTCATTAGTGTTCTGTGAGTTGATTCATTAGCATTGTATCGCTTTCTATTCCGTTGCGTTGTAATTAGCGGTAGCAAATAACATTTTCTCAGCAGAGTTTTAGTGATGAATTCCCACAATATAAAGCTGTATCCTTCAACGGACTCTGATCTTATTATAAGGCTAGACAGTATTAAATATGTACCCCTGCCATCAACAAATGTTGATAAATTGCCGATTGCTTTGAAGATTAAAACTCAAAACGTATATAAAAAGTGGTTTAGAAATAGAAACTTCAAAACACAAATTGAAATAGTCCTTGACAAACAAAATTGGTTTGGATATAATGGGACACTAGAATATAAGTTTGAATCAGCGGTGTTAGTAAAACTTACAAAGGGTTCTAGCAATATCCAAATTAAGTGGAAACGGGGCCGAAAAACTCTCCAAAAATGTATTGTTAACGTTAATGAAGAGACCAACCTGATTACGAACGAGGCCAATCTGGATACTAACGAGGGTAAAACAAGTCCTTCACGAGGCCAATCAGGTTATTGAAGAGGGAAACCTGAATGTTTACGAGGCCAGGGTGGTTACCGAGGTACAAGCCCCAGAGGCTATTAACGTTTTCAAGGAAGAGCTTGTTAGTGTCCGTGAGTACTTAGAACTAGGGCAAATTTGCCTTGAATATCACGATATTATGATCAATGACTTAAACATGGATATGGCACTCGTCGAGGAGGCTGTTGAAGACCTCAGCCAGGGTATTGCAGATATCAGACAGGATATTGCAAAAGTTAAACAGTACATAGAAGAGCACAATATAAATATTGCTGGCCTCAGACAAAGTATTTCTAACCTCAAGCAGAAAATTGCAAAGATCAGCCAGGACATTGCACATCACAGGCAAGCTATTGCAGAGAGTAGAAATGGAGATATGCAACAAGATATAATGAATAAGCGTAAGTGGCGTTGGCAAGGGTAGAATGATTGGGGGGGGGTGAAGGAGCATTGTCAGGCCAATCACCCATTCTAGTTCCAGTATAGGTCATACTGGTTCCTGTACATTCAATTTTGGTTCTTGTATAGGTCATCCTGATGACCCCACCGCCCTCCACGATCGTGGTAAAGAATACTGTACAGATATCCCTGTAATCCCGACAATACAAAGGTTTGGCTGAAGGACCCATAAGAAGTTGGCGTAGGGATGTGATGACCCCACCGCCCTACACGATCGTGGTACAGAAATCCCTGTAATCCCCTGACAATACAAAGGTTTGGCTGAAGGACCCATAAGAAGTTGGCGTAGGGATGTGATGACCCCACCGCCCTCCACGATCGTGGTACAGAATACTGTACAGATATCCCTGTAATCCCCTGACGATACAAAGGTTTGGCTGAAGGACCCATAAGAAGTTGGCGTAGGGATGTGATGACCCCACCGCCCTCCACGATCGTGGTACAGAATTGGTGCTTAACCCGGCAAGCGCGATAGGCTTCCTATAGGGAACGTGATAGGCCTCACGGAAGCAGGACCATAAAAAAAGCCTTCCATAAAAAAAAAGGGCCTATCAAAACAAAGGAATTTGTCTCTAGGTGAGATAATTCCCCTCCAGTACTCATCCATGTAAATCTCACCCACCCCCCTCCCCTCCTCAATTATCACCTATTTTTCCTCTTATTATCATCATTTATCGGTTATTTTTCTCTCCCGCGATAATGTAGCACAAGTGGGTTGCATAAAAGATCGTTATGCAACACCCAGACACCGGCACACACCGCCTCCCTCGTCTCAGTTGACTCCCAGACAGCGAGAGGGGAGGGCTGCCTGTCTCTCTCGCCTGAGATTATGACCGGGTGGCCAATATCTTCGTTTTTCACCACCCAAATGCTTTTCCCACTTATTTTAGCACTCTTGAAGGTTCATATATACATCATATATGTAAAATAAAAGCATACCGAAAACAAATAATGGTTTATATTGTAAATATAACGAATTCTGTCAGAATCCAGGGCTAGAAATGCACAAATAACTACCCTAGCACCTACGTCTATATCGCGCTTGTCAGGTTAAAGGAGTCCACCTCGCTTTTTTTTCTCTTTCTCTCCCTCTCTCTTTGGCTTGTATCCATTCGGCCCCATTCAGCCTACTGTTTTAAGACATACCCCCATCCAGGTGTCAATATTTTCCTGGCGAGCGGTAGCGAGCCAGCATATATATATTTTAGGTTACAAGCTAAATTTGTACATTTTTCGATAGAAAAATTTCTCCGGCCAAGCCGGATTTTTCCATACAATGCTGGCTCGCGATCGCTCGCTAGGAAGAAATTGACATCTGGATGGGGATAAACATCTTAAAACAGTTGGTTGAATGGATACAAGCCAGAGAAGCAGGGTGGAAGTATCTCGGGGAGAGACAGAAGCTGCAGACCCAGTACCGGTAGTGAGGGGGGGAGTAGGGCACGGACAGGAGGAGCAGGATGATGTAGCTGCTGAAGGAATGGTAGAAAGATTAAGGATTATGTTTAGTAATGTTGATGTGTTTTCCCAGGACAAGAAAAGAGAACTGATATGTAGGTTGCAGGATGAAGAGGAAAAACCTGATGTCATAGCCTTACAGGAAAGTAAGACCAAAAAATGCTAGAATTGAAAGGGAACTGGTGGAGTATAGTTTGGAGGGTTTTGAGTTGTACGAGAGGAATGCTATTAGAGCAGAGGTTGGAAGAGGACTGTTTATTTATGTAAGAAAAGAGCTCAAGGTAAATGAGGTGGATATGAGACAGCAATATTTTGAGTATTTGTGTATTGAAGCAAAATGTGCAAGAGGGTCAATTCTAATTGCCTCTATATATAGAAGCCCAAATAATAGTAGGGAAGAGGATGATAACCTACTGAAAGCAATGGAGGAAATAGATAATAGAGAGAACAAATATAAGATTTTGATTGGATATTTCAATTTGCCAAGGATCAACTGGGCAAATTGTACTACTCCAGCAGGACAGTGTAGCATGGAAAAAGTTATAGATTAAGTGAGATTGTTTTCTAACGCAACATATTACAGAAATGACAAGATATAGCGATGGGAAGCAGGGGAGTGTACTTGATTTAATTATTAGCAATGGGGAGGATATAGTGGAACATGTCAATGTGGATATAGGTCGTAGTGACCATGCCTGTATAAGTTTTAGTTGCAATATTAAAACAGAGAGGGATAATAGAAGCAATAGAAAAATGTACATGTATGATAGAGCAGATTATGAGCTGCTGAGAAGGTGTTTGGACATTGACTGGGGGGAATACTTGAACGGTGAAGACGCTGAAGGAATGTGGAGGAAGATTAGAGTCAAACTGGAGGATGCTATATCCAAATATGTACCAGTAAGGGAATATAAGGATAAAACAAATTGAGGAAAAGAACGAACCCAGAATAACCAATGAAAAGAAAGCTGTGGACTTAGATAAGACGAAAGAAACGATTGTGGGATAGATTAAAAGTGTTAAAAAAGAACAGGGGGTCTAGTTAGTTTGTTTGGTTTGCAAGTTTTACATTTTAATAGAAGCTAAAGTAGTGGATTTGGAACGTAGACAAATAAACAATAAAATAAGGTGAGAGACAAGTAAAGGAAAGGGAGAGAGATTGCAAGAAACGTGAAGGATAATCCAAAAATATTCTGGAAGTACATTCAGGAAAAGTTAAGAGTAGGGATCCCAGAGCTGGTAGGGGGGTTGGATGATGGGAGTAGAGCGGAGACCGATAAGGAGAAAGCAGAGGTGCTGGGGAAATACTTTGGGGGGGGGGGGGGGGGGGGGTACTAACAGTGGAGTCAGATGATGCAGTGCCTACTATTCCCATCAAACAGGCACCGGCATATATATATATATATATATATATATATATATATATATATATACTCTATACTGTATGTATCAACAGTATCAGTGATGGCGGGTGCCCGACCCCGAAAGGGGTTGAAATAGGGGAGCTATCCCCCCGCCAAAGGCGGCTTTCTAGGGCCTTTCCTAGCTGATGCTGAGAGGATTGGGTTCTAGTCATGTGGTGATGGGCTGGTCTATCAGAGTGAGAACTGAGCGATCTCTGCCATACCCATAGCTTACTCTGACTGTTCCTTTAACTTATATATTTTCTAGATCTCAAGTGACGGCGTCTTTTCCGTGGATTGACCTCCCAATCTACCAAGATTGGAAGCCAAAGCGTCACATTTTTCCCTTGCCCCTCAACTTTCTCTTCATAATTGCTGCGGGGCACAGGGCCCTGGGTGGGGCTTTGGTTTCCCGGGCGTTTCCGCACCCTCCTCAGCTCCCCGCCATGGAGTGGCTTCGTCACCCAGGCTTTATTGTGGTCGGCAGGGAGGGTTCTGTGGGGGCGCTCGGTTATGGCCTTGGAATTGCTCGGGGCCTTGGGGCTGTTCGGCCAGGCAGCTTGGAGAACAACAACAACAGTATCAGTGATGAGATATGTACTACCTTGGATGGTTTGGATATGTGGAGAGGATGGATGAAAAGATGCAAGTCTGAACGTAGGAGCTGCACGAAAGGGCAGACCAAGAAAGATGTGGGATCAGACCTCGTAGTCTGATCTTGAATCGTAAAACCTGACAAGTTAGGCAGCTCTGAACAGGGCTGCCTGGAGCGCCGCCATTAGGACCAGACACCGGAACCGCACTTCATGTGCGGTTTTATATACAGTATATATATATATACGGTATACATACATGAGCCACCTGTCTGGCTGGCTCAGTTGATAGCGTCTCTGCTTCCCATCCCAGTAGTCTCGCTTTCAATTCCCGCTCAGATTGAAAAGATTTTCTAGGAATAGCCGGCGGTTACCGTCTCCCTGTGAGCAAGGGGGACGGGTAATGGTCTCTGGTTGATTAAAGAAGGTTTAGCGGTTGTGATTCCTCAAAAGAGGAGATACGGGCGCTATTTAAGTAACCAGACCATCTTTATTATTACAGTATAAATGTTGTTGTTGTTCCCCAAGCAATTCCAAGGCCATAACCGAGCGCCCCCACAGAACCCTCCCCGCCGACCACAATAAAGCCTGGGTGACCGAAGCCACTCCATGGCGGGGAGCTGAGGAGGGTGCGGAAACGCCAGGGAAACCAAAGCCCCACCCAGGGCCCTGTGCCCCTCAGCCAATTATGAAGAGAAAGTTGAGGGGCAAGGGAAAAATATGACACTTTGGCTTCCAATCTTGGTAGATTGGGGTCAATCCACGGAAGAGACGCCGTCACTTGAGATCTAGAAAATATATAAGTTAAAGGAACAGTCAGAGTAAGCTATGGGTATGGCAGATTGCTCAGCTCTCACTCTGATAGACCAGCCCATCACCACATGACTAGAACCCAATCCTTTGGGCATCAACTAGGAAAGGCCCTAGAAAGCCGCCTTTGGCGGTATAAATTATATACAGTACTGTACTGTACAGTATATGTAAATCAAACAAGAGTCATATACTGCCTAAACGAAGTGCCCAGCTCGTTATGTGGAATGAATGAAGTGCATGTTTAATGTTACTTTTATTTTATACAAATAATGATAATATTCGCTGTACAGTATTTATGATGATTTTCAATTACAGGAGAATGATAAGAATAAAGGGAACAAAGATGGAACACAAGCCTCTACCTCATTAACTTTGTACGTGAGCAACCTTGTTTTCGGCAAGGTTACAGAGAAGATGGTCCTGGATGCCTTACAAGTGTTCGGAACTATCACCGAGCTCCGTAACTGTAACGATGAATCATTGGGAAAACCTAAGGGATTTATGAATGTCACGGTTTGTATTTGTTCATCTTTTATGTGATACTTTTTATCCAATACTAGCATTGGGTTCTATCGGTACCGGTATGTCGAGATTAATATGTAAATATATTTATATGGTATTTATTTATATTCTATCAGTCAACACATTTTTTTCTTGGGTATCAAATGGTAGTTTAAATAACTGGGAGAGTGAATGCTCTTCCCTCTCGTTTATTTTTTTTTAAAAGTGTACTATATCAGCACTGATAAATTTGTTGAGATATTGTGAGATTTATCCAAGGCATTTGAGCCCATTAATAAGGTTATGGGAGGGAGAAGAAGAGAAGTAGGGGAGGAGGAGGTGGAGATCAGGTCAGAAGTGTGTGAAGCCATGAAAAGGGTGAAGATGGGGAAAGCATCAGGAATAGATGGAGTGTGTGGGGAAATGCTGAGGTATAGTGGTGAGATAGTGACCGAATTGGTATGGAAAATATGTAAATTAGCATGGGGGAAGGGGAGTGCACCTGATGACTTGAAGACAGGCATAATAGTCCCCTTGTAAAAGGGGAAAGAGGAGTGTGTGGCAATTACCGGGGAATATGCCTTCTAAGTGTAGTAGGGAAGATGTACAGTAGGGTAGTGATTGTGAGAACGGAGAAATAGATAGGTGACGAGCAGGGCAGGTTTAGGAAGGGAAGAGGATGTGTAGATCAGAGTTTTGCCCTGAAATGTGTTGTGGAGAAATATCTGGAGAAGCGACAAAAGTTGTATGCTGCCTTTATGGACTTGGAGAAAGTCTATGTCAGAGTTAATAGAGAAGGTATGTGGAAAGTACTGCTGAAAGCAGTGAAGAGCATGTATGAGGGTGCAAAGGCGTTGGTACGTGTGGAGAATGAGCAGAGCGAGTTCTTTGATCTGAATGTTGAGTTAAAACAAGGATGTGTGATATCCCCATGGTTCTTCAATAAATATATATGGATGGAGTCATGAAAGAAATGCAAGGAAGAGCAGTGGATGTTAGTGTACCGCTGATAAGGGAGGGAAACGAGTGGAAGCTGCCTGTACTACTGTTTGCCGATGATACAGTTCTGATGAGCGATAGTGAATGGGAGTTGCAGGGTCTGGTAAATATGTTTGGAATAGTGTGTTAAACACGGAATCTGAAGGTAAATGCAGGGAAGAGCAAGGTTATGGTCATTGAAAAGGGTGCAGCAACAGAGTGTGAGGTGAGGTTGAACGGTCAGGCTATGGAGAATGTCAGCTCATTTATGTATTTGGGTGTATGAATGAAGAAGTGTGGGAGAGGATGCAACAGGGGAAGAGGGTTGTAGGAATGCTGAAAGCAGTAACAAGAAATAAGGTGGTCAGCATGGAAGTAAAGAAATACTTGCATGACAGTGGTAATCCTGACATTGACTTACGGAGCGAAGCATGGACGTTGGTGGAGACTTGCACCAAGAGTGAGAGGGGTGAAAATGAGTTAGGCTACTTGAGAAGTGCGTACAGAGTTACATGGAGGGATAGACAGACGAATGAGGAAGTACGAGAGAGGTGTGGTGTGGATGTGGATGTATTGGAATATGGGAAAAGGAACACTTTGAGATGGTTCGGCCATGTGGAACGTATGGGAAGCTTTATAAAGCACCCCCTAGATCCTTTTAGTTACCATATATCTTTCTTAAGCTTTAAAAGATCGTCTAAATGTATTTGAAATCCAATAAAAACGACAGAACCGATGTTGTAAGTGTAAATATATTTAGCGTCAAAATATACAATAGCTAAGACATATGTGGTAGTTAAATGGGTTGGTTGAGGTACGGTAATTTGAAGCCTTATTATTGCTGAAGGTCCTTCCCAAGCTGAATAAAATAGTCTAATAGTTACCAGAATATGATGAAATAACACATCCCAGGTACTGAACGGGTTAATCCCTTCAGCACCATGACATCTTTGTACCTTAGATTCTGACTAAAATTGTATGTAGTTTAAGAATGACCTACGTTACTAAGAGGGGTTATTGAGACCGAGCAAGGCCATAACCGAGCGCCCCCACATAACCCTCCCTGCCTACCACAATAAAGCCTGGGTGACCGAAGCCACTCCATGGCGGGGAGCTGAGGAGGGTGCGGAAACGCCCGGGAAACCAAAGCCCCACCCAGGGCCCTGTGCCCCTCAGCAATTATGAAGAGAAAGTTAAGGGGCAAAGGAAAAATGTGACGCTTTGGCTTCCAATCTGCAGATTGGGAGGTCAATCCACGGAAGAGATGCAGTCACTTGAGATCTAGAAAATATATAAGTAAAAGGGACAGTCAGAGTAAGCTATGGGTATGGCAGAGATCGCTCAGTTCTCACTCTAATAGACCAGCCCATCACCACATAAGTAGAACTCAATCCTCTCAGCATCAGCTAGGAAAGGCCCTAGAAAGCCGCCTTTGGCGGGGGGATAGCTCCCCTATTTCAACCCCTTTCTGGGTTGGGCACCCGCCATTGTATTTATGTACAGTATATACTCAGGCACACACCCAACAGCCTGGGGGTGGCTGACTCTATAATCCAAAGAGGTAAACAGTATACAACAACTATCCATCAGTGAAAATATTTAAGGTACTGTACTGTATGTACATAATAAAAAAAAATCTCCCTATATAACTAGTACTTTGACACCTTGGTTATAATCACTATCAATTACAAAAACAAATCATTACAGATTTTTTAATATGACTAATCATTAATAAAAAAAACAATTATATCTTTTAAACTCTTACTAACCATGAAAAGCTAATTACAGTATATATTAATTTGGTTATGCCTTGTTCCGAGACTAATTTAAGCTGTTGCAATCATGTTTGTGGCAAGTTTTCAGAATGCCTTTTCCCTGTAGGCCTAGCACATATAAAATGGAAAACTAAAGGCAGAACAAGGCCAAAGTGATTCACGTTTGAACAGAAACACTAAGACACTATTGTAGTAGCTATAATACATGTAATTTTGATGAAAGCTTGAAATTTAAATGTACAAAACGATGGAATACGAAGTGAAAAAGTAGCAAACTAATGAAAACACAAATCTGCACAAGGGCAACAGAAAGCAAAATCTTACTACTGTATACTTAAACTATGCACTCATTTACCAAATAAGGATTGAAACAAATATATAAATGAACTGTATACATACTGTCACTCCCAAATGAGTTTGTAGCCTACAGTATATCATTTGTGAGTGAGTTACAAGTACGAGGCCTATATTGCAGGGGCCTGGGGCTAGGCTAGCCTCTGGATTTGTTCCCACGAGTGAGCCCATGTGAAGCTGGCTGGCGCCCTGTGATATGTTGCAGTCTTGCTTGCCCTATGAATTAGTTAGTTTATTTAGTCTTGTGTGATTAATGCAGTTTATCATAAGTTACACAATGATGAATCATATTTATTTTATCGCTTAGAGCCTGTTACTAGGTGAGGTTGTCCCCATTGCATTCAATTGTATTGAGCTAACCCCAGAAGATGTTGTAAGCGATAAGTCATTTAAGTTGTTTATCCCTTACAACACCACCGCCGTGCTGTGCTGAAGAGAGCCACTCGGTGTATTATTAGGGCATAGGCTAGGGATAATAGGCTTGGCACAGAGGTTTATTGTACTGGACTTTCCATGGGTTTTTGCTTTGTATTGTTCTCAATTCCTAAGCGATTGGGCATGATATAGTGTGTTCTGGGAGTCTAGTAGTGGTATGGTGGGATAATGTTGGTGCAGTATAGACTAACCTTAGAAGTTCTCTTGCATACTACACACACTATGGAATACACTCGGGGACAATAGATATTTTTGTGTCTCCTTGTTACTGCTTTAATAAGCAAAGAGGAAGATACCATTTTTCCTAGAGAACCTGCGTGTCTTGGTGTTTGAGTCGGATATTAAGAGCGTGTCTGTTGCAGGGTAGTACGGTGCTGTGGGCTAGGCTATGTAAGCATCTGGTTGCCCCGGCTGCCCTCTTAACAATAATAATAATAAAATGGTCATTATCCATCCATAAGTTAAAGGGGTACTAAACTATTCTGACCCTTGCATAAGAGAATACATATCCTATTACCAGTGATGCGTTATGTATTCACTACATAAATAACGTTAGCAAAGCACAGATCAAGGAATGTTCCGAGAATGAAATTGTTAATCCTATCACAGAATACCCAGCTACATTAATGATCTACTGTAGATATACGGACAATGGGTAACTTAAAATTAAGCGGTTTTCATAAATGGAACCATAATTCTTTGATCCTAGACTGACTAGTTTAAACAAAAATCACAGAAAAATATGATTTCATACCATTCAATGATATGAGTGATAACTGGAAGAGGTTAACCACTTCTGTATCGGCAACGTCCCTTTCAACTACAGGTCTCCCTCACTATCCGATGCTCCGATTTATGATATTATTATAGATTTTTAGGGGTTTGTGTTGTGGCTGGTCCGAGAACGCATCCCCAATTATTGAATTTATGGGTTTGCTATATGATTTTTCTATTTAAGATCGAGGTTTCAGGAACGTAACCCAATCGTAAATCGAGGGAGAGAGTGGGAGACCTGTATATTCAGGCTACAGATTAACTTGCTCATGTAGTAATGTACACCCTATGTGGTGGATTGTGTTCTTTTATTTAATAATTTCATTTTAGTAAGCGTTGTTTCCACATAGCGATTTTGATAATTTAATTTGATTTTATATTGTCCTTGTCCCAATTTTGGTTTGTTTGGTTTGCAAGTTTTACATTTTAATTAGACAATTTTATTAATTAGCAATTAACTGGATTCGAACTATTTCACTTAACCCTTTTTACTACCACACAAAATGTCTTAAACTGCACCGAATCATCTAAATATAGTAAGAATATAATTAAAATTACGTCGCCGGTACAGGTACGGTAAGGGGGATCACCCTTTTTTTTTTTATCTTCCTCTTTATTTTCTCTTTCTTTAAGACTTTTATCCCCATCCAGGTGTCAATTTCGAGCGAGCGATAGTGAGCCAGCATTGTACAGTATGGAGAAATCCGGCTTTGCCGGACACATTTTTCTATCGAAAAATGTACAAATTTAGCTTGCTGTCAAAAACAAATATATACAGTACAGTATATACTGTACTGTATATGCTGGCTCGCTACCGTTCGCCAGGATAATATTGACACCTGGATGGGGGTAAACTTCTTAAAACAGTAGGCTGAATGTGGCCGAATATATACAAGCCAAAGAGAGGGAGAATCATCATCATCATCATCATCTCCGACGCCTTGCGTCCCCCTGGGAAACCCCCACTAGAGGATGGCCATGACAGAAACGTCTCCAAGCTACTTTGTCAAGACATGCCTCCCCTGCCCGTGCCACAATGCCCCTTCCACTACATGGAAGTTTTTCTTCAATATATTTTTCCACTTTCTTTTCCCATACCATAGGTGGTCTTCCACTACTAGCGGTTCCACTCACCTGACTCCCATATATCTTTCTTGGCATTCTGTCTTCATCCATTCTCTGAACATGACCATACCACCTCAAAGTACTTCTCTTTATCCACTCAACCACACCATAATCAATGCCCAAAGCCTGCTCTTCCATTCCAAAGGACTCGTACACTTCCCTATTACTTGGCCCATCTAGCCTATTCATGCCAGCTGCCATTCTGAAAAAGCTCATCTCCACAGCTCTTAGTTTGAAGAGGTCCTCGTCACTTGCTGTCCATGTCTCGCTTCCATACGAGAGTGTTGGGAGCAGCACACTGTTTCTCAGTGACTTTTTGACTTCCTGGCTAACCATTCTTCCTTTGAGAATACTATCAAGTTCTCCAATCACTTTTCTCCCTTGCATTTTTCTCTCTTTTATCTCACTCTCCATTTTACCATATTTGCATAGTACAGCTCCCAAATACTTGAAACTTTCAACCTCTTCTAGTACTTCATTTTTCAATTTTATTTTACAACTTTTCTTGTGTTCTTTCTTGATTCTATATTTTTCCTTAAAATCTATAGTTTCATGCATTCTTCTCTCAAACACCATTACCTTACATTTCCCTACATTGACCTTTAACTTTCTCTTTTCACATACCCTGTCAAAGTCAGTGACCACTCTCTGAAGTTCTTCAGCATTTTCCGCCAACAGGACTGCATCGTCCGCATATAGGCATGTTAAAATCTTCCATGTTCTTCCCTCTGATTCCAGTCTAGCTCCCACACCCATTGATACAGCCCTACATTCCCTAATCACTCCATCCATGTATATATTGAACAACCAAGCTGACATGACACATCCCTGTCTTACACCTACATTGACCTCAAAACTTTCACTTAACTTATCCCCTACCTTCACATTTGCCATTGCATTCCTATAAAAAGATTTTACTGCCATTAGCAACTTTCCTCCCACACCATATACTGTTAACACATCCCACAGGCCCTCCCAGTCTACTTTGTCGTAGGCTTTTTCCAAATCCATGAATGCTGCATAGAGTTTTCTGTTTTTGGCCAGATACTTCTCTACCAACAATCGCATTGAGGCTATCTGGTCAACGCAGCCCCTGCCCTTTCTGAAACCTCCCTGTTCCTCGCCTATTTTGTCATCCGTTATCTTCTGTAGCCTCTGTGTTACTACTCTTGCGTGTACCTTTCCAGGTATGCTAAGCAAGCTAATTCCCCTATAATTCTTACACTTCTTTACTACCCTTCCCTTTGTACAAGGGTACTATCACTGCTTTCCTCCAGTCCTCTGGTACACTTTCCTTTTCCCATGCTAATTTACATAACCTATGCATTATGTCAACAGCTTCTTCTCCTCCATATCTCAGCATTTCACCTGGGATGTTATCTACTCCAGCAGCTTTGCCCATTTTAAGTCTATTGATTGCTTCTTTTACTTCTTCTCTGCTTATCTGGCTTTCAACTACCCTGTTTATTCTACCTCTCTCCATTCCTATGGATGAGATCTTTGCCTTCCCCCTACTCTTTACAGCTAAGCTACTAAAATGATCTTTCCATACTTTCACCACACCATCACCCTCTACCACTTCCCCATTCATGTCCCTCATCCTACCACCTGAGACACTCTCAGTCTTCTTCCCTCTGGCTTCTTTCACAGCTCTGTAGTATGCTTTCCTGTCATTCAGAAACTGTTCACTAATCTTTCTCCCATATGCCTCATCTGTCTTCCTTTTAGCGTCTTGTATCGCCCTCTTCACTCTTTGTTTCAAATTTGTATATTCTTCTTTCCTCGCATCTCTAGTTTCTCTAGGTATATTCTTTTGCAGCATACTCTTTCTGAACTCTTTCTTCTTTTTCACTATTTCTTCTATCTCTTTACTAAACCATGCGTTACCTTTCTTCTTCCACATTTTAAAGGTTTTCTTCCCACATACTTTCTCAGCTGCTTTAATCATGGAGTCTCTTGTACCTTTCCATACTTCGTCTACAGTATTTCCCAGATCTATCATAACATCCATGTCATTTATAGTCTCTTTCAGGATGTCCTTGTATTTTGTAGCATTACATTCTTCATTTAATTTTCTCACATTTATTCTCTACTGTCAGTTTTCTCTCTTTCCTCTCATATTTCCATATTTCTCCATCGGGAGAAAAAGAGAAAAAAAGCGAGGTGGGCCCCTAAGAATGTTTTTTATGTTGGTTACCTGGAGTTGACTTTCATGGTATGAAACTAGAAAATAATAAATAAATTAAAATAACCATGAAACTAGAAAATAATAAATAAATTAAAATAACCATGAGTTTTAAATTAATTCTCTGCCTTTTGTGGGCCCCAGTAAATAAATAAGTTTTACTTTGTCTGGTTTTGGATTTTTTTTTTTTTTTGTTGGGCACTGTTTTTGTTTGGGAGGTTTCCTACCATGAAAGTCGATTTCGTGGATATACCTACTTTTATCGGTTGTGAAAGGTGTGTCACATGACGCTACATAATTTCCATCACTGTCCTGTGGGGATCGGTTTTTACACCATACCCGAAAGAGGATTTATGGAGCTCCGATCATACTCTCAACCATCTGAAAAATTTAAACAGCACACCTAAACTTCGTTAAATGCGGAAATAGCCTCACAAAAATATCATGCCCTGGTGGGGGCACGAACTCTCGACCCTTGGGTGTGAGGCAGGCACCTTACCAGCGGCTCGCTTGGTGTAGTGACTAGCGTCTCGGACTTCCACCCAGAAGGCCCGGGTTCGCGCCCACGCTCGGCGCATTAAAGATTTTTCACAAGCACTGAGTCGTTACCATCCCTCATGAGCAAAGGGATGGGGTAGTAGTACAGGACCCCAATGGAAATACGCCTAATCGGCCTTATTGAGCTATCCTTAGCTAGCTTAGCATGCGCTAGCTTTAAGAACTATTATTATTATTACCAGTTAGACCAATAAGAGATATCCCAAGAAACCGATAAAATGTAAAAACCGATCCCCACAGGGCAAGGAAGAGGATAGGAGAGAGCAGGGTGTGTTGTGAGACTCGATTGGGTTGGGTTGTGGAGTTGCCAGCCGCCCAAGCGAGTTGCCAACTGGGCAGTTTGTTGGTGCGTGTAGCATCGCTCAGTGAAGTTGACTCACCATTCCCGTTCATCTCTCTGACTGACTCTCGGTCGATTCGGCTCAAGCTTGTTCCTCTCTGTTCGGAGCTTTCGCTTCTCGGAAGGTGAAGTAGTGTAAAGTCAGTGAAAATAGGCTAGCCTAAACAGACCTCGGATGCAGAAATACCCTGAGCTGAACAGGCCAAGTGGGATATCTCTATTGGTCTAACTGGTAAGGTGCCTGCCTCACACCCAAGGGTCGAGAGTTCGTACCCCCACCAGGGCATGATATTTTCGTGAGGCTATTTCCGCATTTAACGAAGTTTAGGTGTGCTGGTTAAATTGTTCAGATGGTTGAGAGTAAGATCGGAGCTCCATTAATCCTCTTTCGGGTATGGTGTAAAAACCGATCCCCACAGTCCGGCTGGTTTGGCCCATCTTCCAGCAGACTTCTCTTATGCCACCTACTTTTCGTGTCTGCATTGCGATACACCTCTCGTGTTTCATAACGCTGGTTTTCAGTGGCGTTTTCAATGGCGACACACTTTACCGGTACCCCTTTTAACAAGAAAAAATAGTTATAAAATTAATAATAACAGAAAAAGATAAACAATACATCCAGACAAAAAATATGCAGAGGTTATAATAGAAACTTCAAGTAAATAATGCTTGATTAAAATTATTGATATGAAATTTTAAAATACAGTCACAATAATTGACCTTAAAAAGATTGAATTTATGCAACAGTTTACTTTTAAAATATAAAATTTTCACCAGCCAATTGCTGTTACCACTTGTTTTATTGCTTTCCCATGTTCATATGTTCAGATTAAAAGTAAAATAGGCTTATATGGATAAGTATTAATTATATATATGGTAAATTAACGAGTTTAGTGAGGAATTAATCAGAATACCTTCGCACAGGGGTGTGGTGTATACTACAGGGGCTTAGCGCTTGCCGAGTTAAGAGCGTTTCGCTCACGATGTGTGGCAATCTTATTTTGATTATAATAATAATAATAATAATAATAATAATACTTTATTTCAGACTCACACAGTACAGAGGGGACCATACTGGGGTCCATATATACCTTACAGTAACATAAATATATATAAATATATATAAGCTACTGAACATAGGCTACATAAAATAAAAAGAAATTAAATAATACCCAGCTTGCTATCATGTAGTTCACAGCACTGCCTCAACCAAAAACAGTGGTCATCAAACTACTGTTACCAAAACCACTGTCCTAATTGTGTACAGTACCATGCCTCACATCATTTAGCTTCCGGTACAGTATGTTGCTACAGTACAGTATAGGAATATCGGTACTGTACTGCACTATGAGGATCAGTACCGGTATGCTAATTCTGTAGAGTAGCAGACCTGAAATCATTACTTAAGGTTAAATATAGAGCAACTTCCTCCAGTGTGCCTGGATCCTGGAGGTGTACACTATGCTTGGAGTTTGTAGCATTTTAATGATCCTGTTTCTCAGAAGTGTTAAGGCGCTGAATGAATTTATATGTTAGCTTTCTAATGAGTGATTTGTAACAGTGTAAGTTCATATAGGCACATAGCGTACTTGTACTCTCATATTTTGAGAGCCCCAGAAACATTTTCATGATATTGTGATATGAGATACTTAGTCTATTCACTGTAATTTTCTTATAGTTCCACCATAGTTGTGCTGTATACATTGGTGAGCAGTAGGAGTTGAACAATGTTATTTTTGTATCCCATGTGCACATATGAAATTTTCTTAATATTGAATTTCCCTGCATGTAAAGTTGCCTTCGCTGACGACCCATATCCTCATCATCTGAGCGATCACATGAAATATAGTGTCCTAGATACTTTACTTTACTTACTTCTTCTATAATTTCTTCATACAAATGGAATTTAGGTAGCTTTGATTTCAATAGAAGGTTAGATTTAAATATTATGATATTGCTCTTTATAGGATTAAATTTGACTGAATGTTCGATTCCAAATTTTTCACATACTCTTAATAATTTATCCAGTCCTGCTCCAGAGGGCGCGATTAAGGCTAGGTCATCAGCATACATGAGATGATTTACAATGGTGCTGCCAATACAGCACCCAGTGCGAGTCTTGTTCAGCTCCAGACTAAGATCATCCATGTAGACGTTGAAAAGATACAGAGACAATATCCCCCCCTGCCTAACACCATTGGTTACGGCGAAAGAGCCTGACAGGATGTTGCCCCATCTTACACACATTTTTTGATTAGCATACCAGAAAATAAGTATCCTAACAATATAGCTAGGCACTCCCCTGTTAACTAATTTTTCAAATAAGGTTTTGTGACACACCCTATCAAAAGCCTTACTTGCATCAAGAAAACAAGAGAAAATTGAGCTATTTAGTTTGTTGTATGTATCAATCACTTCTTTCAGCACATATATGCATTGGTCTGTGCCGTGATTTTTCTTAAAGCCAAACTGATTGCTGCTGGTGACAATATATGCAGACATTCTTTCTAGCATTATCATTTCAACTACCTTACTCACCACACTAGCAAGTGCTACTGGGCGGTAGTTGTCTTTTGCTGTAATTTTACCTGATTTATCTTTAATGACAGGAACAAGTATTACGGATATCATAGACTCCGGCAGGACACCATGCGTAAATAGACTGGTGATGCAAGAACTAAGTTTATCTATTAACAACTTATCTGCATATTTAAGATGTTCTGCATATATACCATCCAGCCCACAAGCTTTATTTAGGTTAAGTTTTCTTATGGCATTCTCAAGATCACTTTCAGTCACTTTAATGTCTTCATAATTACTATCTTTCACATATTGAATTGCACCATTAGTAGACCTTTGGTTTACACTGTTAAGTAGTTCCTTAAAATGAGTCTTCCATAAGTCAGCAATGTTCTCTTCACCCGTAACCCCCTCAACACTGACAGGTAATGGTGTGTTACAATTTTGCATGGATCTGATGTCCTTCCAAAAACAGTTAGTATCCTTTTCTGCCAGACTCTTTGCAAGGGCTTCCTTCCTTAATTGGTTATCATTTTGCTTAATAAATCTAATGGCATATTTGGTCCTAGCCTTTGCTCTTTTGTGAAGTTCAAATATAGGCCCCTGTCTAGGCTGACCTACTTCAAGCCAATGAGACCTAGCATCTCTGGAGGCCTGATACAGGTCAGCCACATAGTCTTGCCAACCTGGCTTATTGAATGAGGACTTATATTTACGGCTATTAAAAATACTTTCCCCCGCTTTTGATAAAGAATCTATTATACTATTGTAAAATTTAATAATGTCCTTTCTGTGTTGTGCATCACTACATTTTGGATCCCTGCATTGTGCTACACCATTACCATCATATTGCACCCTATTTAATAAGTCCTTGGTTTTATCACAGTACATTTGGCACTCTTCATTTGAGATTACATTCCATGGAACTTTTGCCTTGATGCTATTGCTAGTTTCTGTTATTTCCGGTGCTTTATTAATTTGGATTGTTAATTCTATAGGTATGTGGTCGTCATCCGTAATGTCGTATCTTATGGCCATTTCTGAGATAGAGTCATGAAAGTCAGAGTCAGATTGCATGATCAAGCCACGACCTGGTCTCCCATGCTTCACTAACATATGTATAGCTATTTTCTGGAAGCAGGTTTTTGGAGGACAAAATTAAACCTTGCTCCTCACAAAACCTTAACATATGTTTAGCAAACATGGAACCACCCAACTCGTGAGGGGTAGCATTCCAATCACCTACCACTGAGTAACACGTTATCTCTAATTCAGAAATTAGGCCACCAAGCTCCCCTAACTTTTCCAAATAAAGTTCTTCATTTTCTGCACACTGATACGGTAAGTAAACACAAAATATTGCAAATTTTCTGTGTCCCACTTCCAGCTGTATTCCCGCACACCAGCTTAAATTTGTCTCAATGGTTTTAATTACACTATCTAGGCACGATCTCCACATTATTGCAACTCCCCCTGGGGGGTGACCTGCCACAATACCATCACGTGTGTCCGTAGTGGAGACCCCGTACCCATGGAAATCCTTATCTAATATGTTCAAATTACCTAAGTCCTGTTTTGTGTACCAGGTTTCCTGAGTATATATATAAAAGGTTGGAGAGCGTTAGCAACGGAAAAATCAAGGATCTTCAAGAGGTATGAGGGAGAGGCTAGGTCGGAAAAGAGTCGAGGAGCGCGGGGTGTTAATGAGAGGGAGAGAGTTCAGGGGGCTACGTGGAAGTTTGACCCTAGGGTCCCGGGGCGTGGGGGTGGCATTAGGCTACAGTTGATATTGGAGTTTGGGGGGAAATGACAGTGAAAGTACGTTAGCCAAATGCTACCGGGGGATGAGCAATTACGGGGTGGTATATGAGTCTGGAAAAGATAGAATCATGTGGACTGTGGGGCTGTGGGGGAAAAGGAGGTTAACTATAGGTGTGTGCTTGACTGGATAAAGTAGGGAAAAACATGGTGTATTATTACTCGTCAATACGATGGTTATGGATACTGTTACTCTGACACTATTTCTTGCTGGTCCAGTTGTTCCTGGGAGCTGCGTTTTCTATGATATATACACCAAAGAAAACGACAGTTCGTAGGGTTAACTTCGGTATTGTTTCGTGGTGAAAGTGGTCGATACAATGGTAACAGAGGGTTGTATATACAATCCCTGGTTGGGGTAAGCATTAAGTTATAGCATGGTGGCTAACATCTTCAGTCATGGCTGTCTAGGTCTTACGGGAGTAATGGTTCTATATACACTGGTGTACCCGTGGGTATCTTAGTTTCTTATCAATTAGGACATGGGGTTGTTAACATACTACTTCTCGGATGGAAGAACATACATAGACTTATGGGGGCGGTTGGTCTTCAGAAACTTAGTCTGGCAAGACAAGGTATTTTAAGGGGTGAAGATATTACTTCTCGGATGGAAGAACATACATAGATTTATGGCTGTCTGAACTGGTTGGCATTGGCTCAACCTACGGACAGGGCATGGGTGTTTTAATATGAATGTGTATTCCTGTTCATCATCATGTAGGTAGAGTCTGGCGGGTAAGAGGTGTAGGACACGAAGCAAAATGGAGTAGTGTGGACTGTGGATACGAAGGAGGTGATTGGAAGATGTATAACAATTGTGGAAAAGTAAATGGAAGAGATGAACACAATGGCGGATAAAGATAACTAACCTAAGGATTGAATACATAGATTTATGGGGGGGATTGGTCTTCAGAAACTTAGTCTGGCAAGACAAGGTATTTTAGGGTATGTTGATATTAATTTTTTTTTTTTTTTTTTTTTTTTTTTAAGAGACAATGAACGGAGGAAGGAAAAACACAGATAAAACAAAAAGGTCCATGTGCCTAAAGGCATCCTCCATTCATAAAATGTTTGTAACAACTGGATTTAAACATTTGTTGATTGTAAGTTTGTGGAAAGCAATTCGAGGGAAGTGAATTCCAAAGAGTAGTAGCTCTGGGGATAAATGAATTCTGATAAGCAGAAGTTCTGCATTGTGGAGGAGAAAGTGTAAATTCATGGGCGCTCTCAGCTGCCCTAGTTCTACGGGGAAAGATGTGGAGAGGCGGCACAATTGAAGCAAGTTCCTCGGAACAATTGCTGTGAAAATATCTGTAGAATATATGCAAGGGATGCAACGTTCTTCGTATGGCTAATGTGGAAGGTCCTGTGTGATTGCAGGGTTATTGATTAATCTAATAGCTTTATTTGAATTTTGTCCAACTGCCTCAATGCAACCACTCCACTTCCACCCCACAGAGGTGAACAGTAATCCATCTGAGAGCGCACATGACTTTTATAATTACGGCCAACTGCTCGTCAGTGAAGAATTCTCGAACTCTGTATAGGAGTCCCAGTTGTTTAGAGGCATTCTTAGCAATGCTTCTAACATAATGTGTCCAGCTCAAGTTAGTAGTTAATGTTACACCGAGAATGTCAATACTAGGGGAAGTGGGAATATTTACATCATTAAAAAATATATGGGATTCAGTGAGATTCTGTCGGTTAGAAAATTGAATGTACGTGGTTTTCTGTGCATTAAAGGAAACTAGATTCTCTTGTCCCCATTCATTAATTCTAGAAAGGTCCTGGTTCAGAGAAATTGCAGTGTTTATTTTTGAATTTATAAGATCGGGTTGGGTGAAAGAATTGGTAAATATGAAGGAACTGGGAGTGTTGAGTCATCTGCGTAGGAATGTATTGGATTATGAGTGGTAGATATGAGATCATTGATATGAATGAGGAACAGAGTTGGGGCCAAAACTGATCCCTGGGGAACACCAGCATTTATTGAGTGAAATTGAGAATAAAGGCATCACCATTACACGTATTTTCTGTTATGAAGATAAGAAGAAATTAGTGGAACTAATGATGCAAGGCCGTAGTGTGACATCTTCGACAATAAGGATTGATGCCAGACTCTATCAAATGCCTTTGATATATATCCTAACTTAGGGACAGAGCATGGGTGTATTAACCCGGGAACTGCGGGGAGACTCTTAAGAGTTCCCCCGGCGGACTGCGGGGAGACTCTTAACCCTTCAACCCCGGGTGGTACACGTGTGTACCATTATGTTTTGACCCGAGGAACCCGGGTGGTACAACATTGTACCATTGCTTGCGTATGTGCTTTCGAATGGCGCGCGTAAACATTTCGTTCCGTGGTCGCTAGGCGACGCCACCAGACACCATGTACGCCACCAAAACAGTCTCTACCCTGCCGCCATCATGGATACTAGCCCAAAAAGTGATTCCCCTGTGTCCGATTCCATGCTCCCTTCGACGCCTGCCCATGTTCGTCGCGCCCTAACGCAAAGGCACGTACAAGATGCGTTGACTCCCGGAGGTATTGAAATAGCTTTGAGGAGTTATGAACGTGGTGAAGGACAAAATAGTGTTGATGACTTGGGCAGTGATAGCTCCGAGTCTTATCAGTCTCACTATAGTGAAAATTTAGACGATCTAGACGAAATTCATCAAAGAGACGCGCAATTTGTTGGATTTGAGCATGACGATGAAAGTGATGATAGTACTGAACGTGATATAGTTGTGCAAGGTGATGAGAGTGTAGTGAGAGTGAGCGAATGGGACAGCACTAGGTCGACTGCCAAGTTTAGGTTGAGTGACACGACACCTAGCCCTTCGCCAGCTAAATCCCCATTCAAGATACGCTTTTATAAGAAGCAAGTTCTTGAAAAGGCGGCCGCGGCAGCCAGGAAAGAGGCCCTAAAACTTGGTGAGGGAGCAGTGCGTGAGGGTGCCAGTGAGGCTGAGCGGGAGGGTGAGGTTGACCCGCCATTGTCTTCCTTATCTACCCACGCCACCCAAGTTGCCCCAGGCGCCCGCCATTCTTCCCCACCACCACCAGCACTGCCTAGGGTTGAGGACCCCCCACTTTCGGCCTATTTACCCCCTATTTCCCCCGAGAGGAGACATACTACTACAGAAAAGGGAAAAGGGAGAAAATATGTGAAAAAAGGAGCTACAAGTAGGCGCTCTTTGTTCAAGGCTCCCGCGGCTTCCACCCCTGCCGGTCCCAGCCATACGCCCCTGCAAGTTTCCCCAGGGTCCACCCCACCTCTCCAGCCTACAACAGGGGTTCCTGACGATGTTTTTGACCTCGCATCCATACCTGCACCTACAGACACTGAACCAGTGCTGTCTACGAATCGTCGTAGGCCAAGGAGCCCCGAACCTCTGCATGAAGATGACAGAGCCTCACCTGCCACTCCTTCCCCACCTCGCCGACCTACACGCCGCCCACGCATCATTCGTTCCCCGCGAGATTATGAGGGGGGGTCTGAAGATGAAGGGCACCTCACAGATGACTCTGGCCATGATTACCTGGGTCCACCGTCAGGGCAAGATGACGGCTCTGACGACAACGACGATGACTTTATGGACATCGACGACCCTCAACCCAGACGCTTTGCCCAGGGCCGTCGTGCTCCTGGCCGCCCTGGCCGCCGGGCTGGGCCTGGGCGCCGTCGCGCTCCTGGCCGCCCTAGGGTGCGCGCCGCCAAAGTTCGTGGGCGTGCTGCCCAGCTGCAGCTCCTCGTCAGCGTCGCCAGCAGGACCCATTTTATATTTTCAACTGGCAGGATGTGGCTGCTGATGAAGTGAATGACCCTGATGTAACCCCTTTTGATGAGGTACAGGAGGGTTCAGGAGTTACCCCAAGTTTTCACGCAGGCCCCAATGCTCCACCACATGAGCTTTTTGAGGCATTTTTTGATAAGGAGGATACTGAGTTTGTCATACAAGAGACAAACAAGCACCACCAAATCCAGGTGAACTTTTTTGGCAAGGTGACCAAGGGCCACATGAAGCGGTGGACCCCAGTGACTCATCCCGAGTTCATGGTGTTCCTGGCAATCACCATGCTAATGCCTCATGTAAAGAAGCACAGGTTGGCTGACTATTGGATCACCAAAGATCTGATATCCACCCCTGCCTTCGGGAAATACATCTCTCGGGACCGGTACCTCGACATCCTCGGAGCGCTCCATCTTGTCACCAACACCGACATGCATCTCTCTGACAAGCTGTGGAAGATTAGGACGTTGTACGAGATGATGCGAGAACGTTTCACGTCATACTTCACGCCCTTCTGCAACGTCTGTATTGACGAGTCTCTTGTGCTGTTCCGGGGAAAGCTGAGCTTCAGGCAGTACATCCCCTCAAAGAGACATCGCTTTGGTATAAAGTTCTTTGTGCTGTGCGATTGCCAAAATGGCTATGTCCTGGACTTCCTGGTCTACAGCGGGAAGGAAGGGGACGTGGAAATAGACCCCCTCATTGGCTTTGGCGGAGCAGTGGTTCAAGCCATGATGAACCGGTACTTCCAGAAGAATCACGTCCTCTACACGGACAACTACTACACGTCCCCCACTCTCTCAAAGTACCTCCATCAGCGCAAGACGGGGACTGTAGACACAGTTAGAGCGAAAAGGAAGGGCATGCCAACTTTCCCCTCCTAAAACCAAAAAAGGCGATGTCTTCAAGAAGAAGTCGGGACCCATTCTGGCTATTCACTGGCACGACCAGCGGAAGGTCAACCTCCTGAGCACCGTCCACAAGGGGGGAATGGTGAGACTGGCAAGGTGGATCGCCGCACCCAAGTCAGGGTGACCAAGCCCGATGCTGTAATGGACTACAACATAAATATGAGGCTGGTGGACAAGTCCGACATGCAGATAGGCTTCATCGACTGTCTGCGTACCTCGTGCAGATGGTACAAAAAGTTCTTTCTGCACATGGTGGACATGTCAATGCTGAATGCCTACAATATCTACAGGCTTCGGAATCCGCGCACACCCAGGAAGTTCAGTAGCCTGCGGAGGTTCCAAAAACAGGTGTTGGTGGAGCTCCTGGAAGGTATGCTACGCCACAGAGGGCAGTGGCACAACCTGGGCGCCCATTCAGGACCGTATGCAGTGTGCACAGTATCTAAATGTGCACAAGCTTGGTTACCTGCCTCTGGAACGAGATGGAGTCACCATTAGCAGAAGGCGGTGCCATGTCTGCTGGAACAGCCAGGTGAGGCCGAGGAAGCAGAAAAAGACCACCATGCAGTGTGTGGAGTGCCAGCTGTCACTATGTGCTATACCGTGCTTTGCTGAATACCACACCAAGCAGGAGTACTAACTAATAATCATAGTGAAAGTACCAAAGATGACAATATGTATGTATATAGGCAACAAGTGGAAATAAAACAATGTATTGTGATAAAAAAGTCATGTATTATGAAAACATATATAAATAAGTGAAAAAAGAACAATAAATTGTATATAAAACGTTTACAAAGCATATAACTAAGTGAAAGTGACACATGACATAATATTAGATGGCCAAAGTATAATAAACACCTGTGATAACGAATAATCAGTGCCTAATATAACAATAACCTACCTCAATTACTAATAAAATGTACCGTATCAAGTGAAAATTAGCATCTCAGTGACAGTGACACTCTCTCAAGCATATTTACCAAAGTGAAAGTGACACACGAAGTAATATTAGATGGCCAAAGTATAATAAACACCTGTGATAACGAATAATCACTGCCTAATATAACAATAACCTACCTCAATTACTAATAAAATGTACCGTATCAAGTGAAAATGAGCATTATCAGTGACAGTGACACTCTCTCAAGCATATTTACCAAAGTGAAAGTGACACACGAAGTAATATTAGATGGCCAAAGTATAATAAACACCTGTGATAACGAATAATCACTGCCTAATATAACAATAACCTACCTCAATTACTAATAAAATGTACCGTATCAAGTGAAAATGAGCATTATCAGTGACAGTGACTCTCTCAAGCATATTTACCAAAGTGAAAGTGACACACGAACTAATATTAGATGGCCAAAGTATAATAAACACCTGTGATAACGAATAATCACTGCCTAATATAACAATAACCAGCCTCAATAGTCATGTGGTGATGGGCTGGTCTATCAGAGTGAGAACTGAGCGATTACCAGATTACTCTGACTGTCTTTTACTTATATTTTCTAGATCTCAAGGTGACACTCAAGTAATTGATGACCAAATCTACTACCCTCCTGTCAAAAGATTGGAAGTCACTGCCTAATCTTTCCTTTTCCTTCCTCAATTTCTCATAATTTGCTGAGGGGGCCCTGTGGTGGGCTTTTTCCCGGGCTTTTTCCGCACTCTCTCACCTTTATTGTGGAAGTCACCCAGGCTTATTGGTGGCCAAAGCTTAATGGGCACCTGTGTTCCGGACAATCAGCTGGGGAAAAACAACAACAACAACAACAACTCATAAAAACTACGGTATCGAGTGAAAATGTGAAATATTAGTGACAATGATAGCCTAATACACATATTTTATATAATTGGACTCCAAATAACTATAATAACATCACTATCAATAAATAAAATCGCCTCCGGGAGGTAAAAACTCTGGCGCGACGAGTGGCTAAGTGCGCAGTAGGTTAGCCAAGGCGACGCATCCGAACGCGGGAAGATTTTCCCGCATAAAAATCACTCCACTTCCCGCGCTCGCCATTATGCAATCACTTGGGCTAGAGACCTCTACTCAACGGCATTCTACACATGAAGGTTTGTGCAACATTTTTTTTTTTTTTTATAACTTTGTGTCATGTATTTCAGGAGTAACAGGTGAATCAACATGGACCAAAATTCCTCAAAACCCCCGGACACAGATTACAGCCACGACCTACCCTAGCCGGGGCTTGGAGGGGTAAGAGTCAGAAAAAAAAAAATCAACTTTTGACTCGACATTTTTTTTTTTTTTTGGCCCCTGGGCCATGCAAAATCTCAGTCCTCTACGCTCCCTCCTTCCCCACTTTCCTCCTCTCCTTACAGTGATCACCTATTTTCCCGTTTATTCCCTTATTGAGGTATATTTTCGTGCTAACATTAGAAATCGGTTGCAGGGTGTGGTCATCACTGATAGCAAGCGAATGCAAGAGAGAGACGAGGAGAGTTATCGATCGACTGTGTCTCAGTGGCCTTGGGGAAAGGTGGAAATTGCGGGAAAGCAGCTTGCCTCACCATACATTATACAACTCGCGGGCGGTGTAATCTCCGATTTTGACCATCCAAACGCTGTTTTCACTCATTTTATTGGTTGTTTCGTTATACCTTTATAATCACCCATAATAGGTGCTCTGGATCAGTATTAATGCTATTAATGGTACACAATGAATATTTTAGTGACGGAAACACTTCAAATACATGCGCACAGGGAAAGGTGTCTAATTAACCCATGCCCAGTTAGGTTATGGTTAAAAAGAGGGATAGCATCGCGCAAGTGGGACGTCGTTCTAGTACATGACGGCCCACTGACTTTTTTGGCGTATAGGTCGGCGTTTCTTTACTTATAATCTACTTCTACGACTCAAATGGTGTAAATAAAAACCCTCTTATATCATAATACCTTCTTAAACTGCATAAATAATCTAATTATAGCCAGAATTGGCAGAGAGAATCCTGTTACTTTCAATGATTCGAAAATTCAATTTCTCCCTCTACTACAGACAATATCTTCCAATGACTATCCTTTTATCATAAAGGACAACATACTTCAATCCTTCATCATTTGTCAAATATTCTTGGTTTTCATATATATTATTTGCTTTTATCTGATCATTCTAGGAATGCCATATCACCACTCTTGCTAAAACGTTCCCAGCAGTCAAGTTGCTCAACCGTTTTCATGGGTTCCTTGCCTCTGGACAGCTTCTTGCTCTGTACAGGGAACACAGTGCACCCATTGTAGCCTATCAAGTAGGCTACTGTTCTCATGTGTGAGAAGGTTCCACCCACACCAGTTTTTTAAATGGTAGTCAATAGCATTTTGTCATCACTCACTTCACTACTAATTCCCTACAATCTTTGGTAAATTTCTATAATTGCACCTATATACGAGCTAAAAAATACTATGTATTAACAGGAAGGTACAACGAGGTAAGTGATGTGGGTTGCAATATGCGGAAATGGATTATAAGAGGCATCCGCCCCCCCTGACAAAAGTCTATCAATCTAGATGTGAACGGATTTTACATTGTTTCAGAGAGACATTAAGACCTAACCAAACCTAAACCTAACAACCTTACCTAACATAACTAGCCTAACGTAAGGGGGGGGGGGGGGTCTTATAACCCATTTCCACATATTGCCACCTATACCACATCACTTACCTCATCATGGTGGTGATGGGCTGGTCTATCAGAGTGAGAACTGAGCGATCTCTGCCATACCTATAGCTTACTCTGACTGTTCCTTTTACTACATATTTTCTGGATCTCAAGTGACGGCGTCCTCTTCCGTGGATTGACCTCCAATCTACCAAGATTGGAAAGCCAAAGCGTCACATTTTCCCCTGCCCCTCAACTTTCTCTTCATAATTGCTGCGGGCACAGGGCCTGGTGGGGCTTGGTTTCCCGGGCGTTTCCTCACCCTCCTCAGCTCCCCGCCATGGAGTGGCTTCGGTCACCCAGGCTTTGTTGTGGTCGGCCACCCCACCTGTGTGGGGTGGTCTGTGGGGGCGCTCGGTTATGGCCTTGGCCTTGCTCGGGGCCTTGGGGCTGTTCGGCCAGGCAGCTTGGGGAACAGCAACAAACAACAACTTACCTCATCATACCTTCCTGTCAACAATAATAATTTGTTTAGCTAGCTAGCGCTGCAATTGCAGACATATACCCATCTTTCACTATGCACCACAATGCTGTATACAGAGTATATCTCACTCTCCCCCATTGCTCAATAAAGAGTTCTCTTATGTAATGCCTCTCCCTTACAGAGAGTGGGTGGCAATTGCCCAACAAAGTGCCGTATGCAGAAAGGGTACGGAGCAAACTCAATCGCTAGTTCGTCTGCCACCTGCATAGACCCACCAGCGGTTGAATTCCATGGAACAGGTTTGGATATATGGTCTTTGCGCAAATCATCCGGCAAGCTATTGGTGGCCAGTTTTTTACATTCAGATTTTTTGTCTATGATGCTGCACATGTCCGGGCAAAAAGCTTTTGGGTGAACCCACCACCCTCCTCCCTTCTTTATCTCTAAGTGACTGTATCAGTTGTATTGAGAGGCTGAGCAAAGACAGGTGAGGCGCCGTGAGGGTGGGGTTGAGGGGACGAGAGGAGCCGGTTAGATGCCGGAAAGTGCCCACCACGCTCTCCCAGCTAAGTTGTGCCGCGGGTTTATGCATGGAAGAAGAAATTGTATAACATCCTTACTGTATCTTCGAGCAAAGGTATCCTGCGTGGCCTTCAAGTTATCATGAGGAGACCTTAACTTAATATCTATCTATGTATGGCTATTATGCTTAAAATAATAGTCAAAGTGCGGATATAGGGAACCTTTGTCAAAGGCCCCAAAGTAGTTTGGCCTAGACACCATAGACAATGGGCCCTTGCTGTTATCGGTTTTGGCGTGCTTAGCAGCCAGTTTGGCTGAGACTAATTGAATCGCCAGACTCACAAAGCGGCCCACTGTTTGCATAGTATGCAACGTGTACCCCTTAAAACCTAGTGTCCGGCTGAGCAATGATCACAGGAGATCGTGGACATGTATTGCTACTCCTATGGTACGTACTCATCTTTATTCAGGTGGAAGATTCCGCCTTCCCTTGAAGGGACGGTGTATGCCTCATGTGCCTATACAACCGTAATTGAAATGCTGGGGCGAAGGAGAATGCAGATCTTCACGCGCACATCTCTACAGGCCCACTTTAAGATCACTATCTGTGTACCATCTGGGGCGGCTCGACCTCTGAAGGGAGTTTAACCCTCCTAAAAAACCCCCACAGTTTTGAGATGCCTTTGGTACGGGGTTCGGAACCCTGGTTAGTGACCATGGCCACCACCAGGCCCTACGCTAACCCACATGTACTACCACGGAGACGTACTAAAAAGTATAGTAAACCTTTTCCGATGTGTAAGAACCACGTGAATAGTCTCGTGGGATTCACGTGATGAGTTTATTGCGACTTACCATCCACCGATACTCTTTTTACACTTGTGACTGACGTCAACTCTCGGGTAGTACATTATTGGGGTTGCGGGATTACTTTTCGAGAGGCATTACAACCACATTCCTTTTTAGTTAGCTAGTCCCTGAGCCTCTCTCAGGTCGTATATATCGTAGCAGTCAATTCAACTCAGCAATCTCAAATGGTGGCTGGGTGACGGAGGTGACTCGTGGTGCTCAGTTCACAGTTCCATTACTGCCACCAATGCGCTGGGTGCAAGCGGAGTTTCTGTGTCCTGAAATCTCCCCAGGCCCACTTTAGGATCAACACTTCACTGAAGTACCTGGCAACGGGGAAGACATCGAACCTCTGAAAGGGAAGTTTAACCCTCCTAAAAACCCACAGGTTGAGATGCCATTGGGTGGGGTTCGAGACCCTGGTTAGTGGACCATGGCCATCACCACCAGGCCCGCGGTACGCTAACCAACTGTACTACCACGGACATACTAAAATAGGAAACTTAGTCCGATTGTAAGAACCAGGTGATAGTCTCGATGGTGATTCACCGTGATGAGGTTTATGGACTTACCATCCACGACTAATTTTACACTCTATACCTGGAACAAGTCAATTCGGGTGTACATTTTGGGTTGAGGATATTTTCGAGGGCATTACACTTGTATCAATATTGCCCTCAGCAGTAAAAGATCATTTCCGTGTGCACGATTTCGTCGGATATCAAAAAGATCTCACCACGATCCGACGTATTTTGGGCCGTGCGCACAGAAGCACCCACCCAATCGCTGTAAATAAAGAGGTTTTCCCCCGCACCCGCAGCACCCCGACCACCAAAACTCCAAGAATGCCTACCCATCCTCATCCTTCCACAACAGACCCACCTACCCTTCCGGCAAGCCCCAACCCAGTAGGCCCCAGTTCCAACCTACCCAGCCACGCAGAATCTTCAACCGGAACAAAACCTACAACACCTACCAAAGTAAAAACACTACATTAGTAATTATCAACCCCTATGATTTCCCTGCCTGTAGTGCTCAGTGTGCCCTCCATCAAATTCGTGACTCTGCCAAAAAAAAAAAAATTGCCACTACCTTCACTTCAAAATCTTCTCACCACATCCCTCAAGAAAACCATTCTTGGTTCTCTCTTCTGGTTTTTGGTGCTGGAGGAGTCCCCTCTGCTTTGTTTGATTTCTTGGCTGCCCCTAAAAAATCAATTTGTGCGAATTAAAAGATCTGTTTAGCACGCCTTCCCCAGCTCACCTAGACCGTGAGTTTAGGTTAAGAAGAAAAGCGTTTAGACTGTTTTCGCAATATATTGTTACCCAGCAAGTAACAAAGTATATGGTACGCTCGTCTCAGGCGATCGAAGCTGCGGAAGTTAGGAAAGCCGTTGAACTTTCCCGGCGCTTGCTTCTCCAAACTTCCATTCAGTCTTTAGGAGATATTCGGCCGGCCTTATTAAGAGGCAGTTCGAGCAAGGCAGGATCTGAGGATGTTCTTAGTGAAGAAACTTCCTGACCGTATTGCAAGCCAAGTAGTTCTGTCTCCAGTTCTAACTCCTCCTTTGATTTCACCAGCAGTTTGGAAGACTGTTTTCAATATGGCACAAGCTTTCAAACAAAGTCCCGGCAAGCCCTGATGCCCATGTTAGAACAAGGGATCAGGATCTTGTGGTATCTGGACGACTGACTGGTGGTGGCAGAGACAGAAAAGTTATGCAACACTCGTGTCTACATTACGTTAAACCATCTCAAATCTCTAGGATTCAAGGTCAACTTAGTAAAAGTCAAACCTTGTTCCCTCACGAGTATTTCAGTGGATAGGGCTGGTCGAGAACACAGCATCTCTCACTCTGAGTCAGAGTGTGGACACTCGAAACAGATTTCGCAATTTTTTTTTTATGTTTCTCCACAGTCTGACTACGACACGGAGACTTTGGGAATCTCTAGTCGGTTCTCTCAACTGGGTTCAACTAACTGTGAAGTTGGGCTGGTTGAAAGTCAAACGTTTAATCTTGGAGGGCAACAAATTTTTCCCACTATTACCGGCGGGAATATTATGGCCTATCCCAACATTATTACACAGCTTACTAGCGGTTTGGGCGAAGAGAGAAATGTTGCACTCAGTCATGTCATGGACCTCTCCTCCGCCGTCGGTATGGGAGGACATGGATGCGTCAGGGACGATAGGTTGGGGCTTTCAGTCAAACCTCGGGCATCAGGGTCAAGGGCTTTGGTCCCATTCAGAAACCTCCCACATAATTGTAAAAGAGTTATTAGTCCCCTTGTATTTCCTTCAAGTTCACGGCTCTACTTTACGGGAAAAGTCGGTGGCCTTCAAGTTGGAAAATCTCAAGGCAGTTCACTGCATTCAGAAACAAGGGTCAACGAGGTCTCGGAAGTTGCTAGACGTGTCAGAAAAGATTTTTGTTCTAGCCGACAAGCTGCACATTCATCTTCATGCATCTTATCTCCCAGGCGTAGCAAACGTCTGGGCAGACGCTCTGTCTCGAAGACAAGAGCACAACAGTCGAGTGGGCACTCAAGCAGAACATTTTCGATCAAATGATTGCAGAGCCTTACCGTCCACGTGTGGATCTGTTTGCGTCAGAGGAGAATCACAAACTCCCTCGGTACCTCACACGCCGGACATTAACGCCGGCGGGGGGGCCCGATGCATTGGTGACGGATTGGAACATGTGGAGTTCCATTTATCTGTTTCCGCCACCAGCCGCTTCTCTAATGTGCCACGTAGTCAACAAACTACAGGATTATCGAGGCGTAGTCTCGTTACTCGCGCCCCTGTGGCCGGCGCAGTTGTGGTACCAACAATTGATAACGTGGTGCCCGAACCCGGTGTCGCTCCCGGTCGGGTATTTCCACTTAGACACAATTGGCAACCTAAAGTCCTCGCTGACTTTTGCATTGTGGTCATTCAGGAGGCCTAGTGGCGAATGCCGTATGGTAGAAACGTGACAGATAAATTTATGAATCAGTACACACAATCTCCCAAGAGGCAATATCAATCTCATTGGCAGTCCTTTACTTCTTGGATAGTTAGAACAGAACAGACGGTACCTTCGGTGGCATTAGTTTTTAATTCTTTAAACTATTTGTTTGAACAGCAACGTCTATCTGTAGTGACTCTAGATAATCACTTAACAGCTATCAGGGTGCCATTCTTTGACCTTACAGGTCTAACTATACCACAAGCGGAAGAAACAGGTTTCATGAGAGCATGCTTCAAACTCCGCCCACCTCCCCGATTCACATTGCACCTTCTCCAGGGTTCAGCGCCAAGAATGAGCACAGTGAACACGTGTTTTCAGAGTTCACAGTGCCGGCGTTGAAAAGGGGTAAAGTGCATCATAATTTATGTCTAGTGCAAGCTCTAATCAAATATTTGAGGGTGGCACCTCTGCATCAACAGGGTGCTTTATGGGTAGCTAGTACGGGCAAACGCTTAATGAAACGTAAAATAGCTTCTCTCTTGGTCGAAGTCATTAAAGAGAGTAATCCCGGCGTTATGGGTAGGGCCGACGATTTACGCAAATGGGCAGCCTCTTTGCGTTTCCTTCAGAATTTTTCTGTTGAAGATATTACGTCCACACATTTGTGGGCCTCTAATCATAAGTTTTTGACTCGATACCTTTCAGTAGCTCTAGACAAACTTTCCTTGCCATGTATAGCTTTAAGGCAGAGGGTCTAGGTGGCCCCTAAGTCACTTATTGTTTAATTTCAAGAAAAGGGGGGGGGGGGGGGGGTGCAGTCAGTGTAACATAGGACACCCTAGACCCCGCCGTCACATACTGTTCATGGGTGTTGTGATATGAAAATTTCTCTGTACTATTCTTTACAGGAAGTTGTGCTAGTACAATTGTAGTACAAACAACAGTGTTGTTGTCAGTAGTTTTGGCTGTGAAGCAATCTAATTTTAAGCTTGGATATGTTTTTTAAAGATATATCCACTAGTTTTATGGGGTTTATATGTGCACATGTAAACTTATAAGTTTTTATTTTTTCACCACTTAATTTTATTTGGGGTGCCTTCTTAACTGGCGGATCTGTGTTCAGAGTCTCAGAGTTAACCTTTTTATCAAGCAGGCTTCTTTGAAGCACGCTCCTGCTTGTACCCCTTTTTGGTATATATGTGCTGCGCCAAAATATATATATTTTTTACAAAGTAAGAATAATATGTGGTTGTTTGATTATCTGCTTTTGCTAGAGTTATGATATGATTACGAATGTCCCCCTCCAGTCTTAGATATCAGGCATAATCGTCAATGATGGAGGGGCCACTAATAAATTATAGGTTTGACTCCTGCAAGGAGATAAAGAAAACCTAATATTTAGTAGTGGCCCCGTAATCATTGACGACTGGGGCCCTCCCGACCATCCCCTTCCCATTCGTTGATGTATTAAGGATTTTGGTTTACTTGATATGTCAGTGAAGGAAGAATGACGCCTGAGTCAGCATCTGGTCAAGATCCACACAAGTACATCCACGAATATATGGAAAGCTTATGAATAGTTATTCTTATTTTTCTTTTTCTTTTTTATTTGTTACGAAGTTTTTTCGTAGTGAGAACCCAATTTCATAATGACTGAACCATGAGTGAGGTTGCGTGCGCTCATGATGAAGGCTCCTCAATTTTTATGCTCTGCGCGGTAGATTCAAACTACGGTAAATGAGTGTTTGAAGAGGGTGCCTTATGTAATAGGCATAATCGTCAATGATTACGGGGCCACTACTAAATATTAGGTTTTCTTTATCTCCTTGCAGGAGTCGAACCTATAATATCAACACGCAGTATTTATTTGCAACTCATGAATGAAAGTTTAACAAATTCCTCTGTACACAGGGTAGTGCCTTTGGTAGCCATCCAGGAGTCTGTCGGTCAGCTCGACTTTACGGCAACCCCTAAAAGTTGAGGTGGCGTGCCATGTTTCGCGAGGAGCCGGTAGGCAACATTGTAGACGAACTCCCGTAACTTGATTTTTTTGTTCGGGGAAATGTCTTTCTTCATAAGCCACAAGTTGTAGGCGTTGAGCATTGTGATGTCGACCATGTGGAGGAAAATCTTGTGATACAACTTCACATTCTTCCTCAGACACCCAAAGCCTGCAACTTGGCAATCTGACTTGTCCACCAGGTGCATATGTTCTTGGTATATACTGCCACCCATAGACTACAGTAGATCTGGACTGGACACGAAAATGGAACTTTGCAGTAAGGGACCCAAAATCGGAGATCGAACCCCCAATTCCGAACCTCGAAGCCGCAAAAGTATCAAATTTTTGCAGTTTCAAGGTTCGAACTTGAGGGTTCGTTCTCCGATTTTGGGTCCCTTACTGCAAAGCTCCATTTTCGTATCCAGTCCAGATCTACTGTAGTCTATGTACCACCTTATCAGGTTTCTGTATAGGCTTCTTGGTACGGTAGTGGATTTTACCAGTGTCCACTTGGGCACCTGTGTGATTAGTAGAAAGCAAATGGAATGGCCATCTGTCATTCCAATTTATAGACACGACTTTCCCAGACTTCTTCAGCTGTTTGTAATGGGTCTTCCTTTTTTCGTCTTTCCTGTTCCTGTTATCGTTGTTTGTGTTCCTCTGCCAAATCGTCCTCAGAACAGTGGAGGAGGGGTCGTCCAGGTGAATGCAAGGCCAGTTAACTTGGGCATGTACTTCCTGATATTTCTGACAGTTCCACATAACCCCGTCTGGTTGTCATAAAGAAACTAACAGAGAGCAGGACTTGTATACCAATTGTCGGTGTACAACGTGTGCCCTTGCCCATGTAGGGCTCCATCATCTTCTTGACTATGTGCTCTGACATGCCTAAGGGGTCGTTGGCACCGACTCTAGGAATATCTATATCTGTGCCGGTATAGACGATCATGTCAAGCACTATGCCTGTTTCGCAGTCACACAATACAAACAGCTTGATTCCAAACCTGTGCCTCTTCAAGGGTATGTACTCTTTGAACAGCAAGCGCCCTTTAAAGAGCACGAGCGACTCGTCAATCATCAGGTTGTGAAAGGAGTAGAAATACTTCTTGAACCTTTGAAATAACATGGTGAACAGATACCAGACTTTCCGGATTCGATCATCTGTGTTTGGATTTTCGTTGTCTGCAAAGTAGAAAAGGCGCAGCAGCCAAAAAAAAACTTCACGAGTCATGTATATCTGGAAAATTGGGGTGTTGATGAGTGCATCATGCTTCCAGCAATGTTGCATCACATGCTTCTGGCAAAGAGGCATGATAAGCAACATTTGCAAAGAACATCAGGAATTTTGTTGCAGTTATATCACTACAGGCGTGAATTCTTGCCCTCGGTGAGATGACATCAATTCTTTCCTTCACCTAGTGATATATAGTATGCATCGGTTTGGGAAACAGGATGTGTCATCGCCAGGTCAAAAAATACACAGAAATAAATTTCATTTGCCTGGTGTTTGCAGGGCCAATCTGTAGTTGACCAAGATTGATATGCATCAAACTGGTGTATATCTGGTATGAAATCAGATCCTTCGGACCAGACAAATGAATAAACTGATGCCTTATGAATGAGATCAGCTCCTTCATCAACATCAGCGTCTGCGCCGATGTCAGACAGCTCGCTGTCCTTGGTCACGATGCTCCAACAAGTCCTCCTCCTCATACTCCTCCTAATCTTCCTCCCTGAATTGGTGGCCATGATCACACTCATTCCCACTTTCATCGCCCCAACCAAAGTTCCTAGCATCGGGGAGTTCCCTTGAGGCTCCTGCGTCGTCATAGTCAGACCCGTCAGGAGGGAAGAGGAGGGTATCAAACTTTGACGATGTCAATGTTTTCTTGATGTGAGGAGATGGGCCAGAAGCAAGGGCGTGGGTGGCAGTGCAGGGGCGGCCATGGTGTGCGGTGGTGCAGGGACGGGCATAGTTGGTGGTAGTAGTCGAGGTGGGAGGTGTCACATTATTCAGCGTATACTGATAGGCGTGACACTTCCCTTTCCTCCCAGCTGCGCCCGCTGATCCTGCATTCCTAGGATGGCCACTTGCTCCTGGTGTGATGGTGAGCATCGTGCACGTTCCACGTACTGTTGAGGGGGTGGTGGTGGTGCTGGAAGGGGTGGTGAATGAGGAGGCAGAGGCCAACGACCTTTTGATATGTGTCGTGCCTGTTGCACGTGTCTTGCCCCCTCCAGCATATGTTTTTCGTGCTCTTACTGCACTCTCCTCTTCTGAACTACTGTTGCAGGTGCATAAGAAGGAGGGCTTCCTGGTCCTTCCACGACTGCTAACACCACCCGCAATATGGTTGGGCGAATCAGAGGGTCGTGTGTGCTCCATGGGAAATGAGAGCGTACGGTGGCGAGGCGGGTGGCGGTGTGTACTATAGAGATTTGCCATGCTGAGATTTGCATGGCTGTTTGTGGTCCAATATGTAGCTGCCTAGACAGCAGGAGGGTAGGAATCCTCATCCCCTTGTAAAATTCTCTGACTCAACGAGACAGAGACAGGGGTGAGGGAACATCAAAGTAGTCTCGGACCCTAAGAATTGGAACTTTAAGGGTTCATGTTAGGGCTCTGTCTCCCCCCCCCCAGCAATGGGGTATGTGCCTGAGTATATACATATACATACATAGCCTACATATACATTTGTAACTTACTGATGTTGCTATTCACAATTAAGGTATGTACAGACGTCGTCAGTATATTAAATTTACATTAAAAAACTATGACGTTATCAATGACCATCCTTTTGGGTGTCAAATAGGTTACTGTCTTACGTAATATATTAAAACATAACCATATTATTTGCTTGCGACTGTTACTGTATGTGCAGAAAACGTTAGAGTGTATCCTTTGATATTGGTAATACAACTACGTTAGTAATGGCCATGCAGGTATGTGCGATAGACATTCCCCAAAAACGTTCAAAATATTTATCCTACAAAGTTAATGACGACCATTTGGGGATTTCTAGAATATGTATAAGAATACGTTTGATGTTAGGAATATTATAATGTTCAACAAATTGTATGTGTACGAGATGTTGTTGTAAAACATTTATTTTTGTAACATTGTTAATCACAATTGAGGTAGGTATAGATCCCCACCCTTACCAGTCTCATTAGGACTTATACCAATATGGTCCAAGTCCCATAGAGCTGTCAGATCCTTTAATTCTGGAGATTTACTGCCAATATCTTCCTGTATCTCCACTAAAGGGTCTACTGCTAACTTAAGAACAGTGACTAACTCTACATGGGTCTCTTCTATATCGGACTGATAAGTGCCACTCAGTGCATAACCATAAATTGTGGGTAACATAACTATACTTCCTTCCCTGACATAGCCCGAATGTACAAAGTGGTAATAAAAGTCCGCCCCAATCAGTAACCCTATCATATCTCCATCAGTGATACCTGGATCTGCTAATTTGTAACCCCGAGCCTTGATAGCATTTACCTCCATCTCTAATCCTCTCCCTGGCTTGTATACTGGTAACTCCTCCACCACAACGGCTCTCAATTTACGCACCCTTCTTTTGTGATGATAGGTTAACTCTACTATTTCATACTCAGTACTACCAAGTGAGCCAGTAAATCCCTGGAGCCTTAGCCGTTCCTTACTGACCCTAACGTAATCAAGCTGCGATAAAGCAGAGCGCAAGATGAAGGTACGTTGTGAACATTGGTCCAACAAAACTCTTAATTTACTGATTTGTTAGTAGTCTTGGCAAATCCAACGTCAAGGCTATTAACCTAATTGCAATGACGACTTGTCTATTTTGACTGCTATGTCGTCATTCCAACCGCGGTTAAAAAGAAAACGTCTAGAGTCTACTCCTTATCTTGCTCTAGGAGACGTTGTACATTAACCAAAACTACCACCGAAGGTGAAAAAAGTATAGAAGAGAAGAAAAAGGGGTTTACCTTAGTTACCGCTCAAGGCCCATCCCGTGTTCCGTCATGCGCCGATCCCTGTCGAACGTGCGCATGAGCGACCCTCTCTTGTTATCATTTTTTCACGCGTCGCCATTGTTGAGTCCGCTTTTGTTGTGCTCCTTCAATTCACCCTGTTTTAGGTTCGTTTCGGCTTTTCTGGCCTTCTTTTGTTAGACAGATGTTACGTGATCTAGGACACACGTAAATGGGCTCCTCAGTGTGTTTAATGGAGACGCGTGTGGAAATAGCTACCGAAGGTACGGGGGCGCCTGGCGTTCCTCGTATGTGTTTTTCATTCCTTTCTCTTTTCATATTCTTTTTTCCTGTTAGTCTGGGCATAGTTTAGCTTATTTTAGCCTAGCTTGTTTCTCATTCAGGAATTGCTATGCCCTATGAGTTTTCATATTTTCATAGCCTAGGTGTACAGTTGGTTCACAATCTGAGATTTCGTGGTGGCGGTGCTGTTTGTAGGGTTTGTGTCGGCCGCATTATTAGCGTTCTTCCCGAGTCCCCCCTTACGAGCCTTCACTGTGTCTCAAGGGCCTGGGCGCTTGGTGGTTCGTGATATCCAGGGGTACCCTACGGGGGCCTCTCCCTCACACCACAGGGTTTTTCGCCCCTGACACATTCTCTCCTCACGGCTAGGCCACCCTTTTTCTCGCCAGTTTCATTTACTGGTTTTTGTGTTCCCTTACTGTTTTCACCTCCATCCTTTCATTCCCTTTTGCCCAATCCTGGGGTACCCTACGGGGGCCCCTGTTTGTGCCGAACCACCCTTCCTGCCACTTCTCCTCATGGGCTTTGCTCTATCTCTGTGGGTGGGGTGGTTCCTGGGGGATGTGCCTCCTCTCCCCTGGTGTGTCTTCCTTGCCTCTCCCTTGACCGGTTGAGTCAGGATATTCAAGGAAGACACTGCTCAGCTTGATGGCCATCGTCGCTTGGAGTCATAAGGAGTTGACGCTTTTTTTCTGGGCCTGTGTTGGTATTACCTAGACGCTCCTCTCGCTTTTCCGGCGCCGGACCATCTCGGCCGGTCCCGCAAATTTGCGGAGTGCTCGATTCGGTCCACGGACGATTCGGCTCCCCGCAAATTTGCGGAGATCGCTGGGGGGTCTCGCGGTGAGGCGGGAGGGTTGTGTCGGTACGGTTATGCCTCCATTGGCCCGCAAATTTGCGGTTATAGTTGGCTTTCCCGGTGACCCTTTTTTGTGTCATCTTGTTGCCTGGTACTATATTGGTTTATGCACTTGCCTGGTGTTATGGACCCTGCATGTGAGGTGTTGAGTGGTGGTTAACACTTTCTCCATCTTTGCAGGTTCTGCTTGTGCTCTTCCGCCTCACCCGCCCTCCTCACCTCCATCGGTGCTCCCGGTTTAGAGTGAGTACGACTTCCAGTTTGCGTGTGTTCCTGTTTACCCATGCTCATTCCCTGGTTTTTATTGGACATTATCTTCACTTACTCCGTCAACGTGCTGCTTATGGTGTGTGTTCTTCCATTGCAGGTGGGATGCCTTGCTTTCGCCAGGGCTGTGGCTCCCCGTGCTTGGACTGCCACAGGTCCTGCTTGCGGCATTCGCAATGTGTGTCCTCTACGGCCTACCTCCCGGCTTTGTGTGGCCCGTGTATGGACCTGGTGGATGTGGTGGACCATCACCCTGGTTCCTCTGACGCGGCGGTGGCCTCTGCATCCCTTCAGTCTGTGTGGGCGGTGGTCTCCCACCACATCAGGACTGTGGGCCACCGTTCCCCGGCCTTTGTTGACGACCGGATCCGCGTCGCCCTGGGCATCCCTGACCCGTCTGGGGGCCGTTTACCTGGCCCTCTCCCTGCTCGGGCCCTCCTCCCTGGGTCCCGTGGTTGGTCGTCGCATCGTCGGGTGGATCCCCAGCTCCGTCCACGCTCTCGCTCTCCTCGTCGCTCGTCCTCTACTGCCCCTCCTCGTCCTCCTGCTCACCTTGACTCCGCCGTTCGCCCTCGTCATGGTTCTCGCCCTGAGGCCGGGTTTAGCGTCTCTGCCCCTGTACGCCCTCCCCTGGCCTCTCCGGATAGGGGCTCTACTACCTTCCGCCCGCTTCCCCTGCACAAAAGACGTCCTCTTCATTTGTCCTCTACTCGCGCGGATGTTCATGCTGTAGCTGGCCCTCTGCTCCCTCCTTCTACTCTGTCCAGGAGGGTCCGCCAGGATGTAGTTGCTTCTCCTCCTACTTCTCCTGCTTCGGTGCCTCTTCTTCCTTCTAGGTCTCGTCCCAAGGTGGAGGTTCCTCCCTCCTCCGCCTCGGTGTCGGGCCGCCCTGTTCTCTCAGCCCCGGGGATCCTTGCTCTGTTTCCCCCCGCGGCTCCTTCTGACCTCCTTTCACCCGGCCAGCCTTCCCCCTCCCGTCATCCTGCTCCTCTTCCTTCTTCTATTCCTGATCTTCGCTTGCCGGCTCCCCGTGAGGGTACCCCGCCGCTTGACTCGGTGGAGTATAGCGAGGTTTCGGGGTCCCCTTTCTCGGGGGCTGACGTGTCGCTGGAAGAGGGGGATGGTGATGTTTCCCCCTCGGGCGTTAGTGATCGGGAACGAGACCCTCAGGACCGTCACGGCCGTCGTCGCTCGCCTTCTTTGGGCCGCGACGCTGCTGTTTCGTGTCATGGGTCTCGCTCTCGCTCACGCTCGCCCCTGCGGGCCGAACTATCTTCGGGGGGGTCGCCTCTCTCGGATCGATTTTCGGCTATGCAGGGGTGGGTTGTGTCACACTTCGACGCGCGCTTGGAGGCGATGCAAGAATCCCTCTTATCGCGCTTCTTGGCGGTGACACAACCTCAGCGCCTCACCCAACCTGCCCCTGCTTTGGTCCCCCTCCCCTCTGCGGTGGACCACATTCCTTCTCGCCCTGCTTCTCCGCCTGCCCGGTCGTCGGCTAGTACTGCTCCTGCCCTGGCTCAGGTGGTTGCCCCTACTGTCTCCCATGCGGGGGTCTGCCGTCTGCTAGGGCAGGGTCCGCGCTTGCCCCCCATCCAAAAGGCCAAGGTCCCGTCGCGGACTATGCCGCTCCTCTATGGCTCCTTGGCTGTTTGGAAGGGGGTGCAGGCCTCCCACCCGGAGCGTGCTACCGACTTCCCGTCAGGTGAGAGGGCCCTACCTTTGGCCTGGTCGGTCCAAATAAATGATAAAATGCAGTTCAGGGCGATCAGGGTGGATGGTCAGGTGGCCGACGTGGAGGTGCGGGCGTACCCGACAAGGACTGACCTTCAGTACTTCTCGGTGAAGCCCAAGCCCCCGTCTGCTCCTCGGACTAAGCTCTGGTCAGACTTCAGCCGCCAGGACATCCTTCAGGATGTTCAGTCCCTGGCTGTGTTAACGGGACTGTCCTCCTATGGGACGGGTTTGTGCGACGACGGTAAGCCTGGCTTGGCCGTCGTGCTCGATAACCCTCTCCCATTGGAGGCCTGGTTTGCTGAGGCCTTAGACTTTGCCAACCGTTCCGTCGACAGATCTATTTCAGTCCCTCCCCCAGAGTCGTCACTGCTTTTGCCTCCTCTGGTATCTGTCGGCGGATTGGATGGCAAGTTCTGGTCCTGGATTAGCGCTCCCAAACTTGAAATTTGTGCTATTGCTAACCCGTTCTTCTCCCACCCAGATAAGTCCTCTGTCGACAGGGATTTTACCTTGCGGCAGAGGGTGGCGAACTTATTGTCTTGTCTTCTAGGTTCCCTCCAGACGTCTGTTCACCACCTGCGACTTATCGAGGCGACTGCACCTGGCGATCTTCGCGAGGGCTTGGACCACGTTCGGCGGATCCACCTTCAGCTCGCGGTGTCTTTGGTTCCCGAGCTGAAGGCGGTTTTGTGCGAGGCAACTCGACAACGCCAGACGGTAAGGTCCTCGTTCTGCCGGAAGGCCCCTTTGGATATTCGTCAGGGTCTATTATACTCTGAGCTATATACATCGGGGCTTTTTGCGCAGGATGCTTGGGAACGCTACGCTTCTCTGTCAGCGGACCCTGCTTACGACACGCAAAGACGCGCTGTGTCGCGACCGGGGTCTTCGCAGTCCCGTCCTTCTGCCGGTCCCCTTCGGGGTGCTGCCGCCACTGCTGCCGCCAAGAAAGGGCGCAGGAAAGGGAAGTTGCCGGCCAGAGCGTCGGTTCCGCCTCGCACTTCTGCTCCTGCTCCTTTTCATCCCCGCCGAGAAGGGGCTGGCCAGCCTTCCACTTCCGGCCGCACTTCGACGGGGTCTGACACACGACGGACAGGGGATGGGGTGACCCGCCCTTTTCGGCGAGGTGGGGGGGGTAGGGGTGGTCAACGTGGCTCTTATGACCGCAGGGACCGTACCGGGGGACCCTCCACGTAAAAAAATGTGTAGGTTCTCCAGGTCGGTCTCCTCCTTGTTCTCCTTCTCCTTCTCGCCTCGCAGAAAGGGTCGCTCACCTCATCTCGGGGGCTCCCACAGGTTATTTTCGCCCTTGCGCCCTTCGGTGGCCACGAGGGACGTGGGGGCGGAAGATTGCACGGAGGGGTCTAACCTGGAGATGGAAGTCCAGACCCCCACTCAGCTCTTGTCAACGAAGCCGGCCTGTCTCTTCGGAGGTGGCCGACGTGATTACATCCATGCACGAGCAGGGAATCGTCAAGGAGGTGAAAGCCGGTCTACCGGTTTTCCTCTCCCGTTTTTTTCTGGTACCAAAGAAGGACTGCGACGCGATGCGACCGGTGGTGGATCTGTCGGCCCTCAACGGGCACATCGTGAACACACGGTTTCGGATGCTGACGGTGCACCAGGTACGACTGGCCCTGCGACCTCTGTCGTGGGTAGTGTCGCTGGACCTCAAGGATGCGTATTGGCACGTTCCGATCCATCCTCGTTTCCAGCGATTCTTGGCCGTTCAGACTTCCGATCGTGTGTTCATGTTCGACAGACTTCCCTTCGGTCTCAACATCGCGCCGCGGATCTTCTCGAAACTGGTAAAGCAGGCTCTGGATCCTCTCCTCAGGGGCGGCCTCCAGATCCTGTTTTACTTGGACGACTGGTTGATAGTTTCAGACACCCTAGAACAGTGCGTCCACGACACCCTCACAGTAGTTCAACACATCACACAGTTAGGGTTCAAAATCAATATTCCCAAGTCGCGCCTGACCCCGTCGCGTGTCGTGACGTGGGTAGGTCTCGAATGGGATCTGACCAACGCTACAGTGACCCAGAGTCAGCCAAACGCGGTGAAACTTCGCAGGAAGGTCTTCGCCGTGTTGCACTCGGTCTCCCTCACGAGGAGGATCTGGGACTCGTTAGTGGGTTCGCTGAATTGGGCCGCTCTGACCATTCCCTTAGGGAGGCTCAGGCTGCGCCGCCTGATACTCATGGGCAACAAGGTGTTTCCGTTGGCCCCTATGGATCGGCTCATGCCGATCCCGCGTACCATTCACAGACACTTAGGACACTGGGTTGCTCGGGGCACGCTCTCTGCGGCTGTGCCCTGGACCGCCCCCCCCGCCGACGATCTGGGTAGATACAGATGCGTCGAGCGAGGTTGGGTGGGGTTACCAATCCAACCTGGGACATCAACATCACGGCAGATGGGTGGGACACACACACCTACACATCAATGCCCTCGAACTGTTGGTTCCCTTTGTTCTTCCTGAGGGACCACGCGCTGGCCCTTCGGGGAAAGTCGGTGGCCTTCAGGATGGACAATCAGACAGCTGTCCACTGTATCCAAAAGCAGGGGTCCTCCAGGTCTTTGACTCTGTTGGGGATCTCAGAGAAGTTGTTCTTCCTCGCGAACCGACGCAACATCTCCCTGCACGCCTCCTACCTGCCCGGGACTGCCAACCTGTGGGCGGACGCCCTGTCGCGAGGACGGGGCGTTCTTGTAGAATGGGCAATGAAACAGACTGTATTCGACGACCTCGCGGCTTCCTGGGGTGTTCCGGAGGTCGACTTGTTCGCATCGAAGGAGACGCGCAAGTTGCCTCGGTACCTGTCCCTCCGGACTCGCACTCCGGAGGGGGGTCCGGACGCTTTCATGGAAGACTGGAACAGGTGGCAGTCGATATACATATTTCCGCCACCAGACGCACTGTTGATGTGCAAAGTCCTCGCGCGGCTGCGGCTGTACCGCGGCAGAGTCTGGCTAATAGCGCCTCTGTGGCCAGCCCAGGCTTGGTACTCCCAGTTGAAGCGGTGGTGCCCGAGTCCGGTCCCTCTCCCTCTCTCAAACTTCCACTTGAGCCAGGTTGGCGACCTGCGGACCTCGTTGGCCTTCGCATCGTGGATGTTCGTGAGGCACGGTGGCTCCCAGTCCACGGACGGGACCTGACTGACTTCCTGAAGCGTTCATGGACGTCTTCGACTTGGGGGACTTACGAGTCCCACTGGAGGTCTTTTACTAGGTGGATACAGGACACTCACCAGACTGTTAGCTCTCCTTCCCTCGTCCTACACTACTTGTTTCACCTCTTCCGTACACGTCGCTCTCAAGTCAACACTATACGTAACCACTTGTCTGCCATCCGGGAGGTCTTTGAGTCCGTCACTGGGCTGGTCGTTCCACCGAAGGAGCTGGATTCCTTCATGAAGGCTGCCTTCAGGGAGCGACCGCCTCCGCGCCAGATCCCTCCTCAGTGGGATCTGGGGCGTGCTCTGGACCTTCTGGCTTCACACACATATACACGGGACACTACACCGGTTCAGTTGCTCGAGCGTACACTCTTCCTTGTCGCTCTGGCCACTGGGGATAGGGTGTCTGAACTAGCTGCCATGTCGCGGTCCCAGGAATGCATGCGATTCTCCCCGTCCTTGAATGTCGTCACGTTAGCCCCCTCCCCTCATTTTGTTGCCAAGAATGAGAGAGAGACCCACGTTTTCAAGCCTTTTACCATCCAGGCTTTAAAGCGTGGGCATACTCACCATGTGTTGTGCCCGGTGCAGGCCTTGCACTCCTATGTTGAGTCTGTGGCTCCGACTTCGGGTACTGCTGTGTGGGTGTCTCCTCGGACTGGTAGGAGGCTCTCGAAGGTACAGATAGGACGCCACATTTGTCGGGTCATTCGTGCCAGTAACCCTGCTTGTCGGGGTTCTGCGCACGATGTGCGATCCTTTGCTGCCTCCTTACGGTTCCTGCAAACTCGTTCGTTGCCTGACGTCGCCTCGGCGGGTTTGTGGTCTTCTGTCCATACCTTCGTCTCCTCCTACCTCTCCATGTCCATTGTTAGACCCCCTCGGCCTGTGATAGCTCTCGGGAGTCGTGTTTCCTAGGGCTCTCGCGAAGTTGCCTGGTCTTCCCCCCTCGTCGCTTTTTCTTTTCCTTTGTTTTCTTTCGAAAAGGGGGGGAGGGAAGTACGGGTTTGCAACACTGGATTACAAGTTTGGGGTTATGTTATATGTATACAGTACATAAGTGTTTTTGCCTCATTGATAATTGTGTTTTGTTTTTGTGATCAGTGTTTTTGTTCATTTTGGAAGAAAAGGGATTTTGTGTACAGTACTTTTTGGTTTAAGACAAGTCTATGGTTTTGCATTACTATGAATGACGGGCACGTGTTAAAACTGCTCTTTTTAGCTACTCCTCAGTTTTTCACTCTTTTATTAAACTCTCTTGTTTAAATTGTGTTTCTTTGTCATTCATAATTTTGTCTTATGCATTGGTTTTTTTTGGTAGGTTGGGCTTGGATGTCCTCCTCCTATTTGTTATGCAGCCTTGACGTTGGATTTGCCAAGACTACTAACAAATTGGGAGGTTTGACGTACCTCCCAACCTACCAAATAGGAAAACCTACTATTTGGTAGTAGTCTTGGAAAATCCAACGTACATAATACCCTCCCTCACGCCGGACCCCTGCCCATCCGCGTTCTTCTGCTGACGTGAGATGTGATAACAAGAGAGGGTCGCTCATGCGCACGTTCGACAGGGATCGGCGCATGACGGAACACGGGATGGGCCTTGAGCGGTAACTAAGGTAAACCCCTTTTTCTTCTCTTCTATACTTTTTTCACCTTCGGTGGTAGTTTTGGTTAATGTACAACGTCTCCTAGAGCAAGATAAGGAGTAGACTCTAGACGTTTTCTTTTTAACCGCGGTTGGAATGACGACATAGCAGTCAAAATAGACAAGTCGTCATTGCAATTAGGTTAATAGCCTTGACGTTGGATTTTCCAAGACTACTACCAAATAGTAGGTTTTCCTATTTGGTAGGTTGGGAGGTACGTCAAACCTCCCAGTATGACCGTTTCCGTCGGTCAAGGGAATCTGAATGGTAGGCAACAACACTGCATTACGGCCCGAAGCCACAGCCATGGTCACTGTTGGTTCAGGGGCCACTGGTTGTCCAGTTTGTTCAAGGCGTGGCGTCGGACAAAAATAATTAAAATGTTTCTGTTGGCAGAATCGGCATGGCCTAATTTTAGGGTTAGTACACCCCTGGCTGCCATGTTCTGACGACAGGCACCCGACGCACAATTTCAACTGCCTTGCTCTATTGGCCTTGGCGGGACTGTTCTTGTATTTTGCACACTTTGCCCATAAATGTCCTGTCTTTAAACACAACTTACATCCATACTTCTGCTTGGTATCGGGTTTCTGATACACTGCATATGCTGCTGTGGCAGTCGCCCCAAACTGTTCTAGTGGATTATGTCTACTTTCTAGATTGCACACTTCAGTCTTAAACACACGAACATATTCATCCACATCCAGCCAGTTGTCTTTTAATTCACGCTTAATCACTTCAGAGAGTGCACTAGGAAGTTTATTATGCAACAGTACTGCACACATTTCACTTACTGTTACGTCCATAGAGCGTAACGACTCTAACGCACACTCAAATGACGCGGAAAAATCTTTCAGAGCACTGACCTCCTGGCTAGGATGCGGGAGATTACACAGTTTCGCTATGTGAGCTGCTTTGATGCGATCCTTTTGACCATAACTGTTTTTCAGTATAGTGACCGCTGGTTCATAACTTGCAGCGACCAAACTAAACCCACCAACAATTTGTACTACTAAGTTGTCCCTTTAGATACGTAAATTTCTGAATGTCAGTTAAGTCTGTTTGGGAGTGAACACTACAATCAAAGAGCTCCCAGAAACCCACCCACTGTGTTGGATCCCCATCAAAAACTGGCAACTTTAGGGAGGGTAGCTTAATACCCTTCTGTTTCCTACTTGCTGCACCATCATGAGATCTACCAGTAGTGGTTGTCTATAGAGCACTATCGAACTCAGCTAACTGACCGTTTACTTATTTAACATACTGCATATCTTTCACCATCTCATCCTCTAGCTGATCATCTGCATATAAGCTATACAACTCTACGTTATACGACTTGATATCAGTTAGGGCCTCTTCTAAAGTTATTTTCACACCCTTGACATCATGCAGTGTAGCAGAATGTTCAATAAACTCGGACAGATTAGAGGTAAGCTTAGTAATCCCTCCCTTCTTGGCGGCCCTGAACCGCCGCAATGACTTTATTTTCTCATCCATTCTTAAAAGTTTACGGTAACTAAAGCTTAAGGAACAACAATACTAATCATCACTGTAGGCTAACCTATTCTAATCTATTCTAAGCCTAGGCTAACCTACTTACATTGATGATGACAGCAACCAAGCAAATTGAAGCATGCAGATCGCGTGCCCCCTGTGAGTTTACAAATGATCAAAGAAAAGGAAAATTACCCTTGTCATATTACTCTACTTTACAATATTTACATAACTAGGCTAGGCTATATTAAATTTTAACAAATTACAAATAAAAAGAAAGAAGGATCAAGACTCCTCTGAAGGAGGAACAGCCGCAGCCGTCGTCCTAGTCTTGAGATCTAGCCTATTGCGTCGACTGCTCCTCCTCGGCCCCGTCCTTCTCCTCAAAGAAGGCATGCGCTCTGTTCAGTAGCCTATCTAATACCTTCCAGCTCCCTGGCACATCTAACCCAGGCTGAGGTCTGCCTGGTCTACCCTTGCCCCTGGTCTATAGAACTGCATAACAAATAAAATAAAAGCAGGGCACTGCACTGGACGGTCCAGCGGAAAATCCCGGACATATGCGCCCCTCAACATTTGTCCACTGGATAGCCTCATAACATAATAATTTAACAGGAATTGGCCCGGGCATTTTTCTACCAAAAAATTAATACATTTATCTCTAAGGTGGGTCTTGGAGGTATTTATTAAAAGCTTGATAATTTGTAAAAAGCTTGATGGAATAGAATTGCTTTGGCCGTGGAGGTATATAGTTTACGGGTTTAATATGAATTTTTTGTTTTTCTCCAATGTTATTATTTTACGTTACGGGATTGGAAGAGATTGGTATTGTTATGTAGCAGTACATATCTATGTATTAATTTATCGGTTTGCGTTTGTATATATTTATTTAATTGCGTACTTCTGAAAGGAAATTGGAAAAGGTATGATTTTGTGGAACTATTTGTTTAGGATTTCACTAATGCCAATGGACAATAATAATAATAATAATAATAATAATAATAATAATACTTTATTTCAGACTCACACAGTACAGAGGGGACCATACTGGGGTCCATATATACCTTACAGTAACATAAATATATATAAATATATATAAGCTACTGTACATAGGCTACATAAAATAAAAAGAAATTAAATAATACCCAGCTTGCTATCATGTAGTTCACAGCACTGCCTCAACCAAAAACAGTGGTCATCAAACTACTGTGTTACCAAAACCACTGTCCTAATTGTGTACAGTACCATGCCTCACATCATTTAGCTTCCGGTACAGTATGTTGCTACAGTACAGTATAGGAATATCGGTACTGTACTGCACTATGAGGATCAGTACCGGTATGCTAATTCTGTAGAGTAGCAGACCTGAAATCATTACTTAAGGTTAAATATAGAGCAACTTCCTCCAGTGTGCCTGGATCCTGGAGGTGTACACTATGCTTGGAGTTTGTAGCATTTTAATGATCCTGTTCTCAGAAGTGTTAAGGCGCTGAATGAATTTATATGTTAGCTTTCTAATGAGTGATTTGTAACAGTGTAAGTTCATATAGGCACATAGCGTACTTGTACTCTCATATTTTGAGAGCCCCAGAAACATTTTCATGATATTGTGATATGAGATACTTAGTCTATTCACTGTAATTTTCTTATAGTTCCACCATAGTTGTGCTGTATACATTGGTGAGCAGTAGGAGTTGAACAATGTTATTTTTGTATCCCATGTGCACATATGAAATTTTCTTAATATTGAATTTCCCTGCATGTAAAGTTGCCTTCGCTGACGACCCATATCCTCATCATCTGAGCGATCACATGAAATATAGTGTCCTAGATACTTTACTTTACTTACTTCTTCTATAATTTCTTCATACAAATGGAATTTAGGTAGCTTTGATTTCAATAGGTTAGATTTAAATATTATGATATTGCTCTTTATAGGATTAAATTTGACTGAATGTTCGATTCCAAATTTTTCACATACTCTTAATAATTTATCCAGTCCTGCTCCAGAGGGCGCGATTAAGGCTAGGTCATCAGCATACATGAGATGATTTACAATGGTGCTGCCAATACAGCACCCAGTGCGAGTCTTGTTCAGCTCCAGACTAAGATCATCCATGTAGACGTTGAAAAGATACGGAGACAATATCCCCCCTGCCTAACACCATTGGTTACGGCGAAAGAGCCTGACAGGATGTTGCCCCCTCTTACACACATTTTTGATTAGCATACCAGAAAATAAGTATCCTAACAATATAGCTAGGCACTCCCCTGTTAACTAATTTTTCAAATAAGGTTTTGTGACACACCCTATCAAAAGCCTTACTTGCATCAAGAAAACAAGAGAAAATTGAGCTATTTAGTTTGTTGTATGTATCAATCACTTCTTTCAGCACATATATGCATTGGTCTGTGCCGTGATTTTTCTTAAAGCCAAACTGATTGCTGCTGGTGACAATATATGCAGACATTCTTTCTAGCATTATCATTTCAACTACCTTACTCACCACACTAGCAAGTGCTACTGGGCGGTAGTTGTCTTTTGCTGTAATTTTACCTGATTTATCTTTAATGACAGGAACAAGTATTACGGATATCATAGACTCCGGCAGGACACCATGCGTAAATAGACTGGTGATGCAAGAACTAAGTTTATCTATTAACAACTTATCTGCATATTTAAGATGTTCTGCATATATACCATCCAGCCCACAAGCTTTATTTAGGTTAAGTTTTCTTATGGCATTCTCAAGATCACTTTCAGTCACTTTAATGTCTTCATAATTACTATCTTTCACATATTGAATTGCACCATTAGTAGACCTTTGGTTTACACTGTTAAGTAGTTCCTTAAAATGAGTTTTCCATGTCAGCAATATTCTCTTCACCCGTAACCCCCTCAACACTGACAGGTAATGGTGTGTTACAATTTTGCATGGATCTGATGTCCTTCCAAAAACAGTTAGTATCCTTTTCTGCCAGACTCTTTGCAAGGGCTTCCTTCCTTAATTGGTTTTCATTTTGCTTAATAAATCTAATGGCATATTTGGTCCTAGCCTTTGCTCTTTTGTGAAGTTCAAATATAGGCCCCTGTCTAGGCTGACCTACTTCAAGCCAATGAGACCTAGCATCTCTGGAGGCCTGATACAGGTCAGCCACATAGTCTTGCCAACCTGGCTTATTGAATGAGGACTTATATTTACGGCTATTAAAAATACTTTCCCCCGCTTTTGATAAAGAATCTATTATACTATTGTAAAATTTAATAATGTCCTTTCTGTGTTGTGCATCACTACATTTTGGATCCCTGCATTGTGCTACACCATTACCATCATATTGCACCCTATTTAATAAGTCCTTGGTTTTATCACAGTACATTTGGCACTCTTCATTTGAGATTACATTCCATGGAACTTTTGCCTTGATGCTATTGCTATTTTCTGTTATTTCCGGTGCTTTATTAATTTGGATTGTTAATTCTATAGGTATGTGGTCGTCATCCGTAATGTCGTATCTTATGGCCATTTCTGAGATAGAGTCATGAAAGTCAGAGCTAGAGATTGCATGATCAAGCCACGACCTGGTCTCCCATGCTTCACTAACATATGTATAGCTATTTTCTGGAAGCAGGTTTTTGGAGGACAAAATTAAACCTTGCTCCTCACAAAACCTTAACATATGTTTAGCAAACATGGAACCACCCAACTCGTGAGGGGTAGCATTCCAATCACCTACCACTGAGTAACACGTTATCTCTAATTCAGAAATTAGGCCACCAAGCTCCCCTAACTTTTCCAAATAAAGTTCTTCATTTTCTGCACACTGATACGGTAAGTAAACACAAAATACTGCAAATTTTCTGTGTCCCACTTCCAGCTGTATTCCCGCACACCAGCTTAAATTTGTCTCAATGGTTTTAATTACACTATCTAGGCACGATCTCCACATTATTGCAACTCCCCCTGGGGGGTGACCTGCCACAATACCATCACGTGTGTCCGTAGTGGAGACCCCGTACCCATGGAAATCTTTATCTAATATGTTCAAATTACCTAAGTCCTGTTTTGTGTACCAGGTTTCCTGAAGGCAGACTATGTCACTGGTCCTTAATGTAGATACGATGTCAGGTCGCAACAGGAGATTCCTCTTTGTTTTGGGGAGTCCTCTGCAATTGTATGAAGTTACTTTTATACTTGCTGCTGTTGTTGGTATCCCCTCCATTACTGCGAGTTGGATAGTGATGTGCGATGCCTCCAAGTCCCAGAAGCCTCTGCACTGTCCTCATTGGGATATTGTCTTGGTTCTCTGTACCAGTTGACATATGCATCTTCTGGCCACAGGTCAGGATTCATGAAAACATCTGGATCTGGACATTCGCTAGTTATACAAAAGGAGGCACAGGTAGTGGACCTGGAGAGGGTGGTCAGCTGTCTTACCTCTATATTTATATGTAGATTATCAGCCAAGTATGTCTTGAGATTCTCAGCAGTAACACTAGGGTTGAATCCTGTGGCAAACACCCTAGCTAGTCGGGGCCTTTTGATGGTATTGAGGCCAGTATCCTTGACCCTACCTTTAATTCCTGGCTGGTTTCTCGGTCTAGGGTGAACCTGCTCGCCTTCCCCTAGAGTAGCGAGGCTTGCCATTCACCCATTTGACCATAGTCCATGGGTTTTCCCTTGCATTGGCTCCTTCATTTGGTTCAGTTTGTGTAGGTAAATTTGAGGATGGTGTAGCTGGCACTGTATTATCTTCTCTCGTTGCCGACGATAAAGATTGCTGTTGTGTTCGGTGTTGTTGCTGTTGTGGTCGCTGCTGCTGCCACACCTGGTGTTGCCTTTGATATGAATGCTGCTGCTGGGTTAGTTTTGGATTGTTGTAGTTGTCGCTGATGTTGTTGTTTTTGTTGATGCTGTTGCTGCTGCTGCACCTGCTGTTGTTGCTGCTGCACCTGCTGCTGTTGTTGCTGCTGCACCTGCTGCATCTGCTGTTGTTGCTGCTGCACCTGCTGTTGTTGCTGTTGCACCTGCTGTTGTTGCTGCTGCACCTGCTGTTGTTGCTGTTGCACCTGCTGGTGCTGCTGCTGTTGTGGTTGTTGCTGCTGTTGTTGTTGTTGCTGTTGATGCTGTTGTTGTATGTGTCGCTGTTGTTGCTGGGGCTGTTGTGTTTGGAGTTGTTGCAGCTGTTGCTGTTGTAGTTCAGCCTGCTGTTGCTGGTGGTGGTGTTGTAGGCCTATGGGTGGTTGTTGTTGTTGATGCTGTTGTTCTAGATGCTGCTGCTGTTGTTGTGTCACTTGTGCCTGTGGTTGAGGTGGAGCGTTAGTAGAGTTATTTTCTAACTTATTCACTCTGTCAGCTACATTTGAAACCACACTGCTTATGTCCACTCTTCTTCTTCTTCTTCTTCTTGTGGAGTTGCTGTCCCCTCTCAAAGCCAGCTCACCTATGCACCGGTGACTTCTCCAGAAACAGCTATAGCTAGATTTAAGAATTAGTTTAGAAATTATGTAGTCATAGAAAGGATAGTTAAAGATAAAGAATTGAAGTATATAGCTTAAGCAGAACTCTCCTCTCCTTATTTTTACCCCCTCCTCCACCCCCCAATATCTTGTTCTTTCCTTATCTTAATTTATCTTTTCCCCTCTCTATTTAATCTCATTTTTCTTCCTCCCCCGCTCTGGTCCCCTTCTCCCCCTCCCCCTATTCTATCCTATTCCGTTTTCTCTTCTGCCACACCTGCTCCACGAATCTTTTCTCTACCTTCATTCTTTTTCCCCATTTCCCCATCTACCCCCTCTTCTGTCTCGAGACCTAACACAAATTTTACACCCTCATCCTCCTCCTCTTTCTGCTCTTCCCATTCCCTCTCCCCTACCACCCATTTCAACTCATTTTCCAACCCCTCTCTCTCCTCTGCATACCCCTGGCACTCTGTCACTATATGTTCTATTGTCTCCTCCACTCTCCTCCCTCCCACCTCACACTGTAGACACTCTTTCACCCCCCCATTCCACCTCCATGTTCTCCTATTTGTCTCTAATGCTCCTGCCCTAGCCTTAAACAGTAGTTCAGCTCCCCAACTTCCGTCATAGAACTCCTCTTTTCTCGGTCTCCCCTTGCTTCTATATCTTATCAGTGTACTTTTCTTCTCCATATTTCTCTTCCATTCCTGTCTTCCTACTTCCTTCACTCTCGTTCCTATCTCTTTCTCTAGTCTCCTTCCCTGACCTAGTCCTGTATTACTCCCTACATCTCTCCACTCCTGTCCCACCCTTCTTTGTTTCACTCCTATTTTTTTCAGTTTTCTCTTACACTCTTTTGCCCATCTACTCTTCCCCTCCCCCCATTCATTTACTCTCCTTGGCCACCTATGATCCTCCATCCTACTCTTGTACCTCAACTTCGCCTTCGCCACTCTCTCCTCAAACGTACTCCATCCCATCTCCCCTCTCACTGCTTCATTTGCTGTCCACCTTCTTGCTCCTAACCCCATTCTTCCTATTTTATTTTGTCCCGTCTCCAGTCTATTTATTTCTCCCCCTGTACTCCCTCTCACATCCATCCCGTACATTATTCTCGGCACTTCAAAGTCCTTCCACACCTCTCTTACTATTTTATATTTATTTACTCTGGTTTTTGTCACATTCCACAGTTTCCCACTACACTGCTCCACCTTCATGATTTTCTCATTTATTGTCCTTTGTCGCCCTTCCCTTCCTATCCATACCCCTAAATACTTCACTTCCTCCCTTTTTTCTATTCTTTCCCCTCCTATCCTCATTTCTACTGCCTCTGGTCCATTTACTACTATCATACTGCTTTTCTCTACACTGAACTTCATTTCTAGGTCTCTGCCAAACCTTTCCGCCTCCTGTAACATTTCCCCCATATCTTCCTCTGTCTCTGCTGTCAACACAACATCATCAGCAAACGTCAGAATTGCTAGCCTATACTGCCCTATTTTCACTCCTTGACCCTTACTCTTAATTCTCCTCACCAACTCCTCCATGCACATTGCAAAAATTAATGGTGACAGGTTACATCCCTGCCTTAACCCTTTCCTTCTCCTGATTCCTTTCACTGCAATATTTTTACACACAATCTCTGTCTCCGCCCCTTCATACATATTCATTATCATGTTCCTTATCTTCCTACTCACTCCTAGTTTCTCCATCACTGCTTCTGCAACTTCTCTACTAATCTTATCATATGCCTTCTCCACATCCAAACACACTATAAACACACATTTCCCTTGCTTTGCCTTTTTCTCTATAATCTCATCTAATATAAATATATTGTCTGTTCCTCTTCTCCCCTTCCTAAACCCATTTTGCTCTTCACTAAGTAGGATCCTTTCTTCTACATACTCTCCTACCCTCTCCTTTAGTATCCCATAAAATATCTTATTTATTATGTTTATTACCGTTATTGGTCTATAACTCCCCATTCGTGCACATTTTTTGCTCCTCCTTTGTAAATCAATGTGACCCTTTCTTCTTTCCATCTTGCTGGTATTTCTTCCTCCTCCCATATTTTATCAAATAGCTTCTTCAACATCCTAACTATCATCTCCCCTCCTTCAATATACATCTCTGCTGTTATCCCATCCGGTCCTGCCGCTTTGTTTCTCTTCAGCTTCTTCACACTCCTCCTAATCTCCTCCTCACTCACCATCTCATTCATATTTTCATCTATTTCTTCCTCATTTAGTTCAATATTCCATTGCCCTACTCTTATTTGGTCATTTACCCCTCCCACTTCCTCCCAGTATCTTTTTATTTCCTCTCCAATTTTATTTACATCCCTAACTTTTTCCCCACCTACATTCAGCTCCACTACTACCTTTTCCCTCTTTTTAGCCATCTATACCACTCAGCTTTTCCTTTGTCCCCCTTCTCTTTTATCCTGTCAATTTCTTTCTGTTCATGCTTCTCTATTGCTCCTCTTATTAAGTTTTTTGTGTTTTTCCTTTCCCTCTCGTATTCTTCCCTTGCTATTCGAATTTCCTCCTCACTTATATTTTCCCCTTCTCCAACTCTTTCCTAATCCTATTCCTCTCTTTCCTCTTCTTCCTCGCCTCCTTAATGTCTGTATTCCACCATCCTTTCATTCCTCTACCTTTCCTCCCTATTTTCTCCTTCTCTAACACTCTCTCTGCTACCTTATTTATTTCCCTCTCTATCCTCTTATCAATTTGCATTGCACTCCCTCCCCCTACTTCATCTATATCCATATTCCCTATTTCCTCCCTAAACCTCCCCCACTCCGCCTCCTTCATTTTCCATCTTTCTGGCTTACTAGCCTCTCTACACTTCTCTATATTCTCCTTGTGAGACTTTATGCTGTATCTTAGTTTCAGCAGGTTATGGTCACTGTTTATTTCAAAGTTTCTTTCTTCATCTACTACCATTTCTATCACTCTCTCTCCTGCTTTCCTGTTCACTAATATATAATCAATAGCTGACCTCCTCCCTTCTCTTCCTCTCCATGTTACTTTCCCCTCCGCCTCTACCATATTCAAATTTTCTAACTGCTCATCCTCACATAGGTCTATCAATAACTTCCCATTCCTATTGATTTGTTCCCCTAAGATTCCTGTGTGAGCATTCATATCCCCCATTATTATGATTTCATCTTCGTTTCCTCTCATCACAGCCCTTATTACTTCGTATTTTCTCCGATTTTCCTCCCTCTACTGTCATATAGCATATAATCAGCATAAAATTAGCTCTTTTCCTTTCCCCTTTCCCTTCCACCCTCACTACTAGTATGTCCTCCTGGTCTTCCCCTTCCCCCAAGTTCACCTGTTCAACTTCCCATTTTTCTTTTTCTACCACCACTGCGACTCCTCCACCCTTTTTCTGTGTTTTCTCTCTTTATGGTTTCTTTTTGACCTGTGGTACACTCTCTCAGTAATTTAACTTCCATTTGGGTGTTCTTGATTTCACTAAGTAGCACTGACACATCTATCCTATCAAATTGTATAGGTGGTAGGTCCTTTAGGTCCATGGCCACGAAAGTGGGTAAGCCCATAGCCTTACTCTCTTGTAGCAATTTAATAATGTCTTTAATGTTCTCAGCACTTTTGTTTGCACCTTGGTCTTGGTCTTGGTCTTGGTGCGAGAGTCACGCTCGACTGGTCGAGGTGTGGCCTTAGTATCGGCTCTCTCTCCTAGGATAAACTTATAAACTATAATGGAAAAGGACAGGTTGAGAATAAAAGAAGATTGTTCCCCCGTGGGCATTCTCACCCCAGCCTCACTATTGTGAGGCTGATCTTTTCCTCCACACTCCCTCTAGGTAGTCCTTAACACTCCGTGCAGTGGTCTCATTCCACATGTTTAGGTCGTTCAGGCCAAGCAGGTAGATCACTATTCCGTCGAGCCCCCATTCATACCTTCCTACCACTGCATTCCATTCCTCCGCACCAATCTCTTGCACTATGGATCTTAGCATTACCCGCCTTCCTCCTTCATATTTTCTGCACTTTAGGAGGATATGCTCCACAGTCTCGTCCTCCCCACTCTCGCACATCTTGCATGCCTTGTTGCCTTCATTTGACCATCTATATGTTCTGCTGTTCAGCTCAAGCGACTTAGTTCGGGCCTTGAAGAGGAGTTCACCTCCGATGCTCCCATCGTAGAATGGCTCCCTTCTTGGCTGTTGCTTACACATGTACCATTCTAGTGAACTCTTGTTTCTCATATTCCCCGCCCATTCGTCCCTTGCTACGCTTTGTACCCGTTTGCCGATCTCTTTCTTCCATCTCTCATGGCTCCACATTTCCATACTTTCCCCCATCATGATACCACGCATTCCGTACTTCTCTATCTTTCTGTCGCACATCTTGTTCCATTTACTACTCTCCTTAGCCCATTCAAACACCTTTCGTGCCCATCTATCACCATTCATTTTTTCCAGTCTGACCCGGTACCGTAGGACTCCCTTGTCTATTCTTTCTTCAAAGGAGCTCCATCCCGCGTCACCTCTCAAGGCTTCTACTGCAGTGTACTTGTTCGCTCCCAGTGCGAGCCTTCCGACCCTATTCTGGGCAACTTCCAGCTTTGCTGTGTCATTCGTTGTCCACGGGATGGTTTCCAGACCATACATCAGGCCTGGCACCGCCATACCTTTCCATACTCCTCGCACTACTTCATACTTGTTCGCTCTACACCTTGCAGCACTGCCAAGTCTTCCCACCCATTGGCTCGCTCTTGTTAGTCTCTCATCTTTTGTTTTCTCGCATCCTCTTGCATCCACTGTCATTCCCAGGTACTTGTATTCATTTGTTTGGGTAATTATATTATTCCCAAGTAGCCACGTCGCACCCACATCCGTTTCATCTCCATTCACTACCAGTACTTTACTTTTCTCCCTGCTAAAGCTCACATTCAGATCATTCCCATATTCGGACACCACATCTAGCATCCTCTGCAGATCCTCTCGGTTGTCGCTCATGATCACTACATCATCTGCATATAGCAAGATACCCAGACGTTCGTTCCCAATTAGTGTTCCCTGCCGGATTCTTTCATTCTTGCAGCTAGTTCCTCTGTGTACATCCCAAACAGGAGGGGGGATAGCCCACAGCCCTGTCTAACTCCCCGCTTGTTTTCGACCCAGTCTGTCTCTATATCCCCCATACTGTATCTAGCCCTGGTATTCTCATACATACTTCTTATAATATTTATTATCTTTTCACTCACACCTACTGTTTCAAGCAGCCTACACAACTTGTACCTGTTCACTCTGTCATATACTTTCTCTATGTCTAGGAAGGCGAAGTATCCCTTCCGTCCGGACTTTTTCGTATTCTCTATCACTTCTCTCACTACGAACATGTTATCTTCCCCTCTTCTGTCCACTCGAAACCCATTCTGTTCTTCTCCCATCACTCTGTTCCTTTCAAAGATCCCTTTCAGCCTTTCATTCAGCACCCCACAGAACACCTTGGAAATTGTGTCCGTTAGCGTTATTGGTCGGTAGTTTTTCAGCTCTTTCTTACTCTTGTGACCCCCTTTGTGCAGGAGGGTCACCCGGCTCTCGTTCCATTTATACGGTACCCTCTCTCCTGACCACACTTTCTTAAAAAGTCCATACATGCCTTCAATTACTCCATTCCCACCCTCTTTGTAGAATTCATATGGGATCTCGTCGTTTCCTGCGGCTTTACCATTCTTCAGTTTCTTGACACATTTCATTATCTCTTCTCTACTGATCTCGTAATCCATATTTTCATCTACTGGTATCTTTCTTCCTATTATCAGGTTGGGTTCGCCCCTATCCTCCACCTCATTCGCACCCCCTATGTTTTCCCAGAATTCTTTTACTGCCCTAGCTTTCTCCGGTTTCCCTCTCACCTCTCTTCCGTTCACCATTATCACTTCCACATTCACTCTTTCACTCTCTTGTTCTCCCCTTAGGAAGTCATACCATTCTCTGCTGACCTCACCACCTCTTGCCTTCAGCTCATCTACTACATCCTTATCGGCTTTTACTCTCGCTTTCCTTATTAAACCTCCTGTTATGCTTTTGTGCTTCCTGTATTCCTCCCATGCTTCCTCATATGCGACCCGTTCATTCTCACCGTTGTCCTTGGACCTCCTTAGTCTTCTACACCTTCGGTTGCTCTCTTTTCTTTTTTTCCTGGCATATTCGATGTCTTGGTTCCACCATCTCCTCTGGGGTCTCCTATTATTTCCTTTCTTTTTCCTCCCGACTCTTCTTTCAGCTACTTTTTTCACTGTCTTGATGAATTCTTCATTCATTCTGTCTACCCCTCCGTCATTCCTCCAGTTCACACGCTCTAGTTCTTCCCCGAATTTTACCCAGTCCGCTTGTTTCAGTTTCCATTTCTTACCCTTTGGTTTCCTAGCTTCCTTTCTCTCCCTCCCACAGGTATACTGTATCCACAACATATTGTGGTCACTTGTCACATCCATTCCTCGTTCTTCGTCTATCCTCATGTATTCCACGTTCTTCCTTGCATTCTCATTCACCAAGATATAATCAATCGCAGATTCATTGTCTCTTCCGGCCCATGTCACTCGTCCCTCTGCGATAGTTTCATTTAATATTTCCAGTTCATGCTCCTCAGTGAAATCCCTTAGCAGTTGTCCATTCGTGTTCACTTCCTCACTCAGGATTCCGATGTGTCCGTTCATATCACCCATTACGATCACCTGTTCTCGTCTATGTTCGTTTACCAGTCTTCTCATTAGGTCGTATTTCCTTTCATTATCACGTCTGGCATCCGGTCCCTGTACCGTCATGTAGCATATAATCAGTAGGATCCTTTCAGTCTTTCCTTTTGCCTTGTAGTTCAGGTAAGCTGCCATCATATCTTCACTCATCTCGCATTCGCCGACTTTTAACTCTTCAATCTCTATATCCATGTTCTTTCTCACTATTAGGCCTATACCTCCACCCTTTTTCTTCCATTTACTGCGCCCCTTCCCAGTCATTCTGTAGTTTTCCGTGTACAGTTCCACTCTTTCACGTAGCTTTGTCTCTGTTATACCGAGCACATCTATACCCCCCTCATACAGTACTTCACTCATGTCTTCCATTTTTCCCACTCCCCATCCATTCACATTTAGGCACCCTAATCTAATGCCGTTCCTATACTCCTGATTCCTGGTTCACATTTCCCGGGGGTTCTCACTCTCATTTCCGGAGTCAGGAGTCCCCCTGTCCTCTCTCTCGGCTGGGGTCTCTCCATCCTCTCTCGCGACTGGGGCCTCGGTTGGGATTGTTTCCTCTTGGCCTTCCCTAGGGGCAGGTTCTTCCCTGGTTTCGTCCCTGTGCGTCGGCTCATTCTCCCCTCCCTCTCCAGGTACTGCTTCTTCGGCTTCTACCATTATATCGGTCTCCTCTGTTCCTGGTTCTCTCCCCGTTTCCTCGTTACCGTTTGTAATTGATCCCTCCCGGGTTTCTTCATGGTCCGGGTCTTGCCCATCCCTGGGGGCCCTTTTTTTCAGGCGCCCCTTGTGTAACCTTTCGCTAGCCAGGAACCATTCCAGGGTCCTGTTTCCGAGGAGTCTTATCCCCTCGTTGTTTAGATGTACTCGGTCTCCTGCGAATCTATTGCCTGAGAGTTCCTGGTCTAGATCTAGGAAGCTCACTCCTATATCCTCATTCCTCATGTACTCCATTTTCATCTTGTATACCTCTTCTGCTATTTTCTTATTTACTCTTCTTCGGGTATATTCATAGGCCATGTTTTCTCTGGGTCGTCTTAGTATACCCATAACTCCTACACGCAGATTCTTTTTGTGTGTCTTAATTATCCTGATTCCCTCAATCACTTCTCTTACGGTGTTCTCAGCTCCCTGTTGTATGAGGTCGTTTCCACCACCCTGGATGATTAGGGTTCCTTCCTGTAGCTGTTTCCCGCATTCCTTCGCCTCTTCCATTATATCCTTTATACCTTTCCCTTTCAGGCATATGTTCCTGCTTCCTTCCGCCTCCATCTTCACCTGTTTTCTTACTTTACCGATCATGCTGTCCCCCACTATTACCCTTGCTGTCCTGCGATTTATTTCCTGTCTAAGTGCGCTGCCCTGGTCTGTGGGGTCCGTCCTCACAGGGGTGGCCATAGGGCTAGCTCCCATTCGGTTTCTCTCATCTTCATTTACATTATCATTTTCTTCTGCAGCTTCCCTATTTTCCCCTGTAGTATGTCTGGGTCTGCAGTTGTTTGTACTTGGTTGCTGGGCTTGCTGGTTCTCTGGGGCTGGAGCTGCCGCCCCCGTTTGTGTGCATGTACACACGCGTGTTTTTTCCTCCAGTTTCCTACTCAATTCTGCATTTTTCTCTATCAGACCTTCCATGCCCCCATTCAACTCCATTATTTCCCTCAATATGCATTCCCTACACAGCAGTCCTCTGGTTGATCTGCCTCTGTGTCATACCATCTACGCCCATTAAAACATGTGGATGCCACGTCCCGCATTTGGAACATTCTACCAGCGTGTCTCCTCTCACCGCTCTCCCAGTCCCAGTTCGTCTCGATGCCATTTCGCCAAATTGCCAACCTGCGGCTTATTTTACCTCAAGGCACAATCTAGGGGAACTAATCTACTTTATACTTAACAAGATGTTCGGTATATATTAAGCAAACCACCCACCAATTTTTATGACAATTTTGAAATGCATGTTGGAATCCCTATAAACTGTACTTCATTTTTATGTAAGTTTGATAATTTGGAAAAATCGATTAAGGGAGAAAATTAACATTGAAAATTATCTGTAAAAAGTCTCTCATAAACGGCGGCCCGCTATGTTATTGTAGTTTGCGGCCTAATTTCGTCTGTTAATTCACTTTCTCCTTAATTGGACCCCCTATGAAGTACAACAGATTATGATGACATAAGTGATGGGTGTTTAGAGGGGGCAGAGCTCCCCCTCCAACATATTACGTGTCTCACAGTAACTTCTATTATATAAACATCCCAAGAATTTTCACAGATATTTTAAATTTCATTTAGGATGTAATATAACCTATACTCCATGTTAAAATAAGTGTCAACCCTCGAAAAATTATATTAAGGGAGATACAGAACCTAGAACCTGTAACCTGTAACGATATTTGTCCAGGGTTCACCTCCCCATAGACGGCACACAACACGACTCGGCGGACCTCTTTCAGTCTAATTAACACTAGGAATTTACCTAATTTTCTATCCAATGTACTATCGAACCAGCGGGGGTGTGGGGGCGGCAGCCCCCACCCATAATACTAGGTTAGGTTAGGTAAGGTTGGTAGGTTAGGCTAAAATCTATAATGTTGCTTAATTGTTGGATAATGGATAATGAGCTTACTGGGTAAGTTCATTTTCTATCCCATGTATCATCCAACAACTTTTGCCAAAACTTTACTTTTGTTTTCATTTTGGGGGTTTCTTAAGTTGAAAAACAAGAAAACCTGAGCCAACTTTTTTTTGCCACTTTCTGACTTTTATGAAGCTGAAAAATCTTAAAATCCCAGCCAACTTTTGCCAAAACTTGGCTAGATTTTTTTTCATTTTGGGGTTTTCTTAAGTTGAAAAACAAGAAAACCCGAGCCAACTTCTTTTTTGCACTTGCTGTCTTTTATGCAGCTGAAAAATCTTAAAATCCGAGCCAACTTTTGCCAAAACTTGGCTCGGGTTTTTTTCATTTTGGGGTTTTCTCAAGTTGAAAAACAACAAAACGCGAGCCAACTTTCATCATAAAAGCCATTATATCGCCTTTTTATGTCTTTAACCCCACATTTTCCCTGATCTTCATAGCCCTCCCCACTATCGGGCGCCGTGTCTGAAGATCGTTGGATAAAGGGGAAAACGATTTTTGCGGAGGTTGAAACTAATGTCAATCACTATATATTGATGCAAGTAAACTAAAACTAAAAAAAAAAATAATGAAAATAATTGGTGGGTGGTTTCCTTAATATTTTCCAGATGTTCCGTAGTTGAAGTTATATCCTGGATTTTCGAGCTATTTTCCGCGGACGCACGACCTCTTGACCTCGACCTCCGACACTTTCAGTTTCTATGGAGCTCGTCCTGGAATCTTTACGACTCAGAACCTCACGATTCTATACAGGACTGGCTCGTTTAATATTTCGATAATTGTTATCTTCACTAGTACCAATAAGATCGAACACTCTGTTCTTGGCTGTCACAATTTTATCTTCATCATAAAAGGGCACACACAGCTGCACAATACTGTCTGTAGGTAGACTATCTATTTTATTTGATATAAAGCATAACAGTTCGTTGATTTCAAGGCCATCACTATTTCGTCCCTGGGTTGAGATTGTCCCACCTCGCCCCGCCATCTTGTCAGATGACCAGGGGGGCAGATATTCCACTTCACTTTTCACTCACTTATGGACTATTCACTAACACTGTATATGTTCCACCACATTCTCTGTGCATTCATTGTGGAGTTATATACGTTGTTTGCTCTGTGTAGTGTTGACATAGGGTATATATGTTGATAACTTGGAGCAGCAGTTTACCCAAGGTACCTCTCTTCTTCTTCTTGCCCAATACTTTATGCCCATGTTTTGTTTATTCTGCCACTATTTGAGAATTGCTTTCCTGTCTGGTCTTCCGCCCCACATTCTAACCTTGGTCTTCTTGATCCGATCGAGTCTTTAAGTTGATCTAATTAGACTATTTTCAGATAATTTGAGGCGCTCTCTCACTCCCTGTTGATTATATTTTGATATTTTAGTTACCCATATAAAAAGGTTTTCTTTTATTTTGTTTTGAGAAAACGGGTTAAATAATATGGGTAACTAAATAGAACCGTGTACAATATTTGTTTTTAATTTTAGTTTATTTAAAGCATTTGCAAGTAAAAGTGCCCATTATTCATAAAATAGAAGATGCTATATTTTAGGTTAAGTATCCACTTACTACGAATCAGCGTAACAGCAAAAAATACGATGTAGATATTATAGTTGAAAGTATCGAGGATGGGGCTCATTAGTGTTCTGTGAGTTGATTCATTAGCATTGTATCGCTTTCTATTCCGTTGCGTTGTAATTAGCGGTAGCAAATAACATTTTCTCAGCAGAGTTTTAGTGATGAATTCCCACAATATAAAGCTGTATCCTTCAACGGACTCTGATCTTATTATAAGGCTAGACAGTATTAAATATGTACCCCTGCCATCAACAAATGTTGATAAATTGCCGATTGCTTTGAAGATTAAAACTCAAAACGTATATAAAAAGTGGTTTAGAAATAGAAACTTCAAAACACAAATTGAAATAGTCCTTGACAAACAAAATTGGTTTGGATATAATGGGACACTAGAATATAAGTTTGAATCAGCGGTGTTAGTAAAACTTACAAAGGGTTCTAGCAATATCCAAATTAAGTGGAAACGGGGCCGAAAAACTCTCCAAAAATGTATTGTTAACGTTAATGAAGAGACCAACCTGATTACGAACGAGGCCAATCTGGATACTAACGAGGTAAAACAAGTCCTTCACGAGGCCAATCAGGTTATTGAAGAGGGAAACCTGAATGTTTACGAGGCCAGGGTGGTTACCGAGGTACAAGCCCCAGAGGCTATTAACGTTTTCAAGGAAGAGCTTGTTAGTGTCCGTGAGTACTTAGAACTAGGGCAAATTTGCCTTGAATATCACGATATTATGATCAATGACTTAAACATGGATATGGCACTCGTCGAGGAGGCTGTTGAAGACCTCAGCCAGGGTATTGCAGATATCAGACAGGATATTGCAAAAGTTAAACAGTACATAGAAGAGCACAATATAAATATTGCTGGCCTCAGACAAAGTATTTCTAACCTCAAGCAGAAAATTGCAAAGATCAGCCAGGACATTGCACATCACAGGCAAGCTATTGCAGAGAGTAGAAATGGAGATATGCAACAAGATATAATGAATAAGCGTAAGTGGCGTTGGCAAGGGTAGAATGATTGGGGGGGGGGGGGTGAAGGAGCATTGTCAGGCCAATCACCCATTCTAGTTCCAGTATAGGTCATACTGGTTCCTGTACATTCAATTTTGGTTCTTGTATAGGTCATCCTGATGACCCCACCGCCCTCCACGATCGTGGTAAAGAATACTGTACAGATATCCCTGTAATCCCGACAATACAAAGGTTTGGCTGAAGGACCCATAAGAAGTTGGCGTAGGGATGTGATGACCCCACCGCCCTACACGATCGTGGTACAGAAATCCCTGTAATCCCCTGACAATACAAAGGTTTGGCTGAAGGACCCATAAGAAGTTGGCGTAGGGATGTGATGACCCCACCGCCCTCCACGATCGTGGTACAGAATACTGTACAGATATCCCTGTAATCCCCTGACGATACAAAGGTTTGGCTGAAGGACCCATAAGAAGTTGGCGTAGGGATGTGATGACCCCACCGCCCTCCACGATCGTGGTACAGAATTGGTGCTTAACCCGGCAAGCGCGATAGGCTTCCTATAGGGAACGTGATAGGCCTCACGGAAGCAGGACCATAAAAAAAGCCTTCCATAAAAAAAAGGGCCTATCAAAACAAAGGAATTTGTCTCTAGGTGAGATAATTCCCCTCCAGTACTCATCCATGTAAATCTCACCCACCCCCCTCCCCTCCTCAATTATCACCTATTTTTCCTCTTATTATCATCATTTATCGGTTATTTTTCTCTCCCGCGATAATGTAGCACAAGTGGGTTGCATAAAAGATCGTTATGCAACACCCAGACACCGGCACACACCGCCTCCCTCGTCTCAGTTGACTCCCAGACAGCGAGAGGGGAGGGCTGCCTGTCTCTCTCGCCTGAGATTATGACCGGGTGGCCAATATCTTCGTTTTTCACCACCCAAATGCTTTTCCCACTTATTTTAGCACTCTTGAAGGTTCATATATACATCATATATGTAAAATAAAAGCATACCGAAAACAAATAATGGTTTATATTGTAAATATAACGAATTCTGTCAGAATCCAGGGCTAGAAATGCACAAATAACTACCCTAGCACCTACGTCTATATCGCGCTTGTCAGGTTAAAGGAGTCCACCTCGCTTTTTTTTCTCTTTCTCTCCCTCTCTCTTTGGCTTGTATCCATTCGGCCCCATTCAGCCTACTGTTTTAAGACATACCCCCATCCAGGTGTCAATATTTTCCTGGCGAGCGGTAGCGAGCCAGCATATATATATTTTTAGGTTACAAGCTAAATTTGTACATTTTTCGATAGAAAAATTTCTCCGGCCAAGCCGGATTTTTCCATACAATGCTGGCTCGCGATCGCTCGCTAGGAAGAAATTGACATCTGGATGGGGATAAACATCTTAAAACAGTTGGTTGAATGGATACAAGCCAGAGAAGCAGGGTGGAAGTATCTCGGGGAGAGACAGAAGCTGCAGACCCAGTACCGGTAGTGAGGGGGGGAGTAGGGCACGGACAGGAGGAGCAGGATGATGTAGCTGCTGAAGGAATGGTAGAAAGATTAAGGATTATGTTTAGTAATGTTGATGTGTTTTCCCAGGACAAGAAAAGAGAACTGATATGTAGGTTGCAGGATGAAGAGGAAAAACCTGATGTCATAGCCTTACAGGAAGTAAGACCAAAAAATGCTAGAATTGAAAGGGAACTGGTGGAGTATAGTTTGGAGGGTTTTGAGTTGTACGAGAGGAATGCTATTAGAGCAGAGGTTGGAAGAGGACTGTTTATTTATGTAAGAAAAGAGCTCAAGGTAAATGAGGTGGATATGAGACAGCAATATTTTGAGTATTTGTGTATTGAAGCAAAATGTGCAAGAGGGTCAATTCTAATTGCCTCTATATATAGAAGCCCAAATAATAGTAGGGAAGAGGATGATAACCTACTGAAAGCAATGGAGGAAATAGATAATAGAGAGAACAAATATAAGATTTTGATTGGATATTTCAATTTGCCAAGGATCAACTGGGCAAATTGTACTACTCCAGCAGGACAGTGTAGCATGGAAAAAGTTATAGATTAAGTGAGATTGTTTTCTAACGCAACATATTACAGAAATGACAAGATATAGCGATGGGAAGCAGGGGAGTGTACTTGATTTAATTATTAGCAATGGGGAGGATATAGTGGAACATGTCAATGTGGATATAGGTCGTAGTGACCATGCCTGTATAAGTTTTAGTTGCAATATTAAAACAGAGAGGGATAATAGAAGCAATAGAAAAATGTACATGTATGATAGAGCAGATTATGAGCTGCTGAGAAGGTGTTTGGACATTGACTGGGGGGAATACTTGAACGGTGAAGACGCTGAAGGAATGTGGAGGAAGATTAGAGTCAAACTGGAGGATGCTATATCCAAATATGTACCAGTAAGGGAATATAAGGATAAAACAAAATTGAGGAAAAGAACGAACCCAGAATAACCAATGAAAAGAAAGCTGTGGACTTAGATAAGACGAAAGAAACGATTGTGGGATAGATTAAAAGTGTTAAAAAAGAACAGGGGGTCTAGTTAGTTTGTTTGGTTTGCAAGTTTTACATTTTAATAGAAGCTAAAGTAGTGGATTTGGAACGTAGACAAATAAACAATAAAATAAGGTGAGAGACAAGTAAAGGAAAGGGAGAGAGATTGCAAGAAACGTGAAGGATAATCCAAAAATATTCTGGAAGTACATTCAGGAAAAGTTAAGAGTAGGGATCCCAGAGCTGGTAGGGGGGTTGGATGATGGGAGTAGAGCGGAGACCGATAAGGAGAAAGCAGAGGTGCTGGGGAAATACTTTGGGGGGGGGGGGGGGGGGGTACTAACAGTGGAGTCAGATGATGCAGTGCCTACTATTCCCATCAAACAGGCACCGGCATATATATATATATATATATATATATATATATATATATATACTCTATACTGTATGTATCAACAGTATCAGTGATGGCGGGTGCCCGACCCCGAAAGGGGTTGAAATAGGGGAGCTATCCCCCCGCCAAAGGCGGCTTTCTAGGGCCTTTCCTAGCTGATGCTGAGAGGATTGGGTTCTAGTCATGTGGTGATGGGCTGGTCTATCAGAGTGAGAACTGAGCGATCTCTGCCATACCCATAGCTTACTCTGACTGTTCCTTTAACTTATATATTTTCTAGATCTCAAGTGACGGCGTCTTTTCCGTGGATTGACCTCCCAATCTACCAAGATTGGAAGCCAAAGCGTCACATTTTTCCCTTGCCCCTCAACTTTCTCTTCATAATTGCTGCGGGGCACAGGGCCCTGGGTGGGGCTTTGGTTTCCCGGGCGTTTCCGCACCCTCCTCAGCTCCCCGCCATGGAGTGGCTTCGTCACCCAGGCTTTATTGTGGTCGGCAGGGAGGGTTCTGTGGGGGCGCTCGGTTATGGCCTTGGAATTGCTCGGGGCCTTGGGGCTGTTCGGCCAGGCAGCTTGGAGAACAACAACAGTATCAGTGATGAGATATGTACTACCTTGGATGGTTTGGATATGTGGAGAGGATGGATGAAAAGATGCAAGTCTGAACGTAGGAGCTGCACGAAAGGGCAGACCAAGAAAGATGTGGGATCAGACCTCGTAGTCTGATCTTGAATTGTAAAACCTGACAAGTTAGGCAGCTCTGAACAGGGCTGCCTGGAGCGCCGCCATTAGGACCAGACACCGGAACCGCACTTCATGTGCGGTTTTATATACAGTATATATATATACGGTATACATACATGAGCCACCTGTCTGGCTGGCTCAGTTGATAGCGTCTCTGCTTCCCATCCCAGTAGTCTCGCTTTCAATTCCCGCTCAGATTGAAAAGATTTTCTAGGAATAGCCGGCGGTTACCGTCTCCCTGTGAGCAAGGGGGACGGGTAATGGTCTCTGGTTGATTAAAGAAGGTTTAGCGGTTGTGATTCCTCAAAAGAGGAGATACGGGCGCTATTTAAGTAACCAGACCATCTTTATTATTACAGTATAAATGTTGTTGTTGTTCCCCAAGCAATTCCAAGGCCATAACCGAGCGCCCCCACAGAACCCTCCCCGCCGACCACAATAAAGCCTGGGTGACCGAAGCCACTCCATGGCGGGGAGCTGAGGAGGGTGCGGAAACGCCAGGGAAACCAAAGCCCCACCCAGGGCCCTGTGCCCCTCAGCCAATTATGAAGAGAAAGTTGAGGGGCAAGGGAAAAATATGACACTTTGGCTTCCAATCTTGGTAGATTGGGGTCAATCCACGGAAGAGACGCCGTCACTTGAGATCTAGAAAATATTTAAGTTAAAGGAACAGTCAGAGTAAGCTATGGGTATGGCAGATTGCTCAGCTCTCACTCTGATAGACCAGCCCATCACCACATGACTAGAACCCAATCCTTTCGGCATCAACTAGGAAAGGCCCTAGAAAGCCGCCTTTGGCGGTATAAATTATATACAGTACTGTACTGTACAGTATATGTAAATCAAACAAGTCATATACTGCCTAAACGAGGTGCCCAGCTCGTTATGTGGAATGAATGAAGTGCATGTTTAATGTTACTTTTATTTTATACAAATAATGATAATATTCGCTGTACAGTATTTATGATGATTTTCAATTACAGGAGAATGATAAGAATAAAGGGAACAAAGATGGAACACAAGCCTCTACCTCATTACCTTTGTACGTGAGCAACTACAGAGAAGATGGTCCTGGATGCCTTACAAGTGTTCGGAACTATCACCGAGCTCCGTAACTGTAACGATGAATCATTGGGAAAACCTAAGGGATTTATGAATGTCACGGTTTGTATTTGTTCATCTTTTATGTGATACTTTTTATCCAATACTAGCATTGGGTTCTATCGGTACCGGTATGTCGAGATTAATATGTAAATATATTTATATGGTATTTATTTATATTCTATCAGTCAACACATTTTTTTCTTGGGTATCATATGGTAGTTTAAATAGCTGGGAGAGTGAATGCTCTTCCCTCTCGTTTTTTTTTTTTTTAAAGTGTACTATATCAGCACTGATAAATTTGTTGAGATATTGTGAGATTTATCCAAGGCATTTGAGCCCATTAATAAGGTTATGGGAGGGAGAAGTAGGGGAGGAGGAGGTGGAGATCAGGTCAGAAGTGTGTGAAGCCATGAAAAGAGTGAAGATGGGGAAAGCATCAGGAATAGATGGAGTGTGTGGGGAAATGCTGAGGTATAGTGGTGAGATAGTGACCGAATTGGTATGGAAAATATGTAAATTAGCATGGGGGAAGGGGAGTGCACCTGATGACTTGAAGACAGGCATAATAGTCCCCTTGTAAAAGGGGAAAGAGGAGTGTGTGGCAATTACCGGGGAATATGCCTTCTAAGTGTAGTAGGGAAGATGTACAGTAGGGTAGTGATTGTGAGAACGGAGAAATAGATAGGTGACGAGCAGGGCAGGTTTAGGAAGGGAAGAGGATGTGTAGATCAGAGTTTTGCCCTGAAATGTGTTGTGGAGAAATATCTGGAGAAGCGACAAAAGTTGTATGCTGCCTTTGTGGACTTGGAGAAAGTCTATGTCAGAGTTAATAGAGAAGGTATGTGGAAAGTACTGCTGAAAGCAGTGAAGAGCATGTATGAGGGTGCAAAGGCGTTGGTACGTGTGGAGAATGAGCAGAGCGAGTTCTTTGATCTGAATGTTGGGTTAAAACAAGGATGTGTGATATCCCCATGGTTCTTCAATAAATATATATGGATGGAGTCATGAAAGAAATGCAAGGAAGAGCAGTGGATGTTAGTGTACCGCTGATAAGGGAGGGAAATGAGTGGAAGCTGCCTGTACTACTGTTTGCCGATGATACAGTTCTGATGAGCGATAGTGAATGGGAGTTGCAGGGTCTGGTAAATATGTTTGGAATAGTGTGTTAAACACGGAATCTGAAGGTAAATGCAGGGAAGAGCAAGGTTATGGTCATTGAAAAGGGTGCAGCAACAGAGTGTGAGGTGAGGTTGAACGGTCAGGCTATGGAGAATGTCAGCTCATTTATGTATTTGGGAGTATGAATGAAGAAGTGTGGGAGAGGATGCAACAGGGGAAGAGGGTTGTAGGAATGCTGAAAGCAGTAACAAGAAATAAGGCGGTCAGCATGGAAGTAAAGAAATACTTGCATGACATTGTGGTAATCCTGACATTGACTTACGGAGCAAAGCATGGACGTTGGTGGAGACTCACACCAAGAGTGAGAGGGGTGGAATGAGTTCGGCTACTTGAGAAGTGCGTACGGAGTTACATGGAGGGATAGACATACGAATGAGGAAGTACGAGATAGGTGTGGTGTGGATGTGGATGTATTGGAATATGGGAAAAAGGAACATTTTGAGATGGTTCGGCCATGTGGAATGTATGGGAAGCTTAATAAAGAACCCCCTAGATCCTTTTAGTTACCATATATCTTTCTTAAGCTTTAAAAGATCGTCTAAATGTATTTGAAATCCAATAAAAACGACAGAACCGATGTTGTAAGTGTAAATATATTTAGCGTCAAAATATACAATAGCTAAGACATATGTGGTAGTTAAATGGGTTGGTTGAGGTACGGTAATTTGAAGCCTTATTATTGCTGAAGGTCCTTCCCAAGCTGAATAAAATAGTCTAATAGTTACCAGAATATGATGAAATAACACATCCCAGGTTAATCCCTTCAGCACCATGACATCTTTGTACCTTAGATTCTGACTAAAATTGTATGTAGTTTAAGAATGACCTACATTACTAAGAGGGGTTATTGAGACCGAGCAAGGCCATAACCGAGCGCCCCCACATAACCCTCCCTGCCTACCACAATAAAGCCTGGGTGACCGAAGCCACTCCATGGCGGGGAGCTGAGGAGGGTGCGGAAACGCCCGGGAAACCAAAGCCCCACCCAGGGCCCTCAGCAATTATGAAGAGAAAGTTAAGGGGCAAAGGAAAAATGTGACGCTTTGGCTTCCAATCTGCAGATTGGGAGGTCAATCCACGGAAGAGATGCAGTCACTTGAGATCTAGAAAATATATAAGTAAAAGGGACAGTCAGAGTAAGCTATGGGTATGGCAGTAAAAGGGACAGTCAGAGTAAGCTATGGGTATGGCAGAGATCGCTCAGTTCTCACTCTAATAGACCAGCCCATCACCACATAAGTAGAACTCAATCCTCTCAGCATCAGCTAGGAAAGGCCCTAGAAAGCCGCCTTTGGCGGGGGGATAGCTCCCCTATTTCAACCCCTTTCTGGGTTGGGCACCCGCCATTGTATTTATGTACAGTATATACTCAGGCACACACCCAACAGCCTGGGGGTGGCTGACTCTATAATCCAAAGAGGTAAACAGTATACAACAACTATCCATCAGTGAAAATATTTAAAGTACTGTACTGTATGTACATAATAAAAAAAAATCTCCCTATATAACTAGTACTTTGAAACCTTGGTTATAATCACTATCAATTACAAAAACAAATCATTACAGATTTTTTAATATGACTAATCATTAATAAAAAAAACAATTATATCTTTTAAACTCTTACTAACCATGAAAAGCTAATTACAGTATATTAATTTGGTTATGCCTTGTTCCGAGACTAATTTAAGCTGTTGCAATCATGTTTGTGGCAAGTTTTCAGAATGCCTTTTCCCTGTAGGCCTAGCACATATAAAATGGAAAACTAAAGGCAGAACAAGGCCTAAGTGTTTCCCGTTTGAACTGAAACACTAAGACACTATTGTAGTAGCTATAATACATGTAATTTTGATGAAAGCTTGAAATTTAAATGTACAAAACGATGGAATACGAAGTGAAAAAGTAGCAAACTAATGAAAACACAAATCTGCACAAGGGCAACAGAAAGCAAAATCTTACTACTGTATACTTAAACTATGCACTCATTTACCAAATAAGGATTGAAACAAATATATAAATGAACTGTATACATACTGTCACTCCCAAATGAGTTTGTAGCCTACAGTATATCATTTGTGAGTGAGTTACAAGTACGAGGCCTATATTGCAGGGGCCTGGGGCTAGGCTATGAATTAGTTAGTTTATTTAGTCTTGTGTGATTAATGCAGTTTATCATAAGTTACACAATGATGAATCATATTTATTTTATCGCTTAGAGCCTGTTACTAGGTGAGGTTGTCCCCATTGCATTCGATTGTATTGAGCTAACCCCAGAAGATGTTGTAAGCGATAAGTCATTAAAGTTGTTTATCCCTTACAACACCACCGCCGTGCTGTGCTGAAGAGAGCCACTCGGTGTATTATTAGGGCATAGGCTAGGGATAATAGGCTTGGCACAAGAGGTTTATTGTACTGGACTTTCCATGGGTTTTTGCTTTGTATTGTTCTCAATTCCTAAGCGATTGGGCATGATATAGTGTGTTCTGGGAGTCTAGTAGTGGTATGGTGGGATAATGTTGGTGCAGTATAGACTAACCTTAGAAGTTCTCTTGCATACTACATGCACTATGGAATACACTCGGGGACAATAGATATTTTTGTGTCTCCTTGTTACTGCTTTAATAAGCAAAGAGGAAGATACCATTTTTCCTAGAGAACCTGCGTGTCTTGGTGTTTGAGTCGGATATTAAGAGCGTGTCTGTTGCAGGGTAGTACGGTGCTGTGGGCTAGGCTATGTAAGCATCTGGTTGCCCCGGCTGCCCTCTTAACAATAATAATAATAAAATGGTCATTATCCATCCATAAGTTAAAGGGGTACTAAACTATTCTGACCCTTGCATAAGAGAATACATATCCTATTACCAATGATGCGTTATGTATTCACTACATAAATAACGTTAGCAAAGCACAGATCAAGGAATGTTCCGAGAATGAAATTGTTAATCCTATCACAGAATACCCAGCTACATTAATGATCTACTGTACCTGTAGATATACGGACAATGGGTAACTTAAAATTAAGCGGTTTTCATAAATGGAACCATAATTCTTTGATCCTAGACTGACTAGTTTAAACAAAAATCACAGAAAAATATGATTTCATATCATTCAATGACTGGAAGAGGTTAACCACTTCTGTATCGGCAACGTCCCTTTCAACTACAGGTCTCCCTCACTATCCGATGCTCCGATTTATGATATTATTATAGATTTTTAGGGGTTTGTGTTGTGGCTGGTCCGAGAACGCATCCCCAATTATTGAATTTATGGGTTTGCTATATGATTTTTCTATTCAAGATCGAGGTTTCAGGAACGTAACCCAATCGTAAATCGAGGGAGAGTGGGAGACCTGTATATTCAGGCTACAGATTAACTTGCTCATGTAGTAATGTACACCGTAGGTGGTGGATTGTGTTCTTTTATTTAATAATTTCATTTTAGTATGCGTTGTTTCCACATAGCGATTATTGATAATTTAATTTGATTTTATATTGTCCTTGTCCCAATTTTGGTTTGTTTGGTTTGCAAGTTTTACATTTTAATTAGACAACTTTATTAATTAGCAATTAACTGGATTCGAACTATTTCACTTAACCCTTTTTACTACCACACAAAATGTCTTAAACTGCACCGAATCATCTAAATATAGTAAGAATATAATTAAAATTACGTCGCCGGTACAGAAGGGGTTTAAGGGGGATCACTTTTTTTTTTTTTTTTTTTATCTTCCTCTTTATTTTCTCTTTCTTTAAGACTTTTATCCCCATCCAGGTGTCAATTTCGAGCGAGCGATAGTGAGCCAGCATTGTACAGTATGGAGAAATCCGGCTTTGCCGGACACATTTTTCTATCGAAAAATGTACAAATTTAGCTTGCTGTCAAAAACAAATATATACAGTACAGTATATACTGTACTGTATATGCTGGCTCGCTACCGTTCGCCAGGATAATATTGACACCTGGATGGGGGTAAACTTCTTAAAACAGTAGGCTGAATGTGGCCGAATATATACAAGCCAAAGAGGGAGAAAAAGAGAAAAAAAGCGAGGTGGGCCCCTAAGATTTTTTTTTATGTTGGTTACCTGGAGTTGACTCTCATGGTAGGAAACTAGAAAATAATAAATAAATTAAAATAACCATGGGTTTTACTTTGTCTGGATTTGGCATTTTTTTTTTTTTTTTGGGCAACGTTTTTTTTTCGGAGGTTTCCTACCATGAAAGTCTATTTCGTGGAAGTACCTACTTTTATTAGTTGTGAAAGGCGTTTCACAAGATGCTATATAATTTCCAGCACTGTCTGGCTGGTTAGGCCCATCTTCCAGTACACTTCTCCTATACCACCTACTTTTTGTGTCTGTATTGCGAGAAAAACGTGTTTCATGATGCTGGTCTTCCGTGGCGTTTTGAACTGCGACACACTTTACCGGTACCCCTTTTAACAAGAAAAAATAATTATAAAATTAATAATAACAACAGAAAAAGATAAACATTAATACATACAGACAAAAAGTATGCAGAAGTTATAATAGAAACTTCAAGTAAATAATGCTTGATTAAAATTATTGATATCAAATTTTAAAATACAGTCACAATAATTGACCTTAAAAAGATTGAATTTATGCAACAGTTTACTTTTAAAATATAAAATTTTCACCAGCCAATTGCTGTTACCACTTGTTTTATTACTTTCCCATGTTCATATGTTCATATTAAAAGTAAAATAGGCTTATATGGATAAGTATTAATTATATATATGGTAAATTAATGAGTTTAGTGAGGAATTAATCAGGATACCTTCGCACAGGGGTGTGGTGTATACTACAGGGGCTTAGCGCTTGCCGAGTTAAGAGCGTTTCGCTCACGATGTGTGGCAATCTTATTTTGATTACTCCTAGGCGGGTCATTTGAAAGGCAAGCCTGAGTTCAAAGATTGGCCATAAACAATGTTTACCATATATGTAATTAATACTTATCCATATGCACCTATTTTACTTTTAATATGAACATATGAACATGGGAAAGCAATGAAACAAGTGGTAACAGCAATTGGCTGGTGAAAATTGTATATTTTAACTTTTGTATATTTAGTTCTCAGATTTTAAGACGTTCGGCCCATTACTTTGGCGATTATAAGATCTTTCACCCCCCAAAAGAAATTCATGACCACAACTTTACCCGTAATTTTAACATCTCACCTTGTGGCTGGTGCTCCTCCGTCATCACACCTTGCTCAGGGTGGGGGTGCTCGTGTGTGTGAGGATCGTTGCTGTCGTGGGTGTGTGCATGGTCATGAGCGGGTGATGGTTCGGCCTCTGGTTGAGGCTCAGACTCGACTTCGGATGTGGCTGCAGGTTCAGACTCGGCCTCTGGTTGGCCCTGGGCTGATCCCTTAGACGATTTGCTGGGGAAGAAGAGAACAGTATTCATTATTATTTTGTATGTATGTATGTATGTATGTATGTATGTATGTATCTATATATCTATATCTATATATATATATATATATATATATACCGGTATATATGTACTGTATATATATATTTTAATTAGATTAAAGATTAGATGTAAAGATTTCAAACCATTAATAGTGTATTCATATGAACGACCTGTTGGGTCTATTATTTGTAATTATAATAAAAGTTTTAGGAAATGTTTCAGATAATGATATTTTCAATAATAATAAATGCGTGTGTGAAAGAGTCATGGATATGCCAGCTAGCAGACGTGATGCACTAGTAAAGTTCATTTATAGTCCGATATGTCACATATTAACAGGTGATGTAGAACTAGTTAAACATTTTGCAAACGACAAATTAGCGGAGCTATGTCGTAAAGGGTTTAAATTTAGAATAGGGAGTAATAAAGTAACATGGGACATAATTTTAAAAGATATTGTTTTTTCAGTCAATAAATTAAAAGATAAATTGTTAAAAATTGCGTGCTGCAATGCGAGAGAACTAGAAGCATGGTCTAAATTATTAATTAAGTTAATTAGAAATAAAATGTTCTCGCTTAAAAATGAATTTAATCTTTCAGATTTTATAGACTATAATTATAATAAGCTTAAAGCTGATTTAATAAATTTACATAAACATTTTGTAATCACTAAAGCCAGCAATAATTATAGCTTCACATGTAAGAAATTTTATCTTGAAAATATGAAAAAAGAATTAGGTATTAAGGGTAACATATTACGTAAAAATATTTGCGGTAATTCTGTTTATGAAATTCAAAATAATCTGAATATTGATAACTTAATCGATGAACATACCAAGAAAAATATAATATTTGATATTAAACTTTCTGATAAGAACAAGTGCATTGCAAAATTATACATGTTACCTAAATTTCATAAAAGACCTTATAAATATCGCTTTATTGCCGGAGCAAAATTTGCTACCACTAAAACTCTATCAGAACAAGTAGTAAATTGCTTAAAATACATTAAAAGTACTCATAAAAGATATTGTAATACCATCATGAGAAGAACTGGCATTAACTATTATTGGAGTGTTGACAATTCGTTAGAAGTTATTGATAAAATAAATACCATGCCGAAAGTTACCTCGGTACATAGCTTCGACTTTTCAACTTTGTATACCAATTTGCCTTTAGATTTAGTATATTCAGAGCTTTGCTTTATTATAGATTTGCACTTTGACAGGTTCGTTAGGAATGGTAATTATTTCATAAACGTTTATACATATTTTAATAATGCATCACTTAGCTCTACTCCCACTAGTTCTGTATATTTTGATAGAACTAAACTTAAAGATGCCCTTAAATTCCTCCTTTTCAATACTTATGTTAGATTCGGGCCGTACATTTTCAAACAAATATTAGGAATTCCTATGGGTGGAAATGCTAGCCCTTTAATTGCAGACTTATTCTTGCTTGCTTTAGAATTTAAATATATAAAAGACTTAGTTGACAGTAGCAAGAAAAATAAAATTCCAGAAAAATTAGCATTTGCTAAACTGTTAAGTAATAATAGTAGATATATTGATGATATTCTTGTTTGCAATTTGTTAAATTTTAATCAAGTTGCTAAACTTATTTACCCTAATTCTACCACCACACAGATCACTATTAGCCACACTCGACATTAGTAAAGCCTTCGATGCCATCCCCCGCCACAACCTAACAAACAAAATCTACAACACAAACATGCACAACAACACAAAAAGGTGGCTGGCCAACTTCCTAGCAGGCAGATGTGCACACGTATCTTTTGCCGGTCAGTCATCTAAAATCAGAAACTTTCCAAACGGAGTCCCACAAGGATCCGTCCTATCGCCCGCACTCTTCAATCTGTACATGCACGATATAACTACACCCAATACGCCCCAAATAAACTTAGCCTCCTATGCAGATGACATAACACTCACATGCACACACCATGACCCAAAAAGAGCAACAGATCTCCTTCAACCCTATCTCAACACACTACATGGTTGGTGCACTACAAACAGACTTAATCTAGCCCCAGCCAAATCCACCGCAACCCTGCTCACAAGTTGGACAGGAGAACACGAATACATCCCTCAACTCACCATAAACAACGCACCCCTAACACATACACACACACCCAAAATCCTAGGAGTAACATATGATACTCATATGACATTCAAACAGCACACCACAAACATTAAAAAGAAACTGACACCCAGACTTAACGCCCTCAGGTCACTTGCTCACACAAAATTTGGACACAACAAAGAAACTACCACCACAGTATATAAACAATACATAAGATCAGTGATGGAATACGCAAGCCCAGCCTGGGCTTCTAACCTAGCTGAAACACATCATAAGACCTTACAGACTATTCAAAACAAAGCCCTGAAGATCATTACAGGCTGCACAGCTACTTCACCCACAGATCACCTACATCAAGAAACCAAAATTCTCAAAGTCAAAGACCATCTGGACATGAGAGGCACTCAATTCCTGGCAGCAGCCTCCACGAACCAAGACCACCCACTAAACTACATGGCAACACACCCACAGACACCAAGAAATATCAAAACAACACCCAGCACACGGTATCACACACAATTATTGTCCTCTCTCCCTCCCTGCCCACCCCGAACCAACTTCCAGAAGCACATCCATACTCATATCTCTCACCGATCCATCCACTCACTCACAGACAACACGCAGCTGCATGCACGACCTCCCGAAATCCATCCTTCCGAATCCTCCCTTCCTCGCGAGGACAGAGTCCACCTGGCCAGGCTGAGATGCGGACACCATCCAGCTCTCCTGAGCTATCAGAAGAGACTGGATGACTCCGTTGTCGACGCCTGCCCGGGATGTAACACAGCACCCCATACCATTAAACACATCATAGAAGACTGCATTTCACACAACCACTTACGCCAACAACACAATCTACACTCAATGAGAGCTCTGTGGGAAAGCCCGATCGTGGCCATGGCCTTTCTCAGGGACTCGGGGCTGTTCGGCCAGGCAGCTTAGGGAACAACAACAACAACAACAACAACCCTAATTCTATTCCCCTCACACAATGTAACGTAAATTATAAAGTTGAAAATTTTCTTGATATAAATATAGATTGTTAATGAACAGTGCATACTTAAAGTATATCACAAAGTTGATGATTTTAATTTTAACGTAATAAACTTTCCTTTCCCTAGTAGTAATATCGATAGTAAAATAACTTATAATTGTTTTTATTCCCAATTAATAAGATTTTGTAAAATCTGCACTAAAGTAGATGACTTTTGGGCTAGAGCTAGGTTACTATACAGACTCTTAGTGGACAGAGGTTTTGAGGCAAGTAAATTGTTCCATAAATTTAATCTTTTTAGGGTCAATTATTGTGACTGTATTCTAAAATTTGACATCAATAATTTTAATCAAGCATTTTTAACTTGAAGTTTCTTGTATAACCTCTGCTTACTTTTTGTCTGTATTTATTGTTTATCTTTTTCTTTTCTATTATTATTATTATTATTAATATTGATGATTTTTTAAATTTATTGTTCTTGTTAAAAGAGTACTCTTTGTTGAGTACTCTTTGTTTGACGATAGTGCGTTGTTATATGTGCGATTGGTTTGCTTGGGAAACAGATTAACTTGCTCATGTAGTGATGTACACCCTATGTGGTGGATTGTGTTCTTTTATTTAATAATTTTCTATTTTAGTAAGCGTTGTTTCCACATAGCAATTTTGATAATTTAATTTGACTTTATATTGTCCTTGTCCCAATTTTGGTTTGTTTAGTTTGCAAGTTTTACATTTTAATTTTAATCTGTTGTTACTTCATATTTTGCAATTATTTGTCTTTATATTATATGTATTCATTGTCGATAGTATCAATTGCTTACTTTTGCGATTTCCTTAGTTTATTTGTGCTATAAATGTAGGTTATTTGTAGGGTAGTTATTGATAGGGGTCACTTGAGGCATGCTATGCTCACAGGTACCTACCTGATAGCACTATCGTTAGTGAGTGCTGTACTGTATTTTATATATTATTTTGTAATAGTATAGATATCTTATCAATATTTGTATTTTGTACTATTGTTAATGTCTTGTCATGTTGCAAATTTGATTTTAAATAATATTTTGACATTTAACATGTAGTTTCTTTATTCATGCAGAGTTTAGTAAAATTTGCCAGAACGTCCCGGACTTCCCAAACTTGACTACTTCCTTTAACGTGACGATAGTGCGTTGTTATATGTGCGATTAGTTTGCTTGGGAAACAGATTAACTTGCTTATGTAGTAATGTACACCCTATGTGGTGGATTGTGTTCTTTTATTTAATAATTTTCATTTTAGTAAGCGTTTTTTTCCACATAGCGATTTTGATAATTTAATTTGACTTTATATTGTCCTTGTCCCAATTTTGGTTTGTTTAGTTTGCAAGTTTTACATTTTAATTTATCTTCTCCTGGGTGACCTAGATGTGTGTGAATTTGTATTTTGTGTTTGTGTTCATTGATTTCTATTGTGTTGTCCCTATTCTGGCTGTCTTGGGTCGCCCCACCCGCAGCACTACCATAGACATTCGCGAAAATTAGCAATAATAGCTAATGTCGCGCTACATTTGCCTTTGGCAGTACTGTGTATCTCACGAGACTGAGCCTTCAGCGCCACGACCGCTTGGCTGGAGGAAGGACATGTGGCCTGTCGCGCTCCCGCTGCCTTGCACTCGATTTTACAGGCTTTTAGAGGCTTTAATAGCCTGTAAATTGCCATGGCATTTGGGAACGTCTCTTGCAGGGAAAGGGTTAATATATATATATTGTGTATTTACCTTGAAGTGTTGGTGCTGTTATCAGATAGTGTCCTCTCAACCTGGAACAAAGAAACAATACACAATCAAATAAACAAGATACGGTAGATGAAATAATCAATGTCCCTGAAAAACAATACACTATCACCCTCTAAATAAGAAACTATACAAAAATCAAATATACAAGATAGATGGAATAAACAATGTCCCGGTAAAACAAGTAATCTGATCCAATCCTTCGTGCCAGACCTATGAGAGTTCCGTATGGAGCTCAGTGGTCTGGTTAATCTGCTCTACATAACTGTACAATACACTATCACCCTCTAAAAAAGAAACAATACAAAAATCAAATAAACAAGATAGATGAAATAAATAATGTCCCTGAAAAACAATACACAATCACCCTAAAATAATCAAGGGAGATGAAATAAACAAGGTCCCTGAAACAAACAATAAAAGTGAAATTGACCAAGTAAGACACACCTCATCAAAGCTACTCAGCCCTTTGAAAGGCTTATCAAGTTATCATAGACTTCAAAGGACCTCTCCCTACCACAGATAAGAACCAGTATTTCCCGGTGGTGATGGGCTGGTCTATCAGAGTGAGAACTGAGCGATCTCTGCCATACCCATAGCTTACTCTGACTGTTCATTTTACTAATATATTTTCTAGATCTCAAGTGACGGCGCCTCTTCCGTGGATTGACCTCCCAATCTACCAAGATTGGAAGCCAGAGCGTCACATTTTTCCTTTGCCCCTCAACTTTCTCTTCATAATTGCTGAGGGGCACAGGGCCCTGGGTCGGTCTTTGGTTGCCCGGGCGTTTCCGCACCCTCCTTAGCTCCCCGCCATGGAGTGGCTTCGGTCACCCAGGCTTTATTGTGGTCGGCAGGGAGGGTTCTGTGGGGGCGCTCGGTTATGGCCTTGGCCTTCAACGGGGCCTTGGGGCTGTTCGGCCAGGCAGCTTGGGGAACAACAACAACAACAACCAGTATTTCCTTAACGTTGTGGATGAATATTCAAGGTTTCCTTTTGTGTTCCCATATACTAACATGACAGCTGCTACAATCATCCGTTGTATTTGCCAATTATTTTCAATTTTTGGTATGCCAGCCTACATTCACTCAGACCGAGGACCCTCATTCATGAGCAAAGAACTTCTGGCATTCCTGACCAGTAAAGGTATCGCCTGCAGCAGAACTACTAGCTACAACCCCCAAGGAAATGGGCAAGTGGAGAGGTTCAACGGTAACATTTGGGAGGCAATCACGTGGGCTGCCCATCCAGCGCTGGCAAACAGTCCTACCTGATGCCCTCCACTCAATTCTCTCACTACTATGCACTGCCACCAATGCTAACCCTCATGAGAGACTGCTGAATTACTCGCGTCGCTCCTCCACTGGAGCCTCGGTGCCATCGTAGTTGTGTACTACTGGACCAGTTCTTCTAAAACGACATGTACGTCTGAACAAGACAGACCCACTTGTAGATGAAGTTGAGCTCCTACAAGCAAGCCCAAACTACGCCCATATTCGCTACCCTGATGGAAAGGAAACTACAGTATCCATTAGACATTTAGCCCCAACAGAAGCCAAGATCAGTAGTGAACCTCAAGCTCATGACCCTGCTGAGGAGGTTGTTATAATTCCCCAGGACATTACTACAGTAGATATTATTTATTAATTAAAATGTAAAACTTGCAAACTAAACAAACCAAAATTGGGTGACAATATAAAGTCAAATTAAATTATCAAAATCGCTATGTGGAAACAACGTTTACTAAAATGAAAATTATTAAATAAAAGAACACAATCCACCACATAGGGTGTACATCACTACATGAGCAAGTTAATCTGTTTCCCAAGCAAACCAATCGCACATATAACAACGCACTATCGTCACGTTAAAGGAAGTAGTCAAGTTTGGGAAGTCCGGGACGTTCTGGCAAATTTTACTAAACTCTGCATGAATAAAGAAACTACATGTTAAATGTCAAAATATTATTTAAAATCAAATTTGCAACATGACAAGACATTAACAATAGTAAAAAATACAAATATTGATAAGATATCTATACTAATACAAAATAATATAAAATACAGTACAGCACTCACTAACGATAGTGCTATCGGGTAGGTACCTGTAAGCATAGCATGCCTCAAGTGACCCCTATCAATAACTATCAATATCCAACAGTATATCAGTCCTATTTCCACACTTGAAGATATTAAAAAACCTGGCCCTTGTCCATAGAGCTGGGTAAAATGCCGAAGCAAAACAAACTTAAACTGACCGTGGGGTCAGGGTCAGGGTCTCCATGGCTCCTCCCATCTGGACTCTGTGAACCTGAGGCCGGGCGACCATGCTCACTCGGCAAAGATGCTGGTGGCTCGGGTTCTGCAAGTAAAAATTAGTATAATTTTTTGTTATTAATGCAAAATTTAAAAATATATTGTAACTTTACCAAATTATTGAGCTATATGTGCAGATCTCCCCGCTACACAGGATTAAGGGGAGACAAGGCGCTTTTCTAGACCACCTTCTCCCTCATCTTTAGCCCCATTATTTTGGCAATTTTATAAACTTTCACCCCATTTCTGTCAATTTTAAGACCTTTCCTGCCATTTAGGTGTCGAGTTTATCCTGGCGAGCGAAAGCGAGCCTGTAATTTAAGAGGAATCGGCCTTCGGCCGGGACATTTTTCTACCGAAATATGTACAAATTTGTCTTGAAAGTATGTCTAGGGGGCGTCTTTTTAAGCTTGATGGAAGTCTAGCGAGAAAAATAATAAATAAATGAAAAATTCTACCAAAAAGTGAAGGATCTGCCCTTAAATGGCTCGAGAATGTAACCAATCTGTATTTGTGAATAGACTCGTGCCAGGTTTAGCCCATTCAGTATCAGGGACGTCCTGTTAATCATATTATGGCTACCAGTAGACAATTTGTATTCAGCTTAGGAAGGACCTCCTAAACAAGAGTTTCGGTGGGCTTGTGGTAATGCACTGATATCAGGTACAGCACAAATTCCATCCCAATAATATCTTCCCATTGATACATCGGGATTTGAACCCGGGACCTTTGGATTACCAGGCCAGTGGCAAGACCACTCCGCACCTATTATAGGTTGATTATAAAGGTATTAACCTGTTACAACAACAACACAAGTGGAAACAGCGTTTGGATGGTCAAAATCGGCGATACAGGCCGGGAATTACACAATGTATGGCTGAGGCAACCTCCCAGCCCACCTATGGAGAGACTGTCGATCGATACTCTCTCTCTCTCTTGCACTCGCTTGCTAACAGTGATGACAACGCCCTGCTACCAACTCGCTAATGTTAGCACGAAAATAGACCACAGGAAAAGGGAATAACAGGGAAAATAGGTGATAACTGAAGGAGGGGAGGAAACTGGGGAAGGAGGGGAGGTGGAAGAGTGATATTTGGCATGGCCCAGAGGCCCCCAAAAAAATAAAAATAAATAAAATCGGAGTTTTAAATTGATTTCCCCCCCCCCCAACTCTTAAGTCTTCCCGCGGTTCCCGGGTTAATATGTGTTGGCCTATCTAATGAAGGCACGGATCCCCCTTCTCCTTGAGGTTTAGCTCCATTCGTTATGAGATTTTAAGACGTTCGGTCCATTATTTTGGCGATTTTAAAACCTTTGGCCTCGCATCTTTGTGAATATTAAGACAACAAATCCTACTGCACACAATCGTCTAAATAGACAGTAGCTAGAATAAACTTACAAATAAGTCGCCGGTACAGAAGGGGTTAATGCTAGATGGTTTCATTAATCTAAGGATATATTTCTTATAGCCAAATAAAGGGTATAGGCCTACAACTAGCTAGACTAAAGCCGGTATCACACGAGAGCTTTTATAGTCAACATTTGATGATCAACATTTTTCTGGCAACAATTCTGGAATATTTTGGAACGGTATCGGAAACTAGACTGATGATAGATGATGGATTTAGGCAACCAAATTATTTTATAGGTTGACCACATAAGCTGCCAGACCAGTGTTGAGGATAAATGTTGAGTGAAAAAGCGCTCGTGTGATACCGGCTTAACAGTATATTATTTCCTTGTACTATACTGTAGACGCCAGAGTTGACAATACAAAAATAATCTTCCTCAACAGCTTACCCATGGGCTTCTCTCCAGTGGATTCCTCCTGCAGGGGCATGTGGGCGGCGTCGGGCTGGGGGGAGAGGGCGTGGAGAACCGGGGGGAGGGCTGAGGCCAGGCTTAAGTCAGCTGTTTCAGACACCACGGGGCGCTCAGGGGTGGTGGAGGGGTCTGGTGGGGGTAAATGAGTGGCTGAAATAGTTAACCCCTTGAGGATTAGGACTTATTTTGACTGTTTATTTCTGGCCATCATTAGAAGATTTTTATCAGAGTAAGAAGGATATTTGGAAGTCAGAGGTTTAATTGAGAGAGTCTATCCTTTTGATGGCTACAGTTCCTTTCTAAGTTGTATAAAATCGTCTAATGATAGCCAGAATACATGGTCAACATGCGTCATAATCATCAAGGGGTTAATCCCCCGAAGGATAATGGGACGTTTTTACAGACAATTTTATTCAGTTTAGGAAGGACTTGTGGGAGCTAGAAAGTTATGTCAGATAGTGCTTACCCCTTTGATTACTAGAGATTTGTAATTTTGGAAAAATCTGCCTCTGACCGGGAAATTTTTCTACCGAAAAATTTACAAATTAATCTAGAAGGGGGTTCTAATGGATGTTGTTTAAGCTTGATGCAGGTCTAGGGAGGAAACTGATAAGATAATCAATATTACAAATTATCCACTAAATAGTGCGTATATAGGGTCGCTCAACCTTTATGGACTATACATTTTGTTAACCCCTTCTGTACCAGCGACGTCTTTTGTATTCTATTCTGGCTATATTTAGACTATGTTATGCAGTTTAAGAAGGATCTGTGGTGATTAAAAGGGTTGTTGTTGTTCCCCAGGCTGCCTGGCCGAACAGCCCCAAGGTCCCGAGCAAGGCCATAGAGCGCCCCCACAAAACCCTCCCTGCTTACCACTAACAAAACCCAGGTGACCGAAGCCACTCTAAGGCAGGGAGCTGAGTAGGGCACGGAAACGCCCGGGAAACCAAAGCCCCACCCAAGGCCCTGTGCCCCTCAGCAATTATGAAGGGAAAGTTGAGGGGCAATTAAAAGGGTTGATTTAGATAGTTCGAAGCTTTCTAATTGCTAGAGATCCTTCCTAAACTGAATAACATTATCTAATAGTTGTTGTTGTTGTTGTTGTTGTTGTTCCCCAAGCTGCCTGGCCGAACAGCCCCAAGGCCCCGAGCAATTCCAAGGCCATAACCTAGTGCCCCCACAGAACCCTCCCCGCCGACCACAATAAAGCCTGGGTGACCGAAGCCACTCCATGGCGGGGAGCTGAGGAGGGTGCGGAAACGCCCGGGAAACCAAAGCCCCACCCAGGGCCCTGTGCCCCGCAGCAATTATGAAGAGAAAGTTGAGGGGCAAGGGAAAAATGTGACGCTTTGGCTTCCAATCTTGGTAGATTGGGAGGTCAATCCACGGAAGAGACGCAGTCACTTGAGATCTAGAAAATATATAAGTTAAAGGAACAGTCAGAGTAAGCTATGGGTATGGCAGAGATTGCTCAGCTCTCCCTCTGATAGACCAGCCCATCACCACATGACTAGAACCCAATCCTCTCAGCATCAGCTAGGAAAGGCCCTAGAAAGCCGCCTCTGGCGGGGGGATAGCTCCCCTATTTCAACCCCTTTCGGGGTTGGGCACCCACCTTTATCTAATAGTTGTCAGAATATAATGAAAATGACGTCGCCGGTACACAAGGGTTTTATTCTGGTTTTGGTACTTACAAAATAATGCATATTTCAATGATACACTTCCTGCACTATAAGGGGTAGTTAAGGGGAGATTGCCACTTGAGGGATTTTTGTATTTACCCCTTTTTCCCTCATGTTTAGCCCCATTGCTGCCCTATTAGTTTGGCGATTTTAAGAACTTTCACCCCATTTAGGTCACTTTTAAGACCTTTAGTGCCATTTAGGTGTCTATTTTTTCCTGGCGAGCCTGTAATTTAAGTATATTTTACTACCAAAAACTTTACAAATTTATCTTGAAAGGGGGTCAAGGGAGTAATTTCAAGCTTGATGGAAGTCTAGGAAACACACTAAAAACCTCCCCTTAAGAAACTTCCTTATCCCTTTACTCGGCTTAATTTCATTTGACGGTAAATTGAATCCCTTATCAGCTGATTTATCGATACTTCATGGACAAATACGTGTGGAGAATGAGCAGAGCGAGTTCTTTGAGTGTTGGGTTGAAACAGGGGTGTGTGATGTCCCCGTGGTTGTTTACTGTATATATGGATGGAGTCATGAAAGAAATACTAGGAAGAGCAGTGGATGTTGGTGTATCGCTGAAAAGGGAGGTGTATCGCTGAAATGAGTGGAAGCTGCCTATACTGCTGTTTGCGGATGATACAGTTCGATGAGTGATAATGAATGGGAGTTGCAGGGTCTGGTTAATGAGTTTGGAACAGTGTGCGAAAAACGGAATTTGAAGGTAAATGCAGGGAAGAGCAAGGTTATGGTCTTCGAAAGGGGTGAAGTCACAGAGTGCGAGGTGAAGTTGAACGGTCAGGCTATGGAGATTGTCAGCTCTTTTAAGTATCTGGGCAGTGTGTTGAGTAAAGATGGGACTATGCATGAAGAAGTGCGAGAGAGGGTGCAACAGGGGAAGAGGGTTGTAGGAACGTTGAAAGCAGCAACAAGAAATAGAGTGGTCAGTATGGAAGTGAAGAAGTCCTTACATGACAGTGTGGTAATCCCGACACTAACTTACGGAAGCGAAGCATGGACGTTCGGGAAGAGACTCAGACCAAGAGTGAGAGCGGTGGAAATGAGTTACTTGAGAAGTGCGTGCGAAGTTACATGGAGGGATAGACAGACAAATGAGGAAGTATGAAGGAGATGTGGTGTGGAGGTAGATGTGCTGGAAAGTGTGAAAAGGAACAACTTGAGATGGTTCGGCCATATGGAACTTATAGAAAGCGAGAGATTGACTAAGAGGGTGTACGAAAGCGAGGTGGAAGGACAGAGAGGGAGAGGTGGAAGGATGGAGTGAGGAAGTATATGAATGAAGGCGGTGCTGGTTGGGAGGAGGGGCGTCAACTGACTGGGGATAGAGGTGCATGGGGGCGGTTCGTTCGTGGCCACCCTTTCGGGGATCACGGCGTCAGGCAATATAATATGAAATATAATTTAATATGAAATTCCTATACTGTATTTGTGCATCATATTAAGACCAAGTTTATATAATTGGCACCATATTTCACTACAAAATCTTCAATATAACTGAAAATTCTTCATGAGAACTTTGCAATTTACCGTCAGTTGAAAAGAAACTGACTAATAGTTGAATTGTAGACTACTGGTGAAGAGAGAAGAGATTAACTCATTCAAGGTACACTTATAGACAGGTGATGTAGGTACGTGTGTTGTGGAGGTGTGGCTGAACCTAATTGCTCTTGCGGATTTATTAATAGTTCGAAGATGAAAGGAAGTTGCATTTAAGGGAGCATGGTTAGCTTTTCTGGCTCCCTTTCTCCCTCAAGCTTAATCCCATTAGTTTTCAGATTTTAAGACGTTCGGCCCATTACTTTGGCGATTATAAGATCTTGCACCCCCCCAAAAGAAATTCATGACCACAACTTTACCCGTAATTTTGACAGCTCTTTAGCCACCAGAACGGTGGCTGAAGAGCTGGCGGAAAGTGTGCTTCAGATTACGAGAGTTAGTGAAAGGCTGATTGTTTTGAAGTTGAAAGTTGGTGAAAGAATTCTGAATGTGATGCCCCACAGGCTGGTTTACAGAAAGAGATAAAAGAGGACTTCTGGAATGACACCGTCAGTGTCATTTCAGGCCTCTCGGAGAATGAAATCACTATCGTGGGGGGGGGGGGACCTCAATGGTCACGTGGGAGCATCTGCAGATGGATACGAGGGGGTACATGGAGGAATTGGTTACGGAAGGAGAAATCTAGAAGGAGAATATATATTGGAGTCCTGCGTTGCACTCAACATGGTTGTGTGTAACACAAAGTTCAAGAAAAGACAGAGCCACCTGATCACATATAACTCTGGGGTCTCCAGTAGCCAGATAGATTACTTCTTGGTTAACAGGAAAGACTGGAAACTAGTTCGAGATGTAAAGGTCATCCCGAGCGAAGAATGTATCCCCCAGCATAAGCTACTTGTGTGTGACATGAGCTTATACAGAGATCCTAAGTGCAAGAAGGTTTACATACCCAAAAGGAAAGTGTGGCTGCTGAAGGACAAGGAAGTTAGGGATAGGTTTCATAATGAACTGGAGGAAATGAATAGAAATAAGGAAGCTAGGCCTAACGATGTAAATAGCCAATGGAACTTTCTTAAGCATAGCCTTATCGCTGCCACTGACAAAGTCTGTGGGAAAACAAAGGGTCACCCCAGGAATAAGACCTCTTGGTGGTGGAACGATGAGGTAGAACATGCTGTGAAAGAGAAAAGGAGATGCTTCAAAGCATGGAAGAAAGGTGGCAGCAGGGAGGAATACCAGGCAGCTAAACGAACTGCCAAAAGAGTTATTTACAATGCTAAAAATCGCATTAAGGACCTGGTCCTCGAACAAGTGTGTAACACTGACAATCCCAATGGGATCTTCAACCTAGCTAGGCGAGTTAAAAATGACAGTAGGGATATTATAGGTGAACAGTGTGTTAGAGATGATAATGGGAAGATTGTGTATGCAGAAAATGAAATCAGAGAAGCATGGAAGGTACACTATGAACGATTGCTAAATGTAGAGTTTGAATGGGATAAGGAACAGCTTAGTATCGAAAAACCAATATCTGGGCCCCCTCCTTTGATAGCACCAGCTGTAGTGAGCGACGCAATCAATAAAATGAAGGACGGTAAAGCTCCAGGTTGCTCCGACATTGTCGCTGAGATGATAAAAGCCTCAGGGGAGATTGGTGTAAACTTAGTCACGGAGTTGATAAACACCATTATTAAAGATGAGAAAATCCCAGAGGATTGGCTCAAAAGTGTAATAGTAAATATATACAAAGGAAAAGGGGATGCGCTAGATAGAGGAAATTATAGGGGCCTGAAAATGCTTGACCAAATCATGAAGGTCTGTGAGAGAGTCCTTGAGGGTTTGATCAGGCAAAGCATCTCTATTGATGATATGCAGTTTGGTTTTATGCCAGGACGTGGTACAACCGATGCTATCTTCATAGTCAGGCAGATACAGGAAAGATACTTACTAAAAGGCAGGGATCTTTACTTTGTGTTTGTGGACCTGGAGAAGGCCTTTGATAGGGTACCTAGAGATGTTGTACAGTGGGCTATGAGGAAACTTGGTGTGGAAGAGTGGCTGGTGCGTGTGATAATGAAGATGTATGAGGATTCGCGAAGTTCGGTGAGGGTGAAGGGTGTACCGATTGATGAGTTCGCAGTCCGTGTTGGAGTCCATCAGGGTTCAGTGTTAAGCCCCCTCCTCTTTATTATGGTCTTGGAGGCGCTGTCTAGAATTTTTAGAGGCGGACTCCCGTTGGAACTGTTTTATGCAGACGATTTAGTCCTAATAGCCGACAGTATGCAGGATGCTGAGGCCAAATTCAGAGAGTGGAGAGAGGGCATGGCGAGCAAGGGTTTAAGAGTCAATATTAACAAAACCAAGGTTATGCATTGTAGTTTGAGACGAGGCAATGTGGAAAAGAGCGGTGCATACCCATGTGCAGTGTGTGGAAAGGGAGTGGGCGTTAACTCAATTCAATGTAGCATCTGTCGATGTTGGGTACACCATGGGAGTAAGCGCTGTAGTAGAATAAAGGGGCCCCTGCCGAAGGAGAAGTCAGAAATAGAGAAATTTGAGTGCGTAGTGTGCAAAGGCGAGCTTGTGTTAAGTGATGATCCTGTGGCTGTGAATTTTGGAAAGGAGTCTTTGGAGCTGGTGAACAAGTTTTGTTACCTAGGAGATACCATCTCTGCCGGTGGTGGGGCTGAGGCTGCCACTGTTGCTAGAATTAGGTGTGGCTGGGGGAAGTTCAGAGAATTGATGCCAATCCTGACCATGAAAAGAATGCCTCTCTCCCTGAAGGGAAAGGTGTATGCCTCATGTGTTAGAAGTGCAATGACGTATGCCTCAGAAACATGGGCCGTTAAAGTAGAGGATGTCAACAGAATGGAGCGTAATGAGATGAGAATGGTGAGATGGATGTGTGGGGCCAGGCTACAGGATAGAATAACAAATGTTGAGCTGAGGAGACGTTTAGGTATAAAGAGTATTAGCGAGGTGATGCGTACAAGTAGACTGGGATGGTATGGACATGTGGAGAGAATGGATGAACAAAATTGGGTGAAAAAATGCAGGTCTGTGATTGTGGAGGGAGCTGCACCAAGGGGTGGACCGAGGAAGACCTGGGATCGGACTATACGCGCCGATCTCAAATCCAAGAACTTGACAAGTGAAGCAGCCCTTAACAGGGTTGCCTGGAATGCCGCCATTAGGACAAGAGACTGAAACTGCACTTATGTGTGGAACACTCAGTCTTAAAATTTTATGTATGTATGTAATGTATGTATAGCTCACCATGTGGCTGGTGCTCCTCCGTCATCGCACCTTCCTCAGGGTGGGGGTGTTCGTGTGTGTGAGGATCGTTGCTGTCGTGGGTGTGTGCATGGTCATGAGCGGGTGATGGTTCGGCCTCTGGTTCAGGCTCAGACTCGGATGTGGCTGCAGGTTCAAACTCGGCCTCGGATGTGGCTGCAGGCTCAGACTCGGTTTCGGCCTCTGGTTGGCCCTGGGCTGATCCCTTAGACGATTTGCTGGGGAAGAAGAGAACAGTATTCATTATTATTTTATATATATATATATATATATAAAAATATAAAATATAAAAAAATATAAAAAATATATAACAATAAATATATATATATATATACAGTATATACAGTATATATATATATATATATATATATATATATATATATATATATATACCGGTATATATGTATTTTTATCTTCTCCTGGGTGACCTAGATGTGTGTGAATTTGTATTTTGTTTTTGTGTTCATTGATTTCTATTGTGTTGTCCCTATTCTGGCTGTCTTGGGTCGCCCCACCCGCAACACTACCATAGACATTCGCGAAAATTAGCAATAATAGCTAATGTTGCGCTACATTTGCCTTTGGCAGTACTGTGTATCTCACGAGACTGAGCCTTCAGTGCCACGACCGCTTGGCTGGAGGAAGGACATGTGGCCTGTCACGCTCCCGCTGCCTTGCACTCGATTTTACAGGCTTTTAGAGGCTTTAATAGCCTGTAAATTGCCATGGCATTTGGGAACGTCTCTTGCAGGGAAAGGTTAATATATATATATATTGTGTATTTACCTTGAAGTGTTGGTGCTGTTATCAGATAGTGTCCTCTCAACCTGGAACAAAGAAACAATACACAATCAAATAAACAAGATACGGTAGATGAAATAATCAATGTCCCTGAAAAACAATACACTATCACCCTCTAAAAAAGAAACTATACAAAAATCAAATATACAAGATAGATGGAATAAACAATGTCCCGGTAAAACAATACACTATCACCCTCTAAAAAAGAAACTATACAAAAATCAAATAAACAAGATAGATGAAATAAATAAGATAGATGAAATAAACAATGTCCCTGAAAAACAATACACAATCACCCTAAAATAAACAAGATCCCTGAAACAAACAATAAAAGTGAAATTGACTTGCATCTTTTAACCAAATTTACATCATCTATAGTTCTATACTCTCTGGGTATTCTCCTGGGTGACCTGGATGTGTGAGTTTGTGCTTTTTATCTGTGTTTATTTGTTGTTTTATGTTGTTTTTTGTTTCCCTGTTCTTGCTCTGTCTTGAGTCGGCTACCCCCAAACTGGGGATTGGGCCTGAGCATATAGATAGATAGTAGAAATAATATCACTACAATTTATTCTAACAAAATATTCAATGGCACTGAACCGGGCACAGCAGAAGCAGTTAGGCTAACCCAACTGGACCATCAACATGGAGTGTCTTCTTAGACCTGACAGGCTGGACACTGATCCCAGCTCATCAACAGCTGCACAGGAGTGGAAGCATTGGCTTAAGACTATTGAAAACTTCCTTGGAGCGTTACCTCAAGAGAAATGTAAACAAGCTAAGTCTCCTCACAAACTTTGTCTCACCAAGAATCTATCAGTCCATTTCTGAATTTACTACTTATGAGGAAGCTATCAAAGTATTACAGTCACAGTATGTAAAGCCTACCAATGAAGTTTTCGCACGCCATCGCCTCGCAACTCGCCGCCAGCAGTCCGGAGAGTCGTTAGATGAATACCTTCAGGCCCTAAAACGCCTAAGTAGAGATTGTAATTTCCAGGCAGACAGCAGCTCAACAATGTGAAGAGTCAGTTAGAGATGCCTTTATTAGTGGTCTACAGTCATCATTGATCCGACAGCGCTTATTGGAGAACAAAACTTTAGATTTGGCCACATTGTTTGATCAGGCTAGAGCTCTTGATTCAGCCCAAAGGAATTCAGAATCATACAGTACCCAAACTACACATTTACTCAGTGCTGCTTCTACTCAGAATACCAGTGATGATACAACGATTGGGACCTGAGAGGCGCCATGCATCAGTTGAAAAGGAAGCCCAGGCTATTATTGAAACAGTTCGCCACTGGAGACATTATTTGACTGGTAGACATTTTACTATTACGACTGACCAACGCTCTGTGAGTTATGTTTGACAAGCAACATATGAATAAGATAAAGAATGACAAAATCATGCGCTGGAGAATGGAACTATCTTGGTATGATTTTGATATTGTGTACCGACCTGGTAAAGAAAACATTCCCTCTGACGCACTCTCCCGGTCTTTTTGTGGACTTGTATGCCAAAATCTTCATTCACTGCTTGACCTTCACGAGTCTTTGTGCCACCCAGGAGTTACCCGCATGTACCAGTTTGTGAGATCTACAAATATGACATACTCTGTGGAGGATGTTAGACAAGTCACTGGTTCATGTATGCAGAGTGCAAGCCACAGTTTCATCAACCAAGTAAGACGCACCTCATCAAAGCTACTCAGCCCTTTGAAAGGCTTATCAAGTTATCATAGACTTCAAAGGACCTCTCCCTACCACAGATAAGAACCAGTATTTCCTTAACATTGTGGATGAATATTCAAGGGTGTTCCCATGTACTAACATGACAGCTGCTACAGTCATCCGTTGTCTTTGCCAGTTATTTTCCATTTTTGGTATGCCAGCCTACATTCACTCAGACCGAGGACCCTCATTCATGAGCAAAGAACTTCTGGCATTCCTGACCAGTAAAGGTATCGCCTGCAGCAGAACTACTAGCTACAACCCCCAAGGAAATGGGCAAGTGGAGAGATTCAACGGTAACATTTGGGAGGCAATCACGTGGGCTGCCCATCCAGCGCTGGCAAACAGTCCTACCTGATGCCCTCCACTCAATTCACTACTATGCACTGCCACCAATGCTAACCCTCATGAGAGACTGCTGAATTACTCGCGTCGCTCCTCCACTGGAGCCTCGGTGCCATCGTAGTTGTGTACTACTGGACCAGTTCTTCTAAAACGACATGTACGTCTGAACAAGACAGACCCACTTGTAGATGAAGTTGAGCTCCTACAAGCAAGCCCAAACTACGCCCATATTCGCTACCCTGATGGAAAGGAAACTACAGTATCCATTAGACATTTAGCCCCAACAGAAGCCAAGATCAGTAGTGAACCTCAAGCTCATGACCCTGCTGAGGAGGTTGTTATAATTCCCCAGGACATTACTACAGTAGATATGGATGACCCTGTATCTGAATGTCCTGCCACACCTTCACGCCAACCCGAGTCCGCTGATACTACTCCGCTCAGAAGATCAGGTTATCAAAATCGCTATGTGGAAACAACGCTTACTAAAATGAAAATTATTAAATAAAAGAACACAATCCACCACATAGGGTGTACATCACTACATGAGCAAGTTAATCTGTTTCCCAAGCAAACCAATCGCACATATAACAACGCACTATCGTCACGTTAAAGGAAGTAGTCAAGTTTGGGAAGTCCGGGACGTTCTGGCAAATTTTACTAAACTCTGCATGAATAAAGAAACTACATGTTAAATGTCAAAATATTATTTAAAATCAAATTTGCAACATGACAAGACATTAACAATAGTAAAAAATACAAATATTGATAAGATATCTATACTATTACAAAATAATATATAAAATACAGTACAGCACTCACTAACGATAGTGCTATCGGGTAGGTACCTGTAAGCATAGCATGCCTCAAGTGACCCCTATCAATAACTATCAATATCCAACAGTATATCAGTCCTATTTCCACACTTGAAGATATTAAAAAACCTGGCCCTTGTCCATAGAGCTGGGTAAAATGCCGAAGCAAAACAAACTTAAACTGACCGTGGGGTCAGGGTCAGGGTCTCCATGGCTCCTCCCATCTGGACTCTGTGAACCTGAGGCCGGGCGACCATGCTCACTCGGCAAAGATGCTGGTGGCTCGGGTTCTGCAAGTAAAAATTAGTATAATTTTTTGTTATTAATGCAAAATTTAAAAATATATTGTAACTTTACCAAATTATTGAGCTATATGTGCAGATCTCCCCGCTACACAGGATTAAGGGGAGACAAGGCGCTTTTCTAGACCACCTTCTCCCTCATCTTTAGCCCCATTATTTTGGCAATTTTATAAACTTTCACCCCATTTCTGTCAATTTTAAGACCTTTCCTGCCATTTAGGTGTCGAGTTTATCCTGGCGAGCGAAAGCGAGCCTGTAATTTAAGAGGAATCGGCCTTCGGCCGGGACATTTTTCTACCGAAATATGTACAAATTTGTCTTGAAAGTATGTCTAGGGGGCGTCTTTTTAAGCTTGATGGAAGTCTAGCGAGAAAAATAATAAATAAATGAAAAATTCTACCAAGAAGTGAAGGATCTGCCCTTAAATGGCTCGAGAATGTAACCAATCTGTATTTGTGAATAGACTCGTGCCAGGTTTAGCCCATTCAGTATCAGGGACGTCCTGTTAATCATATTATGGCTACCAGTAGACAATTTGTATTCAGCTTAGGAAGGACCTCCTAAACAAGAGTTTCGGTGGGCTTGTGGTAATGCACTGATATCAGGTACAGCACAAATTCCATCCCAATAATATCTTCCCATTGATACATCGGGATTTGAACCCGGGACCTTTGGATTACCAGGCCAGTGGCAAGACCACTCCGCACCTATTATAGGTTGATTATAAAGGTATTAACCTGTTACAACAACAACACAAGTGGAAACAGCGTTTGGATGAATGTATGGCTGAGGCAACCTCCCAGCCCACCTATGGAGAGACTGTCGATCGATACTCTCTCTCTCTCTCTCTTGCACTCGCTTGCTAACAGTGATGACAACGCCCTGCTACCAACTCGCTAATGTTAGCACGAAAATAGACCACAGGAAAAGGGAATAACAGGGAAAATAGGTGATAACTGAAGGAGGGGAGGAAACTGGGGAAGGAGGGGAGGTGGAAGAGTGATATTTGGCATGGCCCAGAGGCCCCCAAAAAAATAAAAATAAATAAAATCGGAGTTTTAAATTGATTTCCCCCCCCCCCCCCCAACTCTTAAGTCTTCCCGCAGTTCCCGGGTTAATATGTGTTGGCCTATCTAATGAAGACACGGATCCCCCTTCTCCTTGAGGTTTAGCCCCATTCGTTATGAGATTTTAAGACGTTCGGTCCATTATTTTGGCGATTTTAAAACCTTTGGCCTCGCATCTTTGTGAATATTAAGACAACAAATCCTACTGCACACAATCGTCTAAATAGACAGTAGCTAGAATAAACTTACAAATAAGTCGCCAGTACAGAAGGGGTTAATGCTAGATGGTTTCATTAATCTAAGGATATATTTCTTATAGCCAAATAAAGGGTATAGGCCTACAACTAGCTAGACTAAAGCCGGTATCACACGAGAGCTTTTATAGTCAACATTTGATGATCAACATTTTTCTGGCAACAATTCTGGAATATTTTGGAACGGTATCGGAAACTAGACTGATGATAGATGATGGATTTAGGCAACCAAATTATTTTATAGGTTGACCACATAAGCTGCCAGACCAGTGTTGAGGATAAATGTTGAGTGAAAAAGCGCTCGTGTGATACCGGCTTAACAGTATATTATTTCCTTGTACTATACTGTAGACGCCAGAGTTGACAATACAAAAATAATCTTCCTCAACAGCTTACCCATGGGCTTCTCTCCAGTGGATTCCTCCTGCAGGGGCATGTGGGCGGCGTCGGGCTGGGGGGAGAGGGCGTGGAGAACCGGGGGGAGGGCTGAGGCCAGGCTTAAGTCAGCTGTTTCAGACACCACGGGGCGCTCAGGGGTGGTGGAGGGGTCTGGTGGGGGTAAATGAGTGGCTGAAATAGTTAACCCCTTGAGGATTAGGACTTATTTTGACTGTTTATTTCTGGCCATCATTAGAAGATTTTTATCAGAGTAAGAAGGATATTTGGAAGTCAGAGGTTTAATTGAGAGAGTCTATCCTTTTGATGGCTACAGTTCCTTTCTAAGTTGTATAAAATCGTCTAATGATAGCCAGAATACATGGTCAACATGCGTCATAATCATCAAGGGGTTAATCCCCCGAAGGATAATGGGACGTTTTTACAGACAATTTTATTCAGTTTAGGAAGGACTTGTGGGAGCTAGAAAGTTATGTCAGATAGTGCTTACCCCTTTGATTACTAGAGATTTGTAATTTTGGAAAAATCTGCCTCTGACCGGGAAATTTTTCTACCGAAAAATTTACAAATTAATCTAGAAGGGGGTTCTAATGGATGTTGTTTAAGCTTGATGCAGGTCTAGGGAGGAAACTGATAAGATAATCAATATTACAAATTATCCACTAAATAGTGCGTATATAGGGTCGCTCAACCTTTATGGACTATACATTTTGTTAACCCCTTCTGTACCAGCGACGTCTTTTGTATTCTATTCTGGCTATATTTAGACTATGTTATGCAGTTTAAGAAGGATCTGTGGTGATTAAAAGGGTTGTTGTTGTTCCCCAGGCTGCCTGGCCGAACAGCCCCAAGGTCCCGAGCAAGGCCATAGAGCGCCCCCACAAAACCCTCCCTGCTTACCACTAACAAAACCCAGGTGACCGAAGCCACTCTAAGGCAGGGAGCCGAGTAGGGCGCGGAAACGCCCGGGAAACCAAAGCCCCACCCAAGGCCCTGTGCCCCTCAGCAATTATGAAGGGAAAGTTGAGGGGCAATTAAAAGGGTTGATTTAGATAGTTCGAAGCTTTCTAATTGCTAGAGATCCTTCCTAAACTGAATAACATTATCTAATAGTTGTTGTTGTTGTTGTTGTTGTTGTTCCCCAAGCTGCCTGGCCGAACAGCCCCAAGGCCCCGAGCAATTCCAAGGCCATAACCTAGTGCCCCCACAGAACCCTCCCCGCCGACCACAATAAAGCCTGGGTGACCGAAGCCACTCCATGGCGGGGAGCTGAGGAGGGTGCGGAAACGCCCGGGAAACCAAAGCCCCACCCAGGGCCCTGTGCCCCGCAGCAATTATGAAGAGAAAGTTGAGGGGCAAGGGAAAAATGTGACGCTTTGGCTTCCAATCTTGGTAGATTGGGAGGTCAATCCACGGAAGAGACGCAGTCACTTGAGATCTAGAAAATATATAAGTTAAAGGAACAGTCAGAGTAAGCTATGGGTATGGCAGAGATTGCTCAGCTCTCCCTCTGATAGACCAGCCCATCACCACATGACTAGAACCCAATCCTCTCAGTATCAGCTAGGAAAGGCCCTAGAAAGCCGCCTCTGGCGGGGGGATAGCTCCCCTATTTCAACCCCTTTCGGGGTTGGGCACCCACCTTTATCTAATAGTTGTCAGAATATAATGAAAATGACGTCGCCGGTACACAAGGGTTTTATTCTGGTTTTGGTACTTACAAAATAATGCATATTTCAATGATACACTTCCTGCACTATAAGGGGAGATTGCCACTTGAGGGATTTTTGTATTTACCCCTTTTTCCCTCATGTTTAGCCCCATTGCTGCCCTATTAGTTTGGCGATTTTAAGAACTTTCACCCCATTTAGGTCACTTTTAAGACCTTTAGTGCCATTTAGGTGTCTATTTTTTCCTGGCGAGCCTGTAATTTAAGTATATTTTACTACCAAAAACTTTACAAATTTATCTTGAAAGGGGGTCAAGGGAGTAATTTCAAGCTTGATGGAAGTCTAGGAAACACACTAAAAACCTCCCCTTAAGAAACTTCCTTATCCCTTTACTCGGCTTAATTTCATTTGACGGTAAATTGAATCCCTTATCAGCTGATTTATCGATACTTCATGGACAAATACGTGTGGAGAATGAGCAGAGCGAGTTCTTTGAGTGTTGGGTTGAAACAGGGGTGTGTGATGTCCCCGTGGTTGTTTACTGTATATATGGATGGAGTCATGAAAGAAATACTAGGAAGAGCAGTGGATGTTGGTGTATCGCTGAAAAGGGAGGTGTATCGCTGAAATGAGTGGAAGCTGCCTATACTGCTGTTTGCGGATGATACAGTTCGATGAGTGATAATGAATGGGAGTTGCAGGGTCTGGTTAATGAGTTTGGAACAGTGTGCGAAAAACGGAATTTGAAGGTAAATGCAGGGAAGAGCAAGGTTATGGTCTTCGAAAGGGGTGAAGTCACAGAGTGCGAGGTGAAGTTGAACGGTCAGGCTATGGAGATTGTCAGCTCTTTTAAGTATCTGGGCAGTGTGTTGAGTAAAGATGGGACTATGCATGAAGAAGTGCGAGAGAGGGTGCAACAGGGGAAGAGGGTTGTAGGAACGTTGAAAGCAGCAACAAGAAATAGAGTGGTCAGTATGGAAGTGAAGAAGTCCTTACATGACAGTGTGGTAATCCCGACACTAACTTACGGAAGCGAAGCATGGACGTTCGGGAAGAGACTCAGACCAAGAGTGAGAGCGGTGGAAATGAGTTACTTGAGAAGTGCGTGCGAAGTTACATGGAGGGATAGACAGACAAATGAGGAAGTATGAAGGAGATGTGGTGTGGAGGTAGATGTGCTGGAAAGTGTGAAAAGGAACAACTTGAGATGGTTCGGCCATATGGAACTTATAGAAAGCGAGAGATTGACTAAGAGGGTGTACGAAAGCGAGGTGGAAGGACAGAGAGGGAGAGGTGGAAGGATGGAGTGAGGAAGTATATGAATGAAGGCGGTGCTGGTTGGGAGGAGGGGCGTCAACTGACTGGGGATAGAGGTGCATGGGGGCGGTTCGTTCGTGGCCACCCTTTCGGGGATCACGGCGTCAGGCAATATAATATGAAATATAATTTAATATGAAATTCCTATACTGTATTTGTGCATCATATTAAGACCAAGTTTATATAATTGGCACCATATTTCACTACAAAATCTTCAATATAACTGAAAATTCTTCATGAGAACTTTGCAATTTACCGTCAGTTGAAAAGAAACTGACTAATAGTTGAATTGTAGACTACTGGTGAAGAGAGAAGAGATTAACTCATTCAAGGTACACTTATAGACAGGTGATGTAGGTACGTGTGTTGTGGAGGTGTGGCTGAACCTAATTGCTCTTGCGGAATTATTAATAGTTCGAAGATGAAAGGAAGTTGCATTTAAGGGAGCATGGTTAGCTTTTCTGGCTCCCTTTCTCCCTCAAGCTTAATCCCATTAGTTTTCAGATTTTAAGACGTTCGGCCCATTACTTTGGCGATTATAAGATCTTGCACCCCCCCAAAAGAAATTCATGACCACAACTTTACCCGTAATTTTGACAGCTCTTTAGCCACCAGAACGGTGGCTGAAGAGCTGGCGGAAAGTGTGCTTCAGATTACGAGAGTTAGTGAAAGGCTGATTGTTTTGAAGTTGAAAGTTGGTGAAAGAATTCTGAATGTGATGCCCCACAGGCTGGTTTACAGAAAGAGATAAAAGAGGACTTCTGGAATGACACCGTCAGTGTCATTTCAGGCCTCTCGGAGAATGAAATCACTATCGTGGGGGGGGGGGACCTCAATGGTCACGTGGGAGCATCTGCAGATGGATACGAGGGGGTACATGGAGGAATTGGTTACGGAAGGAGAAATCTAGAAGGCGAATATATATTGGAGTCCTGCGTTGCACTCAACATGGTTGTGTGTAACACAAAGTTCAAGAAAAGACAGAGCCACCTGATCACATATAACTCTGGGGTCTCCAGTAGCCAGATAGATTACTTCTTGGTTAACAGGAAAGACTGGAAACTAGTTCGAGATGTAAAGGTCATCCCGAGCGAAGAATGTATCCCCCAGCATAAGCTACTTGTGTGTGACATGAGCTTATACAGAGATCCTAAGTGCAAGAAGGTTTACATACCCAAAAGGAAAGTGTGGCTGCTGAAGGACAAGGAAGTTAGGGATAGGTTTCATAATGAACTGGAGGAAATGAATAGAAATAAGGAAGCTAGGCCTAACGATGTAAATAGCCAATGGAACTTTCTTAAGCATAGCCTTATCGCTGCCACTGACAAAGTCTGTGGGAAAACAAAGGGTCACCCCAGGAATAAGACCTCTTGGTGGTGGAACGATGAGGTAGAACATGCTGTGAAAGAGAAAAGGAGATGCTTCAAAGCATGGAAGAAAGGTGGCAGCAGGGAGGAATACCAGGCAGCTAAACGAACTGCCAAAAGAGTTATTTACAATGCTAAAAATCGCATTAAGGACCTGGTCCTCGAACAAGTGTGTAACACTGACAATCCCAATGGGATCTTCAACCTAGCTAGGCGAGTTAAAAATGACAGTAGGGATATTATAGGTGAACAGTGTGTTAGAGATGATAATGGGAAGATTGTGTATGCAGAAAATGAAATCAGAGAAGCATGGAAGGTACACTATGAACGATTGCTAAATGTAGAGTTTGAATGGGATAAGGAACAGCTTAGTATCGAAAAACCAATATCTGGGCCCCCTCCTTTGATAGCACCAGCTGTAGTGAGCGACGCAATCAATAAAATGAAGGACGGTAAAGCTCCAGGTTGCTCCGACATTGTCGCTGAGATGATAAAAGCCTCAGGGGAGATTGGTGTAAACTTAGTCACGGAGTTGATAAACACCATTATTAAAGATGAGAAAATCCCAGAGGATTGGCTCAAAAGTGTAATAGTAAATATATACAAAGGAAAAGGGGATGCGCTAGATAGAGGAAATTATAGGGGCCTGAAAATGCTTGACCAAATCATGAAGGTCTGTGAGAGAGTCCTTGAGGGTTTGATCAGGCAAAGCATCTCTATTGATGATATGCAGTTTGGTTTTATGCCAGGACGTGGTACAACCGATGCTATCTTCATAGTCAGGCAGATACAGGAAAGATACTTACTAAAAGGCAGGGATCTTTACTTTGTGTTTGTGGACCTGGAGAAGGCCTTTGATAGGGTACCTAGAGATGTTGTACAGTGGGCTATGAGGAAACTTGGTGTGGAAGAGTGGCTGGTGCGTGTGATAATGAAGATGTATGAGGATTCGCGAAGTTCGGTGAGGGTGAAGGGTGTACCGAGTGATGAGTTCGCAGTCCGTGTTGGAGTCCATCAGGGTTCAGTGTTAAGCCCCCTCCTCTTTATTATGGTCTTGGAGGCGCTGTCTAGAATTTTTAGAGGCGGACTCCCGTTGGAACTGTTTTATGCAGACGATTTAGTCCTAATAGCCGACAGTATGCAGGATGCTGAGGCCAAATTCAGAGAGTGGAGAGAGGGCATGGCGAGCAAGGGTTTAAGAGTCAATATTAACAAAACCAAGGTTATGCATTGTAGTTTGAGACGAGGCAATGTGGAAAAGAGCGGTGCATACCCATGTGCAGTGTGTGGAAAGGGAGTGGGCGTTAACTCAATTCAATGTAGCATCTGTCGATGTTGGGTACACCATGGGAGTAAGCGCTGTAGTAGAATAAAGGGGCCCCTGCCGAAGGAGAAGTCAGAAATAGAGAAATTTGAGTGCGTAGTGTGCAAAGGCGAGCTTGTGTTAAGTGATGATCCTGTGGCTGTGAATTTTGGAAAGGAGTCTTTGGAGCTGGTGAACAAGTTTTGTTACCTAGGAGATACCATCTCTGCCGGTGGTGGGGCTGAGGCTGCCACTGTTGCTAGAATTAGGTGTGGCTGGGGGAAGTTCAGAGAATTGATGCCAATCCTGACCATGAAAAGAATGCCTCTCTCCCTGAAGGGAAAGGTGTATGCCTCATGTGTTAGAAGTGCAATGATGTATGCCTCAGAAACATGGGCCGTTAAAGTAGAGGATGTCAACAGAATGGAGCGTATTGAGATGAGAATGGTGAGATGGATGTGTGGGGCCAGGCTACAGGATAGAATAACAAATGTTGAGCTGAGGAGACGTTTAGGTATAAAGAGTATTAGCGAGGTGATGCGTACAAGTAGACTGGGATGGTATGGACATGTGGAGAGAATGGATGAACAAAATTGGGTGAAAAAATGCAGGTCTGTGATTGTGGAGGGAGCTGCACCAAGGGGTGGACCGAGGAAGACCTGGGATCGGACTATACGCGCCGATCTCAAATCCAAGAACTTGACAAGTGAAGCAGCCCTTAACAGGGTTGCCTGGAATGCTGCCATTAGGACAAGAGACTGAAACTGCACTTATGTGTGGAACACTCAGTCTTAAAATTTTATGTATGTATGTAATGTATGTATAGCTCACCATGTGGCTGGTGCTCCTCCGTCATCGCACCTTCCTCAGGGTGGGGGTGTTCGTGTGTGTGAGGATCGTTGCTGTCGTGGGTGTGTGCATGGTCATGAGCGGGTGATGGTTCGGCCTCTGGTTCAGGCTCAGACTCGGATGTGGCTGCAGGTTCAAACTCGGCCTCGGATGTGGCTGCAGGCTCAGACTCGGTTTCGGCCTCTGGTTGGCCCTGGGCTGATCCCTTAGACGATTTGCTGGGGAAGAAGAGAACAGTATTCATTATTATTTTATATATATATATATATATATATAAAAATATAAAAATATAAAAAAAATATAAAAAAAATATAAAAATAAATATATATATATATATATATACAGTATATACAGTATATATATATATATATATATATATATATATATATATATATATATATATATATATACCGGTATATATGTATTTTTATCTTCTCCTGGGTGACCTAGATGTGTGTGAATTTGTATTTTGTTTTTGTGTTCATTGATTTCTATTGTGTTGTCCCTATTCTGGCTGTCTTGGGTCGCCCCACCCGCAACACTACCATAGACATTCGCGAAAATTAGCAATAATAGCTAATGTTGCGCTACATTTGCCTTTGGCAGTACTGTGTATCTCACGAGACTGAGCCTTCAGTGCCACGACCGCTTGGCTGGAGGAAGGACATGTGGCCTGTCACGCTCCCGCTGCCTTGCACTCGATTTTACAGGCTTTTAGAGGCTTTAATAGCCTGTAAATTGCCATGGCATTTGGGAACGTCTCTTGCAGGGAAAAGGTTAATATATATATATATTGTGTATTTACCTTGAAGTGTTGGTGCTGTTATCAGATAGTGTCCTCTCAACCTGGAACAAAGAAACAATACACAATCAAATAAACAAGATACGGTAGATGAAATAATCAATGTCCCTGAAAAACAATACACTATCACCCTCTAAAAAAGAAACTATACAAAAATCAAATATACAAGATAGATGGAATAAACAATGTCCCGGTAAAACAATACACTATCACCCTCTAAAAAAGAAACTATACAAAAATCAAATAAACAAGATAGATGAAATAAATAAGATAGATGAAATAAACAATGTCCCTGAAAAACAATACACAATCACCCTAAAATAAACAAGATCCCTGAAACAAACAATAAAAGTGAAATTGACTTGCATCTTTTAACCAAATTTACATCATCTATAGTTCTATACTCTCTGGGTATTCTCCTGGGTGACCTGGATGTGTGAGTTTGTGCTTTTTATCTGTGTTTATTTGTTGTTTTATGTTGTTTTTGTGTTTTCCCTGTTCTTGCTCTGTCTTGAGTCGGCTACCCCCAAACTGGGGATTGGGCCTGAGCATATAGATAGATAGTAGAAATAATATCACTACAATTTATTCTAACAAAATATTCAATGGCACTGAACCGGGCACAGCAGAAGCAGTTAGGCTAACCCAACTGGACCATCAACATGGAGTGTCTTCTTAGACCTGACAGGCTGGACACTGATCCCAGCTCATCAACAGCTGCACAGGAGTGGAAGCATTGGCTTAAGACTATTGAAAACTTCCTTGGAGCGTTACCTCAAGAAAATGTAAACAAGCTAAGTCTCCTCACAAACTTTGTCTCACCAAGAATCTATCAGTCCATTTCTGAATTTACTACTTATGAGGAAGCTATCAAAGTATTACAGTCACAGTATGTAAAGCCTACCAATGAAGTTTTCGCACGCCATCGCCTCGCAACTCGCCGCCAGCAGTCCGGAGAGTCGTTAGATGAATACCTTCAGGCCCTAAAACGCCTAAGTAGAGATTGTAATTTCCAGGCAGACAGCAGCTCAACAATGTGAAGAGTCAGTTAGAGATGCCTTTATTAGTGGTCTACAGTCATCATTGATCCGACAGCGCTTATTGGAGAACAAAACTTTAGATTTGGCCACATTGTTTGATCAGGCTAGAGCTCTTGATTCAGCCCAAAGGAATTCAGAATCATACAGTACCCAAACTACACATTTACTCAGTGCTGCTTCTACTCAGAATACCAGTGATGATACAACGATTGGGACCTGAGAGGCGCCATGCATCAGTTGAAAAGGAAGCCCAGGCTATTATTGAAACAGTTCGCCACTGGAGACATTATTTGACTGGTAGACATTTTGCTATTACGACTGACCAACGCTCTGTGAGTTATGTTTGACAAGCAACATATGAATAAGATAAAGAATGACAAAATCATGCGCTGGAGAATGGAACTATCTTGGTATGATTTTGATATTGTGTACCGACCTGGTAAAGAAAACATTCCCTCTGACGCACTCTCCCGGTCTTTTTGTGGACTTGTATGCCAAAATCTTCATTCACTGCTTGACCTTCACGAGTCTTTGTGCCACCCAGGAGTTACCCGCATGTACCAGTTTGTGAGATCTACAAATATGACATACTCTGTGGAGGATGTTAGACAAGTCACTGGTTCATGTATGCAGAGTGCAAGCCACAGTTTCATCAACCAAGTAAGACGCACCTCATCAAAGCTACTCAGCCCTTTGAAAGGCTTATCAAGTTATCATAGACTTCAAAGGACCTCTCCCTACCACAGATAAGAACCAGTATTTCCTTAACATTGTGGATGAATATTCAAGGGTGTTCCCATGTACTAACATGACAGCTGCTACAGTCATCCGTTGTCTTTGCCAGTTATTTTCCATTTTTGGTATGCCAGCCTACATTCACTCAGACCGAGGACCCTCATTCATGAGCAAAGAACTTCTGGCATTCCTGACCAGTAAAGGTATCGCCTGCAGCAGAACTACTAGCTACAACCCCCAAGGAAATGGGCAAGTGGAGAGGTTCAACGGTAACATTTGGGAGGCAATCACGTGGGCTGCCCATCCAGCGCTGGCAAACAGTCCTACCTGATGCCCTCCACTCAATTCTCTCACTACTATGCACTGCCACCAATGCTACCCCTCATGAGAGACTGCTGAATTACTCGCGTCGCTCCTCCACTGGAGCCTCGGTGCCATCGTAGTTGTGTACTACTGGACCAGTTCTTCTAAAACGACATGTACGTCTGAACAAGACAGACCCACTTGAGCTCCTACAAGCAAGCCCAAACTACGCCCATATTCGCTACCCTGATGGAAAGGAAACTACAGTATCCATTAGACATTTAGCCCCAACAGAAGCCAAGATCAGTAGTGAACCTCAAGCTCAATCTCATGACCCTGCTGAAGAGGTTGTTATAATTCCCCAAGGAAGTCCCCAGGACATTACTACAGTAGATATGAATGACACTATCTGAATGTCCTGCCAAACCTTCACGCCAACCCGAGTCCGCTGATACTACTCCGCTCAGAAGATCAGGGCGTACTAGCCGTCCTCCTACGCGTTTAGATTTATTACTGGGTAATTTAGAGATAGTGGAGAATGTAATGATATTGGCAACTGTGGGAATGTTGTAAGGGAGATCTGGCAATACTGCGGATCTTCGGATTTGTACTCTAAGGGCTAGTGTATGGAGGCTGCCCCCTCCTTATGTCTGGGTATAATCTCGATATGACTATTAGGTATGTTGCATTAGTTTATAAGGTATTATCATGAGTTATTGAGGATCATATAATATGCATAGTGTATAAAAAAAAAAATCTGTATGTATGTTCCAAGAATTACAGTATAGGCTAGGCCTAGATTCATTAGTACAGTAATTATTAAAATACAGTACTGTATCACTGATCATATCACAACATATGTTAAGTAGTTTTATAGTTCTGTAATAGTTCAAGGAGCCCTGGCAGCCACTCGGGCTGCGCGGTGAACACTCAATTTGTCTGCCTGGGCAGCCACCCAGGTGTTGTTGCTATATCCAACAGTATATCAGTCCTATTTCCACACTTGAAGATATTAAAAAACCTGGCCCTTGTCCATAGAGCTGGGTAAAATGCCGAAGCAAAACAAACTTAAACTGACCGTGGGGTCAGGGTCAGGGTCTCCATGGCTCCTCCCATCTGGACTCTGTGAACCCGAGGCCGGGCGACCATGCTCACTCGGCAAAGATGCTGGTGGCTCGGGTTCTGCAAGTAAAAATTAGTATCATAATTTATTTTTTGTTTTTTGTTTTTGTTTTACCAAAACGCTGAGGGAGTGGTGCACCATATCACATTATCATTACTAAAACTTATAGCTTAATTAATATATATGGAATAATAAAGAACAGTAGGCTATATTTAATTCATACGATAATGTAATAATGTACAGTGATATTCGAACCTTAAGAGCTATAAAATACCACATGGAACACATCAAATTGTAGATATAATACAGTAACACAAGCAAGGGAAGATATTCCGTCACTGCCTATTTTAAATGTGTGATACCGGTAAGCAAATCATGGCCTGTGATTGGGTAATCTGCGTGAGCCTGTCATCAGTCTCCTCTCGCGCTTGCTTCTTGCGTTTATAATTTTATTGTGTCGCTTGTGTTTACTTTATGATATATAGGTTATTATAGTTTCATTTGATATTTAATAGCTCTTTAGATTCGGATAAGACTATAATTGATTAATTAATCATTACAATTACTTAAACTTATATAGTTTAATGAAAAATTAAGGAATAATAAAGATAATAAGAAATTATCAGCATTGTCACTCATTTTGGCCAGTGAGCAAGGGTAATGATACGATAGCCAATCATGAGCCTCGATGCAAACACCAGTTAGGAGCCAGATGCACAGGTCGACTGAATGGAGTATAGTATGTGAACAGTATGTGAACAGAGAAGCATTTTACCTTTACAGCAGGCAGACAAGCTTGTTATGGCAGTTAAGCATCTCTACTTGCTCGAATACACCCTGCAACACATTCCACAAATCTGCAAATAAAGTACTATGTTACAGTCTAATATATTAAGCTGAAATTGTAGGTCAAAAGTTTATGCCCTATATGTTGTTAAATATTGCAGGGTATTATCTAAAATGCGCGGGGCCCCCCAAATCGCGGGGCCCTAGGCCATGGCCAAGTTGCAGTGTGGCAAAATAGGAAAATGTTGTGTAGGTAGTAAATAACCATTAGCTGAAAATGGTATTTAACCTTGGCAGACGAGGGGGGGTCTGGGGGACAAAGCCCCACTGCGCCGGAGAACTTTTTAAATTTTTAGTTGGCAGAAACTGTAATTCCTGCATTCTGCTGATGCTTATACAATACTTCAATTATCAACACTTGTGAATAGAAATTTAAGAATTTTATTGAAATGTGAATTTTTTTTTTTGTTCAGTGTTACATCGATAGTTGAGAGACCGCAGCGGCACAGCGCGCATCCCTACTCCCTAGCGACCAACCCAACAGTAGATGCAGTTATTGTATAAGGCCCCGAGCAAGGCCATGGCCATAACCGAGTGCCCCCACAGAACCCTCCCTGCCGACCACAATAAAGCCTGGGTGACCGAAGCCACTCCATGGCGGGGAGCTGAGGAGGGTGCGGAAACGCCCGGGAAACCAAAGCCCCACCCAGGGCCCTGTGCCCCTCAGCAATTATGAAGAGAAAGTTGAGGGGCAAAGGAAAGATATGACGCTTTGGCTTCCAATCTTGGTAGATTAGGAGGTCAATCCACGCAAGAGACGCCGTCACTTGAGATCTAGAAAATATATAAGTAAAAGGAACAGTCAGAGTAAGCTATGGGTATGGCAGAGATTGCTCAGTTCTCACTCTGATAGACCAGCCCATCACCACATGACTAGAACCCAATCCTCTCAGCATCAGCTAGGAAAGGCCCTAGAAAGCCGCCTTTGGCGGGGGGATAGCTCCCCTATTTCAACCCTTTTCGGGGTTGGGCACCCGCCCTCATTATTATGTTCCCTCCACCAACCGACTTTACTCCTAAACTCAATTAATGAAATCAACAAATAAATGTGGCAGTCCAGGGATTCGAACCTAGGATGCTCACACCGAAATTCAGTGAATTTATCCATTGCGCTACGAAGACTGTTAAAGAATGGTGGACAAGCCTACGATTTATTATGCAGGTTCGTGTAGCCCTGCACCGGAGGTTCATCTGGCAACTTCTCCAGGAACTTGTCTAATCTCCACTTAAACTTACTTGTAGGACAGTTGGAAATGTCTCGCAAGGGTTTTGGTAGACTGTTGAATATCCTGGGCCTGGGGCCCTTGTTTGAGAAGCTGGACGTTGTTAAAGTCTTGATGCTCCTTGGCGCTTGTGAGGGGATGGTCTTTTGGCTGCACTTACGCCCCGTTCGCATGTTCGAGGTTGGTTGTAAACTTGAATCAGAAGGGTTCGGTACCATCTTTTCTAGGATCTTCCAGATATAGATAGCGGTGTACCTCTCCCTTCTCCTCTGCTGAGAATATAGGCCAAGTTTTTTCAACCTCTCCCAGTAGTTGGCATCATATTTCGCTACAAAATCTACCTTATAACCATAGGTGGGCACTAACGCGATAATGTAACGCGTTAACGATTTCGGGTTAACGTTTTCGGATAAAAAAATTTCAGGCTTTAACAAATTAACGGTAACGTCGATACTTTTTGTTCCAAAATAGCGAAAATCGTTAATTAATTGCCAAACAGGCAGAAATTTGCAGAATAGTCAATAAATAGGTATAAACTAAAAGCCGAACCGAACCCTCGTAATTTCTTCTCCAACCATGTGTTTTTTTTTTTAATAAAATAATGATAGCATTGCTGCATTTAAGATTTTTTATTTAAAATATGATAAATATCCATATCTTCGATAAATAACGATACTAACGAAGTAACGACATAGTTATCGAAAGGGTCGAATTTAGTGATTTAACCCTTAACCCTCTCACCACGGAAGGGCTCTTGAACGCCCATAAAAAAGCATATAACAGGTACCCGGATGGTCTCTTGAACGCCCAGTGGTTGAAAGCCTGTGAGCTTCGTGTGCGAGGCGTCGGTCCGACGCATGTAAACAACAGCCGGCTGGACCGTCGCCCCGCATCTCCGGCCACAAGAAGGAGAGCGTCGCTTGTTCGTGTGTGCCTGTATGTTGTTAAGTATCGAAAAGTGGTGTAAAGTGGCTGTTTTGGCCATAAAGTTATCTCCAATGAAATCATCATCACAGCTCAACCAGTTGACTTAGAGAGCTCTACTTAATGCCATTCTACAGGTAAATAACACAGCTACGCTTGGGGATGCGCGGGAATGCGGGAAGCAGTCTGATTAACGAATATACGGTAGCCTAGCCTAGACGTTTTTCGGCCAAAACACCCGGGTTTCGAGGAATATATATATAATACATAGCCGGGGCTGGAGGGTTAACCTCTGAACTGCGCATGTGGGTAATTAGAAAAGTCTGCCTGTGCTGACGTATTTGAGCGGTTTCCATCACTAAAATATTAATTTTACCATAAATAGCATTAATACTTATCCAGATGCACCTATTATAGGTTGATTATAAAGGTATTAACCGGTTACAAAACAGCGTTTGGATGGTCAAAATCGGCGATACAGGCCGCGAGTTACATAATGTATGGGTGAGGCAACCTCCTTTCCCGCCAATTTCCCCCAAGGCCACTGAGACACTGTCGATCGATACTCTCTCTCTCTCTCTCTCTCTTGCACTCGCTTGCTAACAGTGATGACAAAGCCCTGCTTGCAACTCGCTAATGTTAGCACGAAAATATACCTCAGAATAAGGGAATAACAGGGAAAATAGGTGATAACTGAAGGAGGGGAGGAAAGTGGGGAAGGAGAGGACTGATATTTTGCATGGCCCAAGGGCAATAATAAAAAAAAAAAAAAAAAAAAAAAAAAAAAAAAAAAAATTTAAATCTATTTTTTTTTTTTCTCTGACTCTTAAGAGTCTTCCCGCAGTCCGCCGGGGGAACTCAAGTCTTCCCGCAGTTCCCGGGTTAAAGAGCGGCGCGTGCACCAATTTGCAGCAAGTTAGGAGCATTATTAAGGCTTTTAACCCGTACAGCCTCAGACGCGTCGGCGATGTATGTAACGCACAGCCCCAGCGACGCGTCACCCTAATTGTGCCGACCGTAACCTCAGGTGTAGCCACTCAAGAGGGCTCAGATTTGTATGGGAACTGTGTACGTATCCCACGCAACCGTGCCGATGGTTGAAAACTCTCAAAGTCCACGTGCGTGCGCGTGAGCACGCAATAACCTGTTTTTTGGGGGTAATTGCCTTCAATTTTTTACTCTTGTAAAATACGTTTTCGGGGGCTCTGTAGGACCATTCTTTAAGCTTTTTGAGCGGTTTTTCGTGGTTTTTCCTTCATTCCTAACCCATTCGCTATTGTTTCTGGAATAAAACCATTTTTTGAAAACCGGCCGGGTTCTGGTGAACAAACATTACAAAACTAGCCGGGGCTCCACGGGTTAAGACTACATTTAGATTGATAGAATTTGTTAACACTCGCCAATGAAATATGATGACTTGCTTACAGATATATACTTAAAGCCCGAATCGGCTTTACTTTAACCCAGTTGTTTACTTACTCAACCCTGTGGAGGAGCAGGGTTGAGTTGGCTTGATATTGGACACCCTTTTATGGCATTTGGGTGTGAAATAAGACACCATTTCCAGTCTATTGAGATAATGATGGTAAAGGAAAATGCGGTATTAGTTTTTTTTTCTAGTAAAATTCAAAATTAAAATTGTGGATGGTATATTAGAAGGGTGTTGATAGAGAGGGTAGGGTAGCCTACAGAAGATGAAATAGGAGAAGAGCAGTAAAGTTTTAGAAGAGTGTGGATCAGATTTTTGCAGTAAGACAACTATGCGAGAAATATTTAGAGAGTGGGGGTCGGGCGCCTGTTTGACTGAAAAACAGTCTGTCAGGCACCTGGCCCAGGCAGCCTGTCTAATGTGAAGAGTCATGCCTGGATATAAGGTGGGCAGGCATGAGATATATGATGTTTTGCTCACTGCGTGTCTGCCTGCTGATGGCAGGAACCTCTCCGGGAGATCTTGGCTCTGGGAGTCTAGCTGAGGGCCCCAAATCTATTCAACGTATGGGCTGTGATCTCTGGGTCTTCTGGACGACCTAGATGTGTTTTATGTTTTTTTTCCCCGATCTCTGTCCCGATTCGGTCACCCCCAGCTATGGGGTATGTGCCTGAGTACATACTGTACATACATTTAGAAGTAATGTTTATTGACCCACGCTGAAGCAGCGCGTAGCTGCGGCACTCATTTCCTTCGCATTGCCCTTTGGAGCCTGTGGTGATTCAAGATTAACTCAATATATGGGATATTGCATTTTTGTGAGTTAGCCTACCAATGTTTACTTCTCGGGAAGGGACGTCACAGAATTCCACTAACACTAGGTACCTAATTTGCTGCTTAGGTGAACAGAGGCATTGGGTGTTAGGATACTGTCCATCTGTCTCGCCCTGCCCGGGAATTGAACCCTAGACCTCTCGGTTGTGAGCCGAGCAGGTTAACCATTGCACCACAGGTTAATGTGATCCATAGGGTGTATCCAATTAGACGCAGATAACACATAATTAATTCAGAATTACAATTAGTTTGGCAGTAAAATTAGCTCAGCAGTAGAATTAGCTCAGTATTAGATTTAGCTAAACAACAAATTATTTCGGCATTTATTTTGTTTCAGTAGCCTAGTATAATTATTACAGGTTGTAGAATTAGTTACTACTGAGGTAAATCTGACTTGTCGCCTATCTGTCATAATAATCTCTGAAACTTGGGCTTTAGAAGACTTGGTAATAATGTTGCCCGATATTAACACATGGCTAAATAATCATTAACATAAACAAATAGAAAGTCTAGCTATCATCATTTCATATAACTGTCGGCAATGTGAATTTAGATACCAGGAAAACTAGTATAATTTACGGTAGATCATTAAAATAATGAAATTTCTATATGGGCTGTAGGACTCAAAATGGGCATATCTGTCCTAATAATCTCTGAAACTTGGGCTTAGAAGACTGTAATAATGTTGCCCAATATTAACACACTGCTAAATATTCATTAACATACACAAATAGAAAGTCTAGCCATCATGATTTCATAGAAATGTCGGCAATGTGTATTTAGATACCATTAAAACAAGTATAATCTACGGTAGATCATTAAAATATTGGTATTTCTATCTGGGCGGATTAGAACTCAAAATGGGCATATTAAAACTCCTAAATTTCGTCTAAATTCTATATTTTTCCTTGATTTGGAACAATTTTTTACACTAAGGAATTAAAATAAATATTTTCCTTTAAAATAAGCCATGATTTTACTAATGAAACTATTACATTGTCCATATCTTCTATAACACGAGCGCCATAACCAGTGCTACGGTTCTAGAATGTTGATATAAATTAACATACACTGTTTTATAAACGTTGTTTTAGGACTTTCGGACAATTTAACTTTAATGTGCTGATAAAAACTGACCACATATCCAAAATTTAGACAGATTCTTGTAAAATTACGCAAACTATAGCCCCCTTCACTTTTAGTTGAACTTAAGCGAAATCTAAGCCCTCATGGACTAGTAAGATGCGAAAAGTCATACAAGGCCTTCAGGCGCTGCTTTTGTAAGTTTTTTTTTATTTAACAGTGCTATTTATTATTAATTATTACTATTAATTAATTATTATTACTAGATATATGAATCTTATATACCGATTTTTAGATAGAAGTAATAATACTATTACAAAGTTAGAGATCTATTGCATTAAGCCCTTTGTAGTTTTCGAATTAAAGTGAGAACACACTTAGGCCCGCAGTACCAGATAATCGTGCGATCCCTTCGACCACCAGTTGCTTCCTTGTGAGAATCTCTCGTGCGATGCCGTCGGACGTATGGTTGGTAAGCCTGTCAAACTCGCCGCGGTGCATTTCTTACGGTTGGTATACCTGAGGAACGTTTTGTTTACAAATTACTGCCTCGGGCAGCCTCACGGGAGTACAGACGGAATCGAATCTTAATAAAGTGATGGTCCCTGGTGTATTATTTACCCAGTTTATTGCATTAATCTTATTATTCTGTATTTAGGACATTCTCAATTGACGAAAATAAAGTAGCCTAGGCCCTAGTGATTCCCCAGAGGACCATTGAATTTCTCTTAGCCTAATTTCCCTTCAACCACCAATCAATTTTTGAGTTTAGGAATAGCCATGGGGTTGTGGCATGGATTTTCGCTGAATAATTGGGTTGTGCTTGGCTCTCTGGAAAAGTGGCTTGGTTATAATATCAAGCAAGCTTTTCTGTTATATTCAAGCCTAGCCCTGTTCACCTGTTCCAAGTAGATCTAGGCCTATGGCCATAAATTGTGAAATCTAACCTAGCCTATCTCTAACTCAAAAAGGGCCAGAGCTAGGATAGTGGGCTGTAAATTGCCATAGGCTATCTATCCCCTGGCTGACCCTTCCCAAATGGGAAAGGTAAAGCTTCGAGTCCTCCATTTCATAGTAAGAAATGCTTAAATTGGACATAGGCTAGCCTATGAGCAATTTTGATGAGAATTTAGCCTAGGCCTAGCCTATATTGTTAAAGTAATTATCTTGATATATTAAAACTACTGAAAACAGGGTAGGCCTAGCCTAACCTTAAGAGGTTACCAGGGTTGGATTTTGGACGATGGGTTAGGCATGAGAGGCTAGTGGATTATTTAGTTTATAATAACCATGGTAACCTAATAAAACTAATCTATTTTAGCTATCCAAGCGAGGTAACCTCCGACTCTCCGAGTTTTTCCAAAAATTTAGCAGGGAGTGTTTGGATCACACAATTGTTCTCATCGGCTTTAGACATCTAGGGATAGTCACCTATCCTAGCCTAATTATAGAAAAAGATTTCATGGCTAAATAGTATTTTTTAATCTCCATGGGACTTGCATATTTAATCAACATGTAGCCTACTCTTTAAACAATGCAAAATTGTTGGCAAATGAATATAGCCAAGGTTAGGTTAGCTAATGGGGAAAGCGATTTCTGAGTTAACCTAACCTACAAATTTGGAATAGGCCTAGGCTATGATAGGTTTCTTGAAGTAGTGTAGCCTAACGATACTGCTTACCACAGCTGCACCAATTTGCCCCAAGTTTTATACTGTACAGTTCTGCTACATGAAAAGTGCCAGGTTTTAATCTAGTACCATTCAGTGGCAGTGCAGCAATATCATAAAGTTTCGGGTTTCAAGTTAATAGTAATGTGATCACCCCCTTTGACTAGGCTAATATAGAAAACCATTTATTTTCAATACTTATTGTGCATCAAATTGACACCTGCCCTGTCTACAGTACTATAGGCTACAGTACCAAAAACAGAAAGTCTAGTAGGCAGGTTTACTTTTATAAATGACTAAATATATGATGCTTGGACAATTATAGGTACCGCATAAAGAATGAACAATATATTTCATATAATTTATTGCAATTCTTACATACATAGCATAGGTACCCGTTATATAATATTGTATCATCTAATCACAACTCCTGTTGTATGCTTCCATATGGATAGGTCCTTAAGACTGCTTCATCAGATTTTATTCGCCCAATTAGCCTACTACCCAGGTAAGAAAATTCACGACATTACATTATACTTGCTTGTATTTTTGGCTTGGAATCCTCATTTGGTGACCATTATTATCTATCTATTTGAGGCATAGGCCTATTTCCTGAAATAAGTCTTGCAATTGACGAGGATGGGTGTGAATGGGATATGCCGTGTGTGGGCCAGTCAGCTCTGCAGACTCGTTATCTTATGTTCATTTATGGAAGTATTTCAAGTAGGCCTAGCCCAATCAGGCAGAACATGTTAGTCCCTATTTATTGCCTACTTTAGTAGGGTAGGCTGGTTAGGCCTATATTTTTTAATCCAATAGGCCTAGCCTATGTTAAAATAGTCAACGATGGCCTTTTTACCTAACCTAACAAAACATAATTATAGGCCTAGTTAAAAAGGCTGTCCAAGGTCTCTTCAATTTGGAAAAACTCCATTTATTGGTCACCAATTTTCCCATGGATTTTTTAATTTTTCCCTGTTAGTTTTCATCAATATATAGTGTTTAGAAATAATTAGAACCCTCGGCGAAACCGTTTTCCCCATTATACAACGATCTTAAGACACGCCGCCCGATAGTGGGGAGGGCTATGAAGTACAGGGAAAATGAGGGGGTAAATGCGTAAAACGGCGATACAAACGTATTCAAGCAAAACTTGGCTCGGGTTTGAAGGTATTTCAAAGGTCTAAAACCCAATATTTCGAAAACCCGAGCCAAGTTTTGGTCAAAGCTGGCTCGGATTTTGCGAGTTTGTAGACAACAAAATGACAGTAACCTCATTTAGAAATTTGGCTCAGGTTTCCCAAAATTGCAAAGCCATAAAACCCGAATTTTGGAAAACCCGAGCCATGTTTTGGCCAAAGCTGGCTCGGATTTTGCGAGTTTGTAAACAAACAAATGACAGTAACCTTATTTAGAAATTTGGCTCAGGTTTCCCAAAATTGCAAAGCCATAAAACCCGAATTTTGGAAAACCCGAGCCAGGTTTTGGCCAAAGCTGGCTCGGATTTTGCGAGTTTGTAGACAAACAAATGACAGTAACCTCATTTAGAAATTTGGCTCAGGTTTCCCGAAATTGCAAAGCCATAAAACCCGAGCCATGTTTTGGGAAAATTGTCTCTGATTTTGCGAGTTTTAAGAGTAAACAAATTACACTAACCTAATTTCGATTTTTGGCTCATGTTAAGCTATCATAGTGTTTACAAGCCTATACCCCTTTGAAAGGACATTAGCCTAACCTAACAACCTTACCTAACCTATCCTAGTATTATGGGTGGGGGCTGCCGCCCCCACACCCCCGCTATTTGCATCTTTGACAGATTGTTTGTGTATTTGTCTGTGAAAAGGGGGTAATTGTTTAGTGTATGGCCTGCTAAAGAAAATGGATTTTTGAGCACAGACTAAACCAAATGTTCACTACTGTATTTACATAGCTGGTCACTAACCTAACCTAAGGTAACCTGGGCATCCTGGGGGCTGCTGCCCCCAGACCCCCGCTGGTCTTGGGATGAAAAGTGATAAAAAACACATATCTCTTACCTCATTATTCAAAGTTTTGTATTTGGTTTAATATACACTTACCAGGTCATTTGAACAGTTATATTGCTTCTATATATCATATAATACACCATAGAATACGTTTTTAATAACTAGAAAAAAAAGAGTACTTCGATTAAACAATTACGGAAATACCTTAAAACACGAGCCAAGTTTTGCTTAAATAAATTTGTTTTCGCCGTTTTTAAACCCGCGAAAATAAGAAAGCGTAATTGCATACCATATTGAGATGTGGAGGGAGTAGGTGAGGAAGAGATGCGTCCACGTTTTCGACGAGGAGTTACGACGAGTAGTGGTTTTATTTAAAAACCAATAATGACCGCATCGCCACTGGTCTGCCGGTTCATAATAGTAACATTCGTTTGAGCAGAGTTGCAGGAAACAGAGGTAGGCAAACAACCATGGTCAGTAAAAACCTTAAGGGCTGCACTATTGTTCCTTGTAGTGTCAATAATCACTGAATGTGGGAGGGGTGAACAACCATTACAAGCGGCGTCCATGACTAAAGTGAGGAGAGACTTAAATGAAGGTGTGTAGCTGTGATTGGTTCAGTGCAATGATGTAATCAAGGTCAATAAACTCACCTGATAGGTTGCTGGTTGTATGCGTGACGGAATCTATGAGTTTAATGACGTGGTCAGAAAAAAAACCCCAATAAGAATCCAGAAGTGTCTCGTGACGTATTGCGCAGGAGTTAGGAAATGAAACTCAGTATTTCCAATGAGGATTGGCAGATGGCGTGATAGTATTACAAAAGTTGAAGGATAGAGCTCTCCAGTTCACGAAAAAATGGCGTCGCTGAAAGCCGCGCCGTCTATAAGAGAGTATTGACAACCGTTTTACGGTAGGTAGACATGTTGTTACCGTTTTTTTTAATAGGTTTTGCCGAGGGTTGAAACTAATTTTAATATGATGCTTAGAGCATATAGATTCCATATCTGTCTTCAAATATGTCAAAATAATTGGTGACCAATAAATGGAGTTATACTTTCAATTTTTACCACTTTTTCTTTCAATATCTGGGACTTGTTAACCTAGGTACCCTATTGTTGGCTATTTTAACATAGGCTAGACCTATTGGATTAAAAAATATAGGCCTAGCCTACTAACATGTTCTCCCTGATTGGGCTAGGCCTAGGCCTACTTTAAATACTTCCATAAATGAACATATATAACGAGTCTGCAGAGCTGACAGGCCCACACATGGCAGATCCCATTCACACCCATCCTCGTCAATTGCAAGACTTATTTCAGGAAATATGCCTCAAATAGAGAGATAATAATAGTCACCAAATGAGGATTCCAAGCCCAAAATACAAGCAAGTATAATGGAATGTCGTGAATTTCCTTACCCGGGTAGTAATCGGGCTAATAAAATCTGATGAAGCGATCTACAAGTTCTCAAGGCTGGCCGACATAGGCCTCAGGTGAAGGTGCCTGTACAACAGCTCATGTCAAGTTCAACATCGTCATTGAAGATATATCCAGTCTTTGGAAATGTGCTAATTGTAACCCATATTAATATATATTAATAGTTTCGTACATTATGCAATTGATTTGCATTAAAGATTGTCTACTGTAACCTTTAATTTACGAATTGAAACAATAATACAAAGAATAAAATTCAATTAGCAAACGAAGGGATCCGACGACCATCGAAGGGAAGGGTCGAAGGTCCTCTTCAGATTCCAATAATATTGGACGTAAACGGTCGCGGCGACCGTTTACGAAAGCATTCGCTAAGCCAAACAATTCCCAAAGAATGTTTCTATACTACGAATTTTGAAAGGAAGGATACCTTCGAGTGAAGGGAACGTTTGGTACTGCGGGCCTTAATATACTGAATTAAAGTTGTGGTTAGCAATCAGAAATGATGAATACAGCCTGTTCCGTTTATCTGGTGAATAGCACTCTACTCAATTTGTCTGCAGAAGCCGAAAATAAATCTAGTAATAATACATAAAACTAAGCCCCGAATTTTATAATTATAATTATAATAATATTAATAATAATAAATCTAAAAATAATAAATAATAATCACTCCAAACACCTTCCAACGAAATTAATGAAAGCATGCGATCCTACTGGGATTCGAACCTGAGTTACCATATACATATTTTAAGGGTATATAAATTACTGCAAAAAATAAACTCTCCTTACTGACGGCAGGAGTGAAAAAATGTGGGGTAAAACTCCACTTCACTTTTTGGGCGATTTTTGAATGTATTAATTATTTTTCTAGTTTCCTCCCTAGACCTCCATCAAATTATAAAAAAAAAAAAAAAAAAAAAAAAAAAAAAAAAAAAAAAAAAAAAAAAAAAAAACAAACATTAGATCCCCCTTCTACAGTAGATTAATTTGTACATTTTTCGGTAGAAAAATGTCCCGGCCGAACATTACAGGCTCGCTATCGTTTGCCAGGGAAAACAGACTCCTAAATAGCACGAAAGATCTTAAAATTGACAACGAAATGGGGCGAAAGGTGTTAAAATCGCCAAACGTCTTATAATCTCAAAACTAGTGGGGCTAAACATTAGGAAGAAGGGGGTCCAGAAAACCGGCCCATCTCCCCTTAAGCCCCCTACTGGCAAAAATGGGCGAGGGCTGGTCCTGTCCAGAGTGAGGTTTGGCATCCTCTACCCAACCTTAGCCGATCTTATGAAGCTTAGGAAGGATATATGGTATCTAAAAGGATTGGTCGAGATATTCTGTAATCTTTTAAAGGGTAGACATCCTTCCTAAGCTGAATAAACCCGCCTGCCTCTTTTGTCCTGTACTATCTTTCCTACTTCGGGAGCGGGTGGCTAGGAATCCTCCTCCCCTTGTAATATTCCCCTACTGGACGAGACAGAGAAAGGGGCAAGGAAACGCGAAATTGGTCCGGACCCTAAGAATCTATTTGTTATTAATTTCACCACAACACCTAACACATCCAATGAAATTAATGAAAGCATATATGTGATCCACCAGGATTCGAACCCGGGTTATCACACACAGATTTTTAGACACCTTAACCTTGGAACTTATGTTTCTATTCGGGTTCTGTGCCGGCTCTGCCACCCCTGCAACTATGGGGTATTGTGCCTGAGTAGGCCTATATACATACAGTACTGGCGAAATAGATACTGCGTTTAATAAGTCACGAGGGTGGGGGGATACTTTATAAAAGCTACTCAAATCGGCAGGTTCCAAATTTTTACTAAATAATTAATTCAACGGTTTATGTCAGTTACCTTGTCATAAGTGGAGACATCTTCGAGTTCAGCGAAGACCACTGGAAGACCCCCGGAATGGAGTCTGAAGGAGAGTGCGGCACTAAGTGCTTATGTCACCGGTACACTTTATCTGCAAGACAAGAAATGCATAAACACAAATATTTTCCTAGGTAAATGCATACGTTGTGTATAGTAAAATTCAATAGTTTGTCCAATAACTTTAATTATGTTTTTTACACCAACCAACTTCACATCTAAACTCAATTAATGAAATCAACAAATACTGTAATGTGGCACTCCATGGACTCGAACCTAGGGTACTCTCACCGAAATTCCGCGCACTTATGCATTACGCTATCAAGAGTTAATTACAGAAATATGGACGAGCCTACGATTTATTATGCAGTTTCGAATCCTGCATATTAATTAATAGAAGTGTGGAAAATACAAAGAGGGACATTAATTTGACATTCTTATCTTGTAAATAAAACACATGTACAGTATATAGCCTACTCTAGCTGCTAGCACATACCCATTTTTTAATTGGGGATGGCCAACTCGAGACAGAGCCCGAACAAGGACAGCACAACAAAAAACAAACACAAAATATGTAAATAAAGTAGACCTGCCGTTTTGCCCAAAATCAAAACGGCATACCCAACTCTGCGATGGGTTACCATTATCACTACTAATACCATCATTAATCACAATCACCATCATCACTACAACTGCCACAATAATGACTACTGTCATCATCACCACTACTACTCTCACCATCATCACTACTACTGTCACCATTGTCACTACCATCTTAATCACTACTATAATCATTGATACAACTATCAACCATCATTACTACTATCACCACCATCTTACAATCGTCATTACTACTGTTAACATCACTACTACTATAACCATCATTATTACTACTGTCACAAGTATTACCATCATGTATCCTACTATCACCATCATCACCATTACTATGATCATCGTCACAACTACTCACCATCATCACTAATACTCACACCATCGTCACTACTGTCATCATTATCACTACAACTATCATTACTTGTCACCATCATCACTACTATTATGACCATCACTACTACTACTAGTACGGTCACAATCATATCTACTACTGTCACCATCATATCTACTACTGTCACCATCATATCTACTACTGTCACCATCATATCTACTACTGTCATCATCATCAATACAACTACAACCATAATTACTACTATTATCACCATCAATCCCACTATTACTTCCATCACTTCTAATGCCAACTGAACTAACTTAACCTAGCAAATGCGTAGCAAGATGTTTTCACCCCCAGAACGAATGAGTTCTTAGTGTGCAAGCCCCTTCGGGGCTCACACACTAAGAACGCCATCATTGCTGGGTGGGGGGAGGTTGAGGGGCTTGGTAAAACCATATTTTGGACCTAAAATCATAACTATTGCATAAATTCAAAAAATATTTTTTGACTGACGTTCACATTCACACAACAAATGTTAGTGAAATTTGGTGAAAATCTGTCCAATGGTCTAGGAGTTTCGAGACAGACGGACGACAACAACGACGACAAGACATTTTTTTCCAGTGGTACCCACTATACGGGGGGCGATACCAAACTCTGCTTACGCAGAGTTGATAAATAAAACAAATAGTCTACGGAGAGCAATCAGACACATGCCTTCCTCACCTATGTTCAATTCAGTTGGAATTCGGGAAGTCTAGCCTTAAAGGTGAATTACGGAGGCAGAATAAAAAATATGAGTTACTCACATAAACCAAACTATATATGAATATAGTTCTCCACAAATATACCAGACACTGATAGTTAGACATAATTCATATGAAATTTTTTATAATAATAATACTCTAAAGCAAATAGGCGTATCGTCTGATGGTGTCACCAGTTACCACAACAAACATGACATGACTTAGGTCTCACAGATTCTCCCTATCCCTAGTCCCCAGTGGCGTAGCCAGAGTTTTCTCAGCAGGGGGGCACCTGGGGGGGCACCACTATCATGGGAGGGGCACCTGTTACTCAGGACCAGGTAGAGATTTCATTGGGCCCTGTTGCTGTGGGCCTCTATAAATGGATAGGCGAGCGAAGCGAGCCAATCCAGTTGGGGGGTACGGGGGCTGTTCCTGATGTATAATTTACACAGTATGTCGTATTAATCCCCTTATGAGTCTGTTTACTAGGCTAGGGCATTCTCAGCTTACGAAAATAGATTCCACAGCAGACCATACAAAATGTGTAGGCCTAAGTCCTTCCTTCAACCATCAATAGGCTATAATTTAGAAATACTTGAGTTGAGAATTAGCCGTGGGGTTCTCGGTTGGATACTCTGATAGGGATGTGGTTGACGCTCTGTATAAAAGGGTTTGGTTGATTACATCAGGCAAGGTTTACCTTGATAAAGGCTAGACTAGGCTACACACTTCGACCATTCTTACCTTGGTAGGAGATGCTTATCCTACATAGCCTAGGCTAAACACTTAGTCATTCTTACCCTGACATGAGATGCTTACATTAGAAATTTCGAAGCAGCTAGCCTAGGCCTACATTCTAAAACAGGGCTGGATCCAAGACTTTTGAAAAAAAAAAAAAGGGGGGGGGGGTGTTGAGAAGGGACTATGAGGGGTGTCGCCCCCCAGACCGTCGACGTGACTTAAACATTAGATATTCATGTTATTTTTCTAGTTAGGCCTTTTAACTCTTTGTCGATAGGCTATGCCAATACAAAACAGTTTGTAGCAGCACACTACTTCAGAAACACTAGGCTAGGCTATATCATTGATCCATACAAAAGTTATTCATGATACTAAGTATTTGTTTTTCATGTAGGCCTATGTAAATGGAGTCAGGACAATAAGGGTATACAAATAGTAATAACATAAGGGAAGAACACATAACCAGAGATGGAACAGGTACACATAATGACCGTTTGAACAGAAGAGTTGAAGCTAGGCCAAGACAAGGGGGAAGGGATGAAGTAAATGGACAAAGGCCCAGACAAGGTGGAAGGGATGAAATAAATGAACAATGGCACACAGAAATGGAGTACCAGTAATGAAAAGAGAAACGATCATAGAACCAGCCCAGTGGAGAAACTAGGATACGATCAATTAAACGCCATGCGATTTTATCTTATTATTAATTGAAATGCCACTCACCCAAGGCCATCGCCTCACAGTTAGGGACCTCATAACAGCGGGGGATCAAACTATGTCCCACAAAAACTACCTTAAACATTAGCCTACCGCTGCAGCTTAGCAGGGACCCTATAACTGTTGAAAACTGGCCCTAACTCAACCCCTAGTCTACACACCGATCGGAATCCTCACTCGGGGCACCAAAATGTGGGGGATAATATGACCAAAGGTTATCTCTTACCACACCAATCGAAATCTAAAATTAATAAACATAAATACAAATAAAGTCTGAGATCGCCTACCTTATGGCATGAACTATGGTAGCCTATCTCTCAGGATGCCCTAACTAAACATTGTATCAATGGCCATGTATATCAATGACTTCGCTATAATAGGGTCCTGGTGTAGTTTCGAAGATTCCGGCTTCGGTAGACCAGGGTTAAAGGTTCAGGACTCCGGGCCTGGTGCGGGGATTATGGTGTTGATCACGGGACACGTCTCTACCGTTCCAAAGTTTACTAGCGTCTGATCGGAACTTAAATTTCAGACTCTTAACCCGGGAGCTGCGGGGAGACTCTTAAGAGTCAGAGAAAAAAAAAATCAACTTTTGACATCGAAAAAAATATTTTTTTTTATTTATTTTTTTTTTTTTTGGCCCCTGGGCCATGCAAAATCTCAGTCCTCTACCTCCCCACTTTCCTCCTCTCCTTCAGTTATCACCTATTTTCCCTGTTATTCCCTTATTCTGAGGTATATTTTCGTGCTAACATTAGAAATCCGATTGGAGGGTGTGGTCATCACTGATAGCAAGCGAGTGCAAGAGAGAGAGAGAGAGTATCGATCGACTGTGTCTCAGTGGCCTTGGGGGAAATTGGCGGGAAAGCAGATTGCCTCACCCATACATTATACAACTCGCGGGCTATATCTCCGATTTTGACCATCCAAACGCTGTTTTCACTCGTTTTATTGTTGTTTCAGGTTAATACCTTTATAATCAACCCATAATAGGCGCATATGGATAAGTATTAATGCTATTAATGGCACAATGAATATTTTAGTGACGGAAACACCTCAAATACGTCAGCACAGGGGGACGTTTCCAATTACCCCCATGCGCACTTCAGAGGTTAAATAAACTATATTAATTCGTTACCAAGGGTTCATTCCCTCTTCACGAAATCATATAAATAATTATCAGCATTTAAATTATATAATTATAAGGGTGAACATCGTTTCACAACGATTTAGTGAACATAATATTAAGATATTAACGACCCTAAAGCAAACGGTGGATCGCGTATGCGGTCGCGGGAATATTTAAACGGATCCTCTTTACAGTTCTTCTAAACTTATTTCTACAAGGTTTTATAACTAAATTAACTTGATCAAGGTAATCTTATACAGTACGAAATTACCTAACATTAATTAATCTCTACAATATATACAATCACCGGGTTCTGGTAGGAAATTGTTCACTCTAGTGAGGTTACCCTATCGGAAGGTTGCCAACATTCCCCAGATACCGGTGTAGTCAATTTACTTCTCACAATATCTATATTACAATAATATATATAAAATACAGTACAGCACTCGCTAACGATAGTGCTATCCGGTAGGTACCTGTAAGCATAGCAAGCCTCAAGTGACCCCTATCGATAACTACCCTACAAATAACCTATACATTTATCGCACAAATAAACTAAGGAAATCGCAAAAGCAAGCAATTGATACTATCGACAATGAATGCATATAATATAAAGACAAATAATTGCAAAATATGAATTAACAACAGATTTAAACAAATAGTACTCTCAACAAGAACAATCAATTTAAACAAATCATCAATATTAATAATAGAAAAAGAAAAAAATAACAATAAATACAGACAAAAGTAAGCAGAGGTTATACAAGAAACTTCAAGTTAAAAATGCTTGATTAAAATTATTGAAGTCAAATTTTAGAATAGCCTAGTCACAATAATTGACCCTAACAAGAATTAAATTTATGGAACAATTTGCAGAGGCAAGATGAAGGACAGGAAATGTATTACAGACAAGAGCAACTCGTGAGAAGGAAAATGAAAAATGGTATAGCCAAAGAGAGTGGAATAAGCAAGGGTGGGAGAGGTAGAGAAAATGAGTAGCCTACTGGTATGGACAGAAACCCGAGTACAGATATGATGATGAAAGGAAACAAAGAAATACAAACAGAGAAGATTGCTGGTTCTATATGAGAGGTAAATGTACAAAAGGTAAATAGTGTACATATAACCAACCAATTAGACAACAAAATACAAACAATGTAAATATAAGTAATGCACCAGTACCTCAAGGAAGAGGGAGATGTAAATTTTGACAAAAGTTTCTGCTGGAATGGTGACAATTGTGAATATGAATATGTAAATTAAATAAAAACAACCAAAAGAAAGACAACTAGGTCAGCAACAGGGCAATGAGGGAAATTTTCCGAAGGACAATCGGTCAATGATATCGAAACTACTACGAAGATTAGAAGATATATGTTAAGAAGTGAAAATTATACAAGAGGACATAGAATAAATGAAAAAAAAAATAGAAGGAAAACTTTTGCAACACAGATCTAGAAAAGGATAGTCTTAAAAACAAAGAGGAAAGATAAAGGGAGAATATATGAAAATAAAAACACCCTTAGGATAATTTTTGCGAACTGTAGAAGAATATAAGAGAAAATTATAAGCTTAAGTGAAATAACGTGAAGTTAACCCAGAGATCATAGTCTTCAATGAAACTTTTCTAAAAAATAATTAAGAGGTAGAACTGAAAGGATACAAGTCGTTCAGTAACAATAGGGAGAGTAAGCAGGGTGGTGGTATTGAAATAATGGTGAAAAATGAGATTAAAAACAATACGGTGAAAGTAAGTGAAGGAGTTGAAGGAATAAAAGAAATTACAGTAAGAATAGAAACAAGAACAAGGGTGATTAATGTTATTAGTGTATATGGTAAAACTCAAGGTAGAGTACCAAATGAAATCATAAAAAGTCAGTTCAGATACCTGGAAGAACATATACAAAACATTGAAAACATGGAAGAGGACTACATACTACTGGGAGATCTGAATGCTAAAATAGGCAATGGAGTTTATGGAATATGTGGTAATACAGAAGAGAAAAATGTAGCAGGAAAAGCACTACTTGATATGATGAAACATGTGAAAGCCGAAATAATAAATACGACCCCAAAGTGTACAGGAAAGTGGACCCGTGTTAACACCAAAAATCATGAAGAAAAAGCGGTGTTGGACTATGTGATAAATAAAAATGTGTATGATGATATCAAAACTATTAATATAGACGAACAAGGACTGCACAAACTACCTAAATACAGGACAAATGATATAAAACTATCTGACCATAACACAATAATTGTCGATATGGATGATAATCTGAACCAAATTAAAAAAGTGAGGAAGTATAAGTGGAACTTTAGTAAAGTTGAAGGATGGGATAGGTATAAAAATGCTACAAACAATAATGAATTTGATGATCTAGCCTATGGCAGGAAGAAAATGTAAGTGACAATATGAGCATTGAAAGTGAGTGGAGGAAATGGAAATCAAAATTGTACAGCGTATTAAATAAAGCTTTTGGAAAAGTAAGAATTTCAAACAAAACAAAACCTGGTATTGATAAAGTTGTTAAGAAGTTAATACAAAATAAGAGAAGTATAAGAAAACAAATTAACAAGGAAGACAGCATACAGAGAAAGAGTGAACTGATTGAGGAAAGAATTAGAACAAATGATAACCCAAAACATTGAAGTAAATGAGGAAAAGAAATTGGAAGACATTGCCGAAAAACTAAATAATAAAATAAATAATATATATTATGGAAGTTGAGAAGAAAAATTCAAAGGAAACCAGTGGGCCAGTACATAAAAGATAAAGAGTGAAAAGATATGAGATCCAGAACAAAATAAGGAAAGGGTTACAGAATATTATGATGAAATATACAAAAATAACCAAGTATCAGATGGATATGAAGAGTATAATGAAATGTTGGAGTCTTATAAATGAATGTTAGAAATATAGGAGTGAAGATGAAAAATTATGTGATAAAGCGAAATTTGTAATAGCTGGGTTGAAGGGAGGTAAAGCAACAGGTCCTGATAAAATAAGTAATGACATGATAAAAAGAAGTGAGAAGAGTTTAAAAAAGTCAATAATAAGAATGATCAAAATTTAAGAAAGTGAGTATATACCTAGTGAGTGGCACAAAGCATATATTAAGAACATATATAAGGGTAAGGGACATAAACAAGACTTTTAATACCTATAGAGGAATCATACTAGGCTAAACTCCCATCTACTTAAAATGCTTGAAAAAATAATAGAATATAAAGAGCGATCGATTAGAAGATATGAGTGACTATCAGTGTGGAGCAAGGAAAGGAAAATCAGTGAGGGAACATTATTTTATTATTAGAAATTTAATAGAGGAGGCACAGGTGATTAAAAAAGAATTGACTGCTGTGTACTTAAGATATTTCTAAATGCTTTGACAAAATGGTTCTGAAAGAAGTTATGAAGGAACTCTGGCTAAAAGGAAGGATATGGAGACTAATATATAAAATAAACTCGGCAAATGTGTTGGTACCAGTAACAGAATTAGGTGAATGTAAAGAAGTGAGAGTCGATGAAATGATAAAGCAGGGTTCAGTATTAGGAGTAAAGATAAGAACCATAACTTGTTGTTGTTGTTCCCCAAGCTGCCTGGCCGAACAGTCCCAAGGCCCCGAGCAATTCCAAGGCCATAACCGAGCGCCCCCACAGAACCTTCCCTGCCGACCACAATAAAGCCTGGGTGACCGAAGCCACTCCATGGCGGGGAGCTGAGGAGGGTACGGAAACGCCCGGGAAACCAAAGCCCCACCCAGGGCCCTGTGCCCCTCAGCAATTATGAAGAGAAAGTTGAGGGGCAAGGGAAAAATGTGACTCTTTGGCTTCCAATCTTGGTAGATTGGGAGGTCAATCCACGGAAAAGACGCCGTCACTCGAGATCTAGAAAATATATAAGTTAAAGGAACAGTCAGAGTAAGCTATGGGTATGGCAGAGATCGCTCAGTTCTCACTCTGATAGACCAGCCCATCACCACCTCTTAAACCCTTAAACACAAACCTAGAAAGCTAAAACTATATGCATTAGGTTGTAGTTTTAGTTTATTGCTTAGACACAGCTTTCCAAAACATAGGCTAGAAAAATCATGGAATGCCAAGATCAGACGATTAATGAATGTGCATCATTTTGTACATAAATCTATAAATGAACAAATGAAATAAACATTAGCTTACAATCAAATTTAAAACTGTTCAGTATTACTACTGTATCCCAGAGGATTGGCTCAAAAGTGTGATAGTGAATATATATATATAGAGGATATATAGCTAGATAGAGGAAATTATATAGAACCATAACTAGATTCATTAAGTAGAATGATAAAAGATAAGGGAAACTACTGGAAAATAGGAATACAAAATAGCCCCTTAATATTTAAGGATGACATAATGGCTATAGGGAATAAGAATAATATTCAAAGCACAATCAATACCATCGAAGTATTCCAAAAACTTAAGGCTAAAAATGAATGAACAGAAATCTAAACAAACCGCACTTGTAGGAAAATGCATGACACTTTAAATAAATAGTAAAGAAATCCAAGAAAACTCATCGCATAAATACTTAGGGAAAAATCATTCAGGTAAATGGAAAACAAAAAGATGATATTGAAAACAGAATAAACAAGACAAAAGTAGCAGCAAATGAGTGTATATACATATTAAGTAAAAGATAAATGAAGAAAAACAGAATAAAAGTGGGAATTAAGCTAGGCCTATATGACACTTGTGTAACGCCTTTGATACTGTTTGGGGCAGAAGTTTGGGAAAAACTAACCGAAAATAAATAAATAACATCCAAACACAGTACTGTATCTAACTAAGCTGTTTAAAGTCCCCAGAACGACCCCAAAATGTGCCCTACTCCATGAAATTAAGGGAATAAAAACTGAACATAAAATAAACCAAAGAAAGATTGAATATTACATTAATTTGAATAACCGAGACAATGAAGCAATTGAGGTTAAAATTAAAACAAACAGTGAAGACAATGAAAGAAATTTCAAAAAAGACATTTGTAATCTTAAAGAAAAATACAATAACTGAAAATCTTGAAAGAATGAGTGAAATCTAAGCTAAGCAATTGATTAAAGATAAAGTGCAAATCAAAAATAGGGAAGAGATAATAGAAGGTATGAGAAGTGGAAGTAAAACTAGAGAAGCTGTTGAACAAGACCTCAAGTAATTATATTGAAGACTTAAGCTTTGAAAATGCCAGAACATTTGTTATGACAAGGACAAGAATGATAGAAGTAGGCCTAAAAGAAAACTTAAAAAACAAATATGAACCTAACCTATTGTACGATATTTGTCAAAATTAAAATTAAAATCAAATGCACCTGTTCAACTGTGAATCATACGAAGACTTATACAAAGATCTGAGAGGCAGGGACAACTTGAGGGAAATATTTGAACATGAATAAAAAAAGGGTAGCAGAGATTATAAGAACAGTTCTAAAAAGGAGAGAGACTATCGTTAATTTGAGAAAAGAAATATATAAGTAGCCTAATATGAAAATGTTTAACCAATAACAATAAGGAAACTGCCATTGTTCATAGACGAACTCTTGGATGGTTGAGTGCGCCAAAAACACCCCTAACACACAATAGGCCTAATACCCCAACTGAAAAATATGAGAGGGGCGTACACCCCCCACCTAAATCCGGCCCTGTAAAACTATTAATTATCTTTGTGTAGTGACTTGACTAGGCCTAGTTTAAACTACTGAATACAGCGGGTAAACCAATAGGAAGAGGTAACCACCTTTGAGATGATAGGATAAGATTGAGTTAGCCTAGGCCTAGTTAATATTAGATTAAACCAATAGATACTCTTAACTTACAACTTTAAAATATTTTGGGTTAGCATAGCCTAATGGTATTCCAAACCTCCTAGGATAGCCTAGCCTAGCCTATATCCTGTAGATATTAGAACTGCCACTGGAAGAATAATTGTCAGTCTAAGTAAATTTTAAAATTTTAATTTTAATGTTCAACCAGAACTAAGCCTATGCCTAGGCTATAGTCCTATAGGCCTACACATGAGCTAATATAGTATTACAGAATTTAATTAGGTAAAATGGTAAAATTAGTTCTAGGTTATGTTAATATCTGGCCTACTAAATGGATTGGGAAAGACTATTATTCAACTAGATATGTCACGTAGGCCTAGGCCTATTTGGGTATAAACTAGCAGCATTCCAGTTTCTACGGTTCTTGCATTCGTGTTTACAGACCGTGGGCTCACTCTGAAAGTTCAGAGCAAGTCACACCTCTCTGCCTCTCTGTTCGTCCATTTGAATTCCAACAGTGCCATCTTGAAAAGTTTGAAAGAGGATTTTAGGCCTAAACTGCAACATAGGCCTATATAGGCTACCCACTTCTCATGTATCCAACACAAACTCTATATTTGCCCCAGTTGTAGTTATTATACAGATAAACACTTCCTTAATGTTGTGGGGAATTATTAACGTAACTAACCTATTAAATTGCTGGATCACTAGCGCGGCGTCCTACCTCCTCGGTGTTACCGTGCCAACTGATATATGCGAGTGTCTCAGGCTCCCGCCTCCCAGTTTTGAAGTTCGGAGTGCTCCGTTCCTTTCAAAGGATTCAAATCAAACTTTGAGAGTTTATGTTCTACCAGAACTAAGCCTATGCCTAGGCCCGCAGGGGTCGGCAACCTTTCGACCATGATGTGCCTACATTATATTAATTAATGCCAATTTATTTACTACCCTGCGTGCCAGGTTCGAAAAAAAAGTGAGATTTCACTGTATGTGGCAACACTGCAGCCGAACAAATCACCAACGGCTTGAAGGAACGTGGTGTACTCTTCTACAACCAACCTCACTTCTTCACGACCAATTGTCGTTGTTAGCCTATTCAATGTACAGGTATAATTTATAAGAATTAGTTAGAATCGTGCATTAAACAATAACAAAATGTTCATTAAATTATAATCTCTCTCTCTCATCATTATTTTTTTTTCATTGAATTTGTTCCATCAAATGTCTGCGTGCCATAGACAAGCACCATTAGTGCCAAGCCTGGCACTCGTGCCTAAGCAGGGTGTCAATCCACAAAATATGAATTGTGTTATCATTATGGTTTATTATTTTGTTATCATTATAGCACGACGGAGCGATGAAGACGCGAGCTCTAGGGGGGCCGGGGTCATGCCCCCCCGGAAATTTTGTGAGAATTTAGGTGTCTAAAACAGCATTTCCTGCAATCTAAAAGCAATCCAGATGAAAAATAGGCTATGCCAAAATTGTGTCAATTTACCTCTTTTGTTTCTTAAAAAAAAGGTGTGGAGTTTCTGTTATCATTATACAAAAAGTTCATTTCCGTTATCACTCAAAAAAACAGCGTCGTTTGACACCCTGTGCAGCCTAAGGTTGCTGACCCCTGCCCGGGCCTAGGCTATAATCCTATACACAGTAGGAGCTAATATAGTAATACAGAATTTAATTAGGTAAAATGGTAAAATTAGTTCTAGGTTATGTTAATATCTGGCCTACTAAATGGATTGGGGAAGGCTTTATTATTAAACTAGATATGTCACGTAGGCCTAGGCCTATTTGGGTATAAACTAGCACCATTCCAGTTTCTACGGTTCTTGCATTCGTGTTTACAGACCGTGGGCTCACTCTGAAAGTTCAGAGCAAGTCCCACCTCTCTGCCTCTCTTTTCGTCCAACATTTGAATTCCAACAGTGCCATCTTGAAGTTTGAAAGAGGATTTTAGGCCTAAACTGCAACATAGGCCTATATAGGCTACCCACTTCTCATGTATCCAACACAAACTCTATATTTGCCCCAGTTGTAGTTATTATACAGATAAACACTTCCTTAATGTTGTGGGGAATTATTAACGTAACTAACCTATTAAATTGCTGGATCACTAGCGCGGCGTCCTACCTCCTCGGTGTTACCGTGCCAACTGATATATGCGAGTGTCTCAGGCTCCCGCCTCCCAGTTTTGAAGTTCGGAGTGCTCCGTTCCTTTCAAAGGATTCAAATCAAACTTTGAGAGTTCATGTTCTACCAGAACTAAGCCTATGCCTAGGCCCGCAGGGGTCGGCAACCTTTCGACCATGATGTGCCTACATTATATTAATTAATGCCAATTTATTTACTACCCTGCGTGCCAGGTTCGAAAAAAAATGAGATTTCCCTGTATGTGGCACCACTGCAGCCGAACAAATCACCAACGGCTTGAAGGAACGTGGTGTACTCTTCTACAACCAACCTCACTTCTTCACGACCAATTGTCGTTGTTAGCCTATTCAATGTACAGGTATAATTTATAAGAATTAGTTAGAATCGTGCATTAAACAATAACAAAATGTTCATTAAATTATAATCTCTCTCATCATTATTTTTTTTTCATTGAATTTGTTCCATCAAATGTCTGCGTGCCATAGACAAGCACCATTAGTGCCAAGCCTGGCACTCGTGCCTGACGCAGCAGCCTAAGGTTGCTGACCCCTGCCCGGGCCTAGGCTATAATCCTATACACAGTAGGAGCTAATATAGTAATACAGAATTTAATTAGGTAAAATGGTAAAATTAGTTCTAGGTTATGTTAATATCTGGCCTACTAAATGGATTGGGGAAGGCTTTATTATTAAACTAGATATGTCACGTAGGCCTAGGCCTATTTGGGTATAAACTAGCACCATTCCAGTTTCTACGGTTCTTGCATTCGTGTTTACAGACCGTGGGCTCACTCTGAAAGTTCAGAGCAAGTCCCACCTCTCTGCCTCTCTTTTCGTCCAACATTTGAATTCCAACAGTGCCATCTTGAAGTTTGAAAGAGGATTTTAGGCCTAAACTGCAACATATATAGGCTACCCACTTCTCATGTATCCAACACAAACTCTATATTTGCCCCAGTTGTAGTTATTATACCGATATACACGGACTTAATGCTGTGGGGAATTATTAACGTAACTAACCTATTAAATTACTGGATCACTAGCGCGGCGTCCTATCTCCTCTGTGTTACCGTGCCAACTGATATCAGGGGCCTCAGGGCTTCCACAGTGGGGCCCGGCCGCGGCGCCGCGCAGTGTTGCCACTTTCCAAGATAGGACTTCCCACGTTTTTAAAAAAATTTCCCCACAAATTCCCATAAAAAAAAATCAGTGTCCCACAACTTTTCCCACAAAATTATTTATACATAATGTTTTTATATATATACTTCCTAAAGCATATGTGGAAGCTTCAGGCATGCATTAATCTTCCAGGGTTACTGGTTCCTCCTCCTGGTCCTCCACATCGTCATCATCAGTACCGGTATCCTTGGCGTTGTAATTCCTTAGCATATCAACAGTTGGCTCGGGAGTTCAGCTTAGGGCTCTTGTTAGGCCACGGTGTCCGGGATGCGGATGTGTGTTCTCGGCTCTGTCGTGCCTTATGTGTCTTCCTCTTGGCGACTCATGTTGCCGACATAGTATAGGGTCCCACTGACGGTTAGTCAGTATAATGGAGCTAGACTGGCGAAGGATGGTAACTCTCCCTAGCTCCACAACCGTACGGTATGAGCCAGCCACCAGCTTGCTTTCGCGATTGAATCACGTTAGCTATGGTTTGCACACACACTCACACACACATCAAGATATTGTTGGCAGGCAAATAAAAAGGCTTAATTTGCCAAGCAACATTAATACAATTATATTCACAGAAGCTATGGCGTTATTTTAAAGATCGAATATTTTCTCTGAACATTCCCACAAATGTCTTCCCCCCCCCCCATGACGCCTCCCACGTAGCCTCATTTCTCCCAGATTTGTGGGAAAATCCCATGAAGTGGCAACACGAATCCACACGTAAAAAGTCTTCTTCCTTAGATACTTGTCCAAATTTCCTTAGATTTCCTCAGATTCCTCTGCGAATTTCCTTGAAATTTTCCTTAAAAGATAGTCCTTTATAATATGATTTGATGCCTATGTTACCAATAATATTATTTTGTTTGTTTAAATATCCTTGCTATACCAAACCACGACTAAGGTTTGAGGATTTAGTAAAGTTTTCCAAAATATTCTTTTTGTGCAGAGCGCTTGATAGCATACATACCTCATATTGAGCAGTTTATGAAGGCCTACAGCTTTTTCATAGCTAATACTCTTGAAAATAAAACTGTTGCATTAACGAAATACATGCAATGAAAATATTGTTTTTCAGAGTTCTTCCTAATTTGAAGACTTATTACTGTTGCATAGTTTGTGTTGTGCCAACTGCCAAGGTAGCCTATATCAAGGAAAAAATTAAATGCAATGCAATTGTTTTTATTAAACGATAGAACACAAAGGGAAGTACATGGAAACTAATAATAATTAACAATATATTTGTTAGGGAGGAATAATCTTTGACTTACATCACTTGAGGTAATAATAAATAATAAATATTATATATATATATATATATATATATATATATATATATATAGTAAACAGCTGCTTCCTTAAACATCTTGTTCATAACAAGAATATTTTGCAGTAATTGATTTTAAGGCAAAATGTTGCTCAATTTAGTAATGATTACTGAATAAATAAGTGCCTTAACTTTAATGTGACAAAAAGTAATCAGAAATACAGGATAATATCAACATAAGTAGCATTAAATTTGAACTATACATTATATAATGGAAATCATAAGTTATTATAAAATGGCTTCTCCTAATACCTTGATTTAAAGTAGTAAATTAATGGGTTTAATGCAATAATTCTTCATTTTACTGTGGCCTACTTTATTCTGTCTGTTTGGTGACTGAGTTACTGAGTTCTTAAGGATTCTACAAATTTCTTTCGAAGATCGGCTGATCCTTCATTGTCAGCATTGGAGCGCATTATAGAATAAAGACTTAGCATTTCCTTTGTTGGTTCTAAAAAAATGTGCCGCTTGATTTTTACTGCCTTTTTGCTGAAAGGCAAGCCTGGTAGTTAATAACCCAAGCAAGGACTCAGGCTTCAAGGCAGTTCTGTGTTAATTTGTTATTAATTTCAGCTGACTAAAGATTCGTTCTACGGAGGCATTGGAAAATGGGAATGAAAGTAAGACTCCAACAAGTTTACTAAGATTTGGGAATTTAGGATCTCCCTCTGAATTTCTTGCATCAAAGGTAACCTTCCAAAACTTTGTGAGATCCATGTTAACATCGGTCACCAAACAGCCTGTTCTCTCCACTCAAGATCAGCAGCTTGACAATCAACAATATCCTTCATGTAGGGTAACTTACTTATTACTGGTGCTAGGGTAGCTTTAGTAAGGTTTATGGCCACTTTTGGAGATAGACAGGATAGAAAGTCAAACTTGTCGATATCATCAAACCTTGTTCAAATTTGTGAGACATTCAACAAGGAAATTTCTGCAATCTTTTAAAAAAGTTTCAACATTGCTGTCTTCACTACCAAAATTATGTGAAATGTCTTGAATGGAGGTAGGCCTACTTGCTGCGATACCAATGTAAACTTGCTTGAGAGGAACATAATATTCTTGGTCATTTGAGTTACTTTTTAAAGTTTTACTTTTTATTATATTACACATTCAAATTTGAAATATATTTCTAAATTCCTCATAATTTCTGATTTTCCTTGCTAGTTTTGCCAGATTTCCTGAGAATTTCCTTAAAATTGGCATTTCCTTAAACTTGTCCTTAAAAGATCCAGATTTCCTGAAATAAGGATGATTTCCTTGAATGTGGAAACTCTGACTGATATATGCGACAGTGTCTCAGCCTCTCGCCTCCCAGTTTTGAAGTTCTGAGTGCTCAGTTCCTTTCAAAAGATTCAAATCAAACTTTGAGAGTTCAAGTTACTTCAACCTCTGCAATTGTCGTTGAGTTAGCTGTGGGCAGAAAACTAATTTTGGAGAGGTAATTTTATAAGAGTGAGAGAACTTTCTTATTGCTAATCTGGCAACCTCTGCGTCATAAATGCGTGAAAGGGTTAAAGCTCCCTATCGTTCTTGATCCCACTATAGCACTTGGCAGCCTATTCCACCTATCCACAACTGTTATCAAACCAATATTTGCCTATATCTTTCTTGAAACGAAATGTATCTTCTTTAATACCTTGCATTTGGCAATGTTAAACTTCATCTGCCAATTTACTGACTATTCGTGTAAGGTATCTAGATCCCTTTGGAGGCACTATATCTCTATCTGAACCAATTTTTCTCCCCATTTTGGTATAGTCTGCAAATTTACTTATCCTACTAGTTATACTTAAATAAAGGTCATTTATGTATATAACAAACTACAGAGTACCTAATACAGATCCCTGAGACCACTTTTGACTGCTCCCCATGCTGACTTGGTACCATTTATGCAGACTTTCTGCTTCCTACCAATTAGCCATGACTTAATCCATCCCAACAACGCCCCACCTATTCCATGCGCCTCAACCTTTCTCATCAATCTCTCATGGGGGACTGTCTAAAGCTTTACTGAAATCTAAATATATTATATCATATGACTTGTCATTATCTGCTGCTTCATATACATCTGAGAAAAAAACTAAGCAAATTAGTAAGGCAAGAACGTCCCACAGTGAATCCATGCTGAGAAGAATTTAATAAATTAAATGTTCAAGTAGTTTCTAATTTTACTAGCAATAATTGACTAGTAGCTTTCCTAGGATTGATTTAAGACTAATGGGACGGTAATTGGATGCTATTGATTTATCACCTTTTTTGAAGATCGGAACTACGTTTGCAAGCTTCCAAGCTTCTGGAACTATACCAGTCTCTAATGACTTGTTAAATAGAAATGTTAATGGGTAACTTAACTCCTCTCTGCATTCTTTTAATACTCTAGCATATAACTCATCAGGACCAGGCGATTTATGAAGTTTGTCTGTCAAGTTCTATAAGCACATAATTTCTACTTATAGTAACCGTACTTAACATATTTTCTATACTATCGCTATATACCTTACGGACTTCTGGAAACTGTGCCAAATTTTCATTGGTGAAAACTGAAAGAAATTTACTATTTAATGTACTGCACATTTCTAAATAATGTGCAGTCATTTCTCCTATCGAAGGTTTAAGGAGACCAATTACATCTCTAACCTTTGATTTATATAGTTGGTAAAAAGCTTTAAGATTATTTTTTGAGTCATTGGCAACCTTAATTTCATAATTTTGTTCTTTCCTAATATCCCTTTTTACCCGTCTTGATAGATTCTGATAGTAAGCAAGTAGGTGCATTTCGCCTTTCTTAATTTTGCTCTGGAGTTAACAGCGCCGTACCGTGCACTGCGACAGTCTGAAAGTCGATGCGTCTTAAAAGGGCCGAACTATACATTCCTAAAAAGTAACAAATAAAAAGAAACTTATATTAGTTTGTACAGATTTTTTATAATTAAATTTATGGTAAAGTAAATTTATATAATTTAACAAAATAAGTGCAGCCACAGCACCAACAAATATTCCATGGCTCACCCAGGAGGTTTTTGTCAAGAGCCTCGCTTTTTTTAACGTGGTTCGATGATTTAGAACAATCACCCCTAGTCCACGTCCCTCCAGTCTGTGGTGGCTGTTCAGACTGTCATTGGGAACTTTAACAGATCTCCCACATAAGTCTGGCAGTTCCCCCCATCCCCCTCTAATTCTAACAACTGCAGTGCCTCCATCTCTCGCTAAATTGGACAACGTATGTGCCCTTCCATCTCTCTCCCGCTACATCTGGTGACCGATGTGACTTTCCAGCTCTCTCACCCACTAAATTTGGCAACTTATGTACCCTCCCAGTTGGCGCGCCCTTTCCCACTGCAGTGCCTCCCAATCTCTCCCGCTAAATTGGGCAACATATATGCACTCCCATCCATCTCTTGCTATATCTGCCAAAATATGTGCCCTCTCAGCTCTCCCGCTAAATCAGCCAACTGATGTGCCCTTCAATCTCTCTCGCTAAATTGGGCAACGCGATGTGCCTTCCATCTCTCCCCCCGCTAAATTTGGCAACGGATGTGCCCTCCCAGCTCTCTCGCTATATCTGCGAACTGATGTGCCCTCTCCTCTACCGCTAAATCAGCCAACTGATGCGCCCTTCCATCTCTCGCTAAATTTTGCAACGCGATGTACCTTCCCAGCTCTCTCCCGCTAAATCAGCCAACTCTTGTGCCCTTCCAGCACTCTCTAAATCAGACAACGGATGTGCCCTCCCATCTTTCCCCCACTAAATCTGGCGACAGATGTGCCCTTCCAGCACTCACTAAATTGGGCAGTTCTGTGCACTCTCAACTCACTCTCTTCCCCCGCTCCAGTGCCTCCAATCTCTCCCCTAAATCGGCCAAAGGATGTGCCCTCCCAGCTCTCGCTAAATCTAGCAACGGATGTGCCCTCTCATCTCTCTCCAACTAAATCTGGCAACGGATGTACCCTCCCATCGCTCTCGCTAAATCTGGCAACCACCTCCCTATAAATTGGGCAATGTATGTGCTCTCTCTCTTCCCTGCTAAATCTGGCAACGGATGTGCACCTCACTGGTAACTGCCGTGTCCTCGCATTCTGGCACTCTTCAAATGCAGGGTAAATAATTGAAGCTTGGCATCTGTGAAAGAAAAAATAATTAGTGGACGTTCATGGCAACATTTTAGTACATCCTAACTAGCTGTGCACCCTAACAGAAAGAGACAGGCAATAATAAAGTGGGAAAGAAGAGTAATGCTCGTAGTATGAGATAGAGGGGGGAAATTCAGACTCCAACCTTGACAAGTCCATTATGACCCGTTGTGTGCTGTAGTAGAGCGAAGACGGTCTTGTGTAGCTGGTGGGAGTAGGAATTCTCGTAGTGGTGTCCTTTTAAGCTGTGGTGGAGCAGAAGATTGAAGGGCGAAGTCCCACGAACAGAATGAGTGTAGAATTTGCTAGTTTTAAACATTTGTTTTTCGTTATCAAGTAGCCTAGTCATCCCAGTGCATCCCTTTTTAGGCATACAATACAATAATACATACGCAGATAGTTTCCAATATTTCCCCGTTCGACATTTTCGTAATTTTCGTTCGATACGCTTCGCAATGGGCCGATACGAGTGCCCAGTTACAATACCAATACATAGGCCTTCAGAGTGGACGGACCTTTTAGTTTCTCTTTCAAGAGTTAGGATACAAAAAATATACTAGTTTTACTAGTATAATTAAGTTAGATTTCAATTTTAAGGTCGCCAACTCTTGAGAATCTACTGAAGAGACCACTGGGATTAGGCTACATTTAAGCTTTAAAACCAAGTCAGTTTTGAAAATTATGAATTTGAAAAAACCCAACTTAATACCAGCAAGTTCATCCTCCTTACCTGTAAAGAAAAAGAAAAGAATTAGAAACCAAATTAAATTAATTGATCAAACCTAGCTTACACTTGTGGACGTAATAACTATGCTAAATATTAACTGTATCCACCATAATCTTTATCCCTGTCCGTATTAGGACTTTATTCAGGCTCTGACTATTCAGATTAGGAAGGCCCTCTAAAAATCTGTACGCATTAACTTTACTTAAATTTCTTCAAGCTATAAAAGTCCATGGTTACCCAGCCTAAAATAAATTTGACTCTTATACTGAAAGGAGTAAAGTACAACGTGCCATATAAATTATTTACAGAGTATTACGGCCAGATGATTACTAGTCTATTTAAATTTAATTTATAAGGAGGGTTATATGAACTATTGTTTCCACCTCTTATCCTCTAAATTTAAAAATATGAAATTCCCAGATTCCAATATTCTATCAACGTGAAGATAAATCTTCCTAAAATTACGATGTAATTTAAAATGTACTTTAACTCCCTTACCAGACTAAATAATAGCCTACTCCTTACCTGTTTAGCATCCATGTGGGTAGCTGTGACTTGTGGCCTTAACAAAAAAAAAAGTCTAGGCATAGGCCTAAGTCTTCTGAGCTTTATGTTAATCATTTTAATTTCATTCATATCGATTGCAGTGCCACATATGGTTGTTGTTCCCTAAGCTGCCTGGCCGAACAGCCCCGATAGACTGATAGGCCTATATACAGTGAAAAGCCTTTTGACATTTAAATTTCTAGCCAACTTCGGTACAATTTACGTACAATTTCACGGTAATTAAGAGAAACTTCAAATCTGGTAAAGTAAAATAAATCTCAATGGAATTTCTTATTTCTCCAAAGTCACTTTTGTAGGCTATAGTGTAGGTCTGCTCTAGTAGTTGACTAGTTGTCCTAGTTACAAACTCCAGTTTCACGTCTGGCCTCCCTGTGTCTCAGTAATCCAGCTAGTTCTTCCAAACACTACCTATTAATTTAACTGAACTAAAGTACACTACTTTCAAATACACCAACACAATTTGCGCGGTCAGTTTAAACTTCGTGGGAGACTTCGATTAAGTTTGCCTAATTAAATACTTCATCCCAACTACTATACAATATTACTCTCGGGAACCTTTTCTATAACTCTTAGATACAGTTCCACCTTTCACTTTTCCTTTTTGAAAGACTTCACTCTATACCCTCCGAGAACCCTCCTGTCTAGACACCCCCTACCTACCGATTTTGCATTTTAGGACTGCAAGTTTTCTCTGCATCAAACTTTCCTGTTTATAAATTTTGTAACTTATTCAAACTTTAAATGCACAAACAAACTACTACATTAATTTCGTAAAGTCTAGACAAAATACCCACTGACAATGCCAGAGTACAATGTCAACCACCCTTCCATGACTGGCCTATTAGAAACGTTTCCGTAAATAGCATTTCATTAATTTACAAACTTCCTCTGCCTGGTGTGTTAAGGTCTACACAAATGGAAATAATGATTGCTTGGCTGTAGTTTTATAGTTATTAACCAAAGTACAATAACCGACACTGCCTCGCTTTGGTTGTTACTTGCCAAATTCAGAGTCACTCCTATTTTATGAACCAACATTGAAATTACAAGATTTCTGCGAGCGTTCGACTCTTATACCGATCTGGACTCCTCTTAGAGATACTAGGCGTAACTAGGGTAATAGGGTCTTTAAGACACTTTTTTTCTGGTTAAACCATGATATAGCCAAGACAAATAGGTCCTTCTGTAAGACTGTCACTCACCTATTGTATGCATTCGTTCAATCTAAAAATATATTAATTTTGAACCAAATAGCCTATCTGGAACAATATCTGCCAACGATCATCACTTAGACGATAGAACAGTTCGTTACAGACACCATGCAATTAGTTATTTATAGAACAAAGATTATGAAATACTGGGGGTAAATAGAACCCTAATGAGTGGTTGGTATGAATTTTTTGGTCACTGCATTATGGTGGTTGTGACGCCTGCAGCTCAGAACGCCACGTGGGCTCAGCCACTCGCTAGCACTCGCCGGGGCAAGGTATTTGGCTAGTCTATCTACAATGTTGTTCTTTCTTTCATAGTGTTCGTGTTGTTACAGAGTCCCGTGGAGGTCTTAGTTTGTGACAACGGGAAGCATTTTATATCATGAGTTGAACATAGGATGCATTGTATATAGTTAAGGAGAGAGAATAATATAGACAGTGGGGTGGTAGTGTATACATGTGCTGCCTCCCCTCGCTTGGTAGGCTCGCGCGCGGGCCTTCTCGCGCCTCTTGATTGGCTGGTGGTTCCTGGCGCCTCCTGCAGCCCGGTGACGTAGCGGCCTGTGATTGGCTGACCACCATGCCTTTGTGTGTGATTCTGGAGGGGTCCCGAGGAGTCAGACAGTCTCAGGTTCTCATTCTTCCACTCCATTTAATATCATAACTTCCTTTGGTTCTGCAAGATTTCATATATCGGTCATCGTATTATATGCTAAAGCTCTCAGATAACCCATGTTTAGTTAGGCATTTTGGAAGGGTTGCCATTTTTGTCTGTAGAGGTTTGACACACTCACGGTGTCTCCCTTCCTGTATCGTGGTGGTCTGCTGGGGGATTTAATGCTAGACTGGGATAAGGCTACTGGTGTTGTGATTTCCATGTGTACTAAGTTTTGTTGAACCTGTACAATGGCAACGGAGACGTGGGAAGCCTAGGTAGTCTTTCTGACTGTGCACCTTGTAAGTTTAGCGCTGTGTTGCGAGTGAGGGTTTTTGCCTCTTGCCACCCAACACTGTGCTAACTCGTTTGCTTCGACTTTGAGAGGGTCGCCAGGAGAGAACCAGATACTAGCGATCTGAATCTCTCAAGAGAGCACCCCGTCAAATAACGTAATTTGGCCGCACAGCCTTAAGGACTTCGCTAGGCTACGAGCCGCTTGCTCAGCCATTGTTTCCTAGCCTACTATATCCCAGCTAGACTTTATTCGCCTAGCAGACACCAGATTTAGATTATAAACTCTTTCTGTTATGTATGCATTATTATTCACGGCATTTATTAGTCTAGGTTGTTGTTGAGTTGCACAACCCTAGTAGGCCGTTTCGTTGATGAGGAAGTACTTCTTTTGCTGTTTGAGTTCCTACTATTGCGCAGTTATTATTCCCGTGCCAGTTAACCCTCTATGTCTTTAAAATTGTCATATCCTGTTCCTGCTTTATACTACAGTTCAAAATCCGATACGATCATCTTACCCCAGCATCAGACTTTCTTCAGAAGATTCCTGCTCGATGCTTTGGGACTTTCGTTCACTTTTAGTATAGGAGTGACCGTTCATTATTGTTTAGAGTAACTTTAAATATACTTTCTTCTAGTTTGCATTAAATCATTTGAGTGATTTAATTAAGATTTCTATCTTTTCCTAGTAAACCTTATTACCGTAATTGTATGTTGTTGTGATCAGGCTGTATCAGAGATCAGCCTGTAGTAGTAGTGCACTTATACCGAGTTATAGTACCCCGTTATCGCAGATTTAACTCTGGAGGGTATAGGTGTTTTTGTGCGCCGGCATTATAAGTTCAGGGTTTGGATCTAGTGTTACCGTTGTGGCTGTGTGCTTTCCTAGTCCAATGATTAAGAGCCCTTGTTTTATACGAGCCCCGGTCGTAACAAGGTCAAGGATTGCGGATCATGGCTACATTACATCCTGGACACTCGCGTGTGAATCTGCAAGACCCGGGATCGAATCCCTGCCACGACGGACATTTAGTGGGTGTGGTAGTACGTCCTAGCATGTTTCACATGCTCGCACCCAGTCAGGGAACATCCTGACGACGTATACAGACTAAACACACAAAGCCACTCAAACAGCTTCCTCTCTCTACACGCTTGAGAAATAGGAAAAGTAGAATGTTAATAAGAGGTGCCGTTGTAAAGGCTTATCCCTCAATACTTCATCTGATCTGAAGCCTAGATTTTAACGACATTCACTAACTTTCAAAAGCAGATCATAGAATTTCCTTAGTGATAACTATTGCAAGAGGTACATATTTTAGAGAAGTAATAATGGGCTAAAACTTAAACTGCTGAATTTTATAATTATATTTACTACATACATTGTATCGACTCAACCGAATCTGCATTTAAATCAGTAGGCTATAAATCCGTTACTGGGGTAGGCAACCTTTTGATTAATAGGCTAGTCTAGTTTTATATTCCCTAAATTACCAGTGACAATTTAAACTTTTATACCAATGCACTAATTTTAATTATCAAGTACTTAATACCGAATAAGACTTTATAGTCTTTAATAGTTTAGAATAATCAGTAAATGCTTATTAATTTAATACTTTAAATAATGAAGTACACTAATTTTGATCAGCTGCTGCAGTATACTGGTAAGCGGTATTAATTAAGTGGCTTTTCCCAAAAGAGGAATTTTAAACTTATTGTAGTTAGTTTCGAACTAATATTGCCTTCATTTATCATGCTTTGTTAATCAGGTTAATGGTTAGTAAGTGTTAAAAGAAGTTAGAGATTAGCGATAGAAATTAAGGCAGCATTTGTTCGAAACTTAAATTATTTAATTTTAATGTTACCACAGGCCACTTTGAATAATCTTACCGGCTAAACTAGTATACCCAACAGCGTTAAGGTGGTGATGGGCTGGTCTATCAGAGTGAGAGCTGAGCAATCTCTGCCATACCCATAGCTTACTCTGACTTTTCCTTTAACTTATATATTTTCTAGATATCAAGTGACTGCGTCTCTTCCGTGGATTTACCTCCCAATCTACCAAGATTGGAAGCCAAAGCGTCACATTTTTCCCTTGCCCCTCAACTTTCTCTTCATAATTGCTGAGGAGCACAGGGCCCTGGGTGGGGCTTTGGTTTCCCGGGCGTTTCCGCACCCTCCTCAGCCCCCCCGCCATGGAGTGGCTTCGGTCACCCAGGCTTTATTGTGGTCGGCGGGGAGGGTTCTGTGGGGGCACTCGGTTATGGCCTTGGAATTGCTTGGGGCCTTGGGGCTGTTCGGCCAGGCAGCTTGGGGAACAACAACAGCGTTAATGGGGGGGGGTAGGGAGATAGCTAGATTTGGTTTTTGTAAGTTTTCTCCAACTTCAATCAAGCTTAAAAATCCAAGATCCCATCTTTATAAATTATATAATAGCCTAGAAATATATCCCGGCCGAAGGCCGATTCCTCCTATGTTACAGGCTCTCTATCGCTCGCCAGGAAAAATAAATTTAAAAATTAAACCAAGTCTTTACAAGGATAGAACTGGTCGGAAAGCTTTAAATCGACAATTTAATGGGGGGGGGGGGGGAGATTGGTAGATATTTTTTTCTCCAAAGGCTTCAATCAAGCTTAAAAATCCAAACTATAAATCAGTCCGCAGAGATACATCCCGGCCGAAGGCCGATTCCTTCTATATTACAGGCTCGCTATCGCTCGCCAGGGGGGTATTGGTATAGGTGTTCAGTATTCGCCAAAGACTTCAATACAGCTTAAAAATCCAAAATCCCCTTCTAGATAAATTATATTGGTCTAGAAATATATCCCGGCCGAAGGCGGATTCCTCCTGTTACAGGCTTGCTATCGCTCGCCAGGGGGGATATTAGATAAATTATATTAGTCTAGAAATATATCTCGGCCGAAGGCCGATTTCTCCTATATTACAGGCTCGCTATCGCTCGCCAGGGGGGTATTAAATAAATTATATTAGTCTAGAAATATATCCCGGCCGAAGGCCGATTCCTTCTATATTACAGGCTCGCTATCGCTCGCCAGGGGGGTATTGTTTTTTTTCTTTTCTCCAAAGACTTCAATCAAGCTAAAACATCCAAGATCCCCATCTAGATAAATTATATATTAGTCTGTCGAAATATATCCCGGCTGAAGGCCGATTCCTCCTATATTACAAGCTCGCTATCGCTCGCCAGGAAAAATATATTTTAAAAATTGAACTAAAAAGTCTTTACAAAGACAACTGAGCCGAAAGTGCTTTAAATCGACAAACTAATTGAGTGAGTTATAATTTAAAAATTAATGGGGCTAAACATGAGGGAGAAGGGGGTCCAGAATACCATCCATCCCTCAATAACGCATCGCAATTCAGACTTTACTAAACTATAAATGCTTTACCTAGTGTTAGTGCCCAGTACGAAGTCTGGGTTTACCAATGACCAGATTGATTTAATATGCACGTAAAGGCAAAGCAGTAGTTTGTCAATTATTTATCATTTAATAAGTTATATCCACCAACCAACTCTACTCCTAAACTCTATTAATGAAATTAACAAACATGTGGCAGTCCAGGGATTCGAACCTAGAATGCTCACACCGAAAACAACACACTTAGGCCTATGCATTGCACCACGAAGACAGGAGTATTACAGAATACTATTTTGTACAAAACTTAAAACCAGTTTGGAAAATTATTTATTTTTGGCAAGTTCTCTAATAATATGGCCTATGCAGCGTAGATACTTTTAAGTTTTAAAATTGTCTAAACTAATTTTACGATAGTACATTAATCATTTACTTTAAAAGGTTCTCATGACAAAGGAGTTCGTAATTATAGTTCATGCTCGGTGGTTTTGCCAGTTATGCTTTGTAAAGCTTCCTAGTTTGCAAACAATAGAATTGAGTACATTTTTAGGGTAGGGTCAAGTAATTTATCTAGCATGTGTTCACTTTAGTACCGGGTACTTTAAAACTATAAGTATTTTCTTTATCATAATTACTTGCCAATCTGAAGAAAAAAAACTATTTCCTAAGTTTGCATACAGTTACTAATTCGAAAGACTTATGCTAATTAAAAACGTAGGATACGTGGTGCTTAACTGAAATGCAAGACCTAATTTAACGAAAATACCGTTATAGTAAAGACTACATTCGAGGCGTTATTACTCTATTTTCGGCTCAAACTCAAAATATGAGAATATATTACAGTTTTTAATTCATTCCATCTTTTAAGTGCGCATAACCGTACTTGGGATAATTAGTGTAAATGACACTGGAATATTTCAAGCTAGACCAAAAATGTAATCTTCAGTCATTAAAACCAACAAGTCTTTGATTATATTTAAGATTTTGGTAGTTTAAAATAGTTTGTCTTTTTGTTTCATTTTACCCGTCTGTAATTCAAATTGCCCCGGTTAGTTATAGGCCCTAACTGATTAATATAGCCTACTTTTATTAAAGCCTTTCAATTGTCCATCTTCCAAGGAACTTTTCATTGGAACTAATCTAATTGAACATTAACTGAAATATGTAGGCCACACGAGGCAGATCCCACTCACGCCTAACCCATTTCATGTTTATCCCGTTTACTCTATTTTTTTCTACTGTTCCCGAGCTGATCCATAGGCTATACTACGCAATCTAGTTCACATAATTATCTAAAGTTTCCAAACCAATGCTTACCTATATATTTTCTAAAGCTGAAAATCTGTATTTGAAAGAGTTAGCACTTCAGCTTTAATACCCAAATATCTATAGATACCGGTACCTTTCATCCACTTAGTCACGTCTTGTCTCCTCTACATCTTAGTCATTCTAATGAACGCAAGCCAAGGGTTTTCAGCCTCTAATTTTCTAATATTGTGGATCATTAGTTATTAATCGTTGGCTTGCCTCCAGACTCCATCCATCCATTCTCTAGTAGGGACACCGACATCGAACAGCAATTGCGGACTCACAAATGCTAAGTAAACTTAAGTTCCGTTACACTCCTAGACATTAATCCGAGAACCCTGTTCGCTCAGTTTCAAACTTTCATTGTGTTCTAAGTTTTATAATTTCTAACAAGCACACCCAGATCCTTTCCAGTCCGATTGACCTAACTGCATTTGCTAGTTTATATTCTGCATCTAATAAACTTATCCCTAATACCGGTACCTTACATTTATCAATATTGAAACTCCTATGCAAAAAGATGTTACTATTCATGGAAAGTATCTAGCTCTTTGGAGACTTTTAATATCACTATCCGAATTTATTACTTACAATGTTCCAGCCGGTTTACTCCAGTCCTTTGCTCAGCATTACAGTCTAGACTCTTGTTGGTAAAAGTTACACCTTTAATTTACTAACCTCGCCAGAAGAGAAGACGGGTGTTGGGCTTGGCGATGAACCCAGCGAGATAACAGATATAGGGCCCCGGCGAAACTTCCCCAGCTTCAGGGACTCTGTAGGAGAAATAAAATAACAAATATAACAAAGGTAAAATTCAGTATATGAAAAAAGCAAAGTAAAGCCAACATCCAAAGCCAAAAGTTTATGAGCATACCAAACTAATTTAAATAAAGAAAACTAATTTGTAACCCAAATGGTAAAAACCAAGACAGTAATTAAAAGAAATTCGATCCAGTAGGCCTACAGCCTAAATCAAGAGTAAAAACTAAATGCAAAGCCATCAAAACTTAAATAGTTTAAAGCTAAATCCTACAGTAAATGTAGACTAAAAGTTAATGCTAGCTTATGCCACAATTCAACGAAAATTCTAAGCACCGCCAAATAAAGAAAATAGCAAAGCCAAAATAACAAACTCCTGAAGTTTAAATACAAATGTCAAAACCACAGCCAGGAATGTGCACACATCAATATCCAAAAGCCAACATCCAAACGTTAAAGGCAAAGCCAGCAGTAAAACTAAGAAATAGAAAAGTTGAAAATGCCAAACTAGATTAATAAAATAAAATGGTTAGACCGAAAGTCAAAAGCAAACTAACAATACTTTAAAATATTTAGCTAGCCAACTCAAAGCAAAGTTTTGGAATGCCTAGCCAAAATAAAATTTATGAGCAAAGCCATAACAAATAAGTCTTTAGCAGAGCCTATTAAAATGCCCCAGAACGAGAAGCCCACCACAGAAGCCACGAACGAACACCACACAGAAACACCCAAAGGAAAGGTCCACAGAACGAGAGGACCAGCTGACCGAGCCAGCCAATTCAGACAGGCCCAAGCCCGCAGGGCTAAGCAGCTCCAGGCCACACCAAGATACCCCTTTTAAACGGACAATTTTTCCACCTCATGTACACTACATGGGAGAGGTAGACCGAATATGAGGTGGAAGGATGGAGTGAGGAACTACATGAACGAAGGCGGTGCTGGTTGGGGGGAGGGGCGTCGACTGACTGGGGACAGAGGTGCATGGGGGCGGTTCGTTCGTGGCCACCCCTTCGGGGATCACGGCGTCAGGCAATAGATAGATAGATGTACACTACCCCCTCGTGTCCTACACTCCTACTACAAAGATGATGAACAGGAATATACATTCATATTAAAAACACCCATGCCCTGTCCCGACGTTGAGCCAATGCCAACATCAGACAGCCATAATTATATCTATGTATGTTCTTACATCCGAGAAGTAGATTTGATATAGCTTAGAAGTTAAAACACCCACGCCGGTCCCTAGACCTTGTATATCATTTCCCATGACTAGTATAGATAGATGTAACCCGTGCTCAGTCGCCCCCTTGCATTGTTCCTCTAGTAACTAAGTGTCTAATATTAACTGCCACCAGTATTGATAAGACATACCGGCAGTCCTTGTGTCGTATTGTGCCAAGTACAGATCGACCAGGTTTCATCACCTTATTAGGACGAAGACTATAATGTCATCGTTCATTGATGTATGCAATCCTTAGTTTAAGTATTTTTATCCGCCATTGTGTTCACCTTTTTCCATTTACTTTTCCACAATTGTCATAAGTCTTCCCCTTGCCTCCTTCGTATCCACAGTCCACACTACGCCAATTTACTTAGTGTCATGCACCTCTTACCCCAACCAGAGATTGTATAAGATAACCTGGTTACCAGTATCTGTCATAAGTACCCCGAAACAATAACTAAGTACCCCTCCGAACTGCCGCTGTTGTTGGTATATTTATATTTAATAGAAAACACAGTTCCCAGGGCCAACTAATAGTATCCATAACCCCTCTGACTAATCACATAACTATCTTTTCCAGACTCATATACCACCCCATAGTTGCATTCCCCGGTAGCATTTGGCTAACGTATTCTACTGCCTTTTCAAACTCCAATATCAATTGTAGCCTAATGCCACCCCCACGCCCAGGGACCTTAGGGGCAAAATTTCCCTGTAGCCCTTCAACTCTCCCCCCCTCCCCCCTCTCATTAAGACTCCGCACTTCTCTACTCTTGTCCGACCTAGCCTCTCTCTCATACCTCTTGAAGATCCTTGAATTGTCCGTTGCTAATGCTCTCCAACCTTTTATATATATACTCCTATCCAGCCTACCTTCACTTAGTAGGCCAGAACATTAGAACTTTACTAGCCCCTTGCATGCCATCTATTCTCTTACAACCCATTCACAACCCTGCACCCAATGGTCGTCGGTGCGAGGCTAGCCGCCTCACCAGTAACGAACTTCTATTGCCATACTTCCAGATAAATGTGGCAGAGTTAGCAACCCAGTCTCCACCACATCCAGCAAACCCTACAATTAACAACCAGCAGAGTAAAACCAGCTAGCTAAGGCACCTTCGGTTTTGGTATTAAGGACACCCACATCTGTCTCGTACACAGAGGGTTATTACAAACACTGGTGATATGGCAAGCCCCTAGCCACAGCCGCCGGACGACTATCACAGAGAGAGGGCGCCCAGCTCCCCCTTTTTGCCCACCCGAGGAGGGAGACCCCCACCCCGTGGAGGTATACCTGGCCCCTGTTTTGACTTATGAGTCATTGCCAGGTAGCACAGGAATTCTTCCTATCAATTAACTAACCATGCATGATTAACACCTTTACTAACCTCTATTAACTCACAATAAACCATTTACCTTTCTTGCATACTCTGATCACTAAATTAGCACCTCAGCTATACCATAGAATGAAGATTGAACAATCTAAGAGACGCTCCTATCACAGCTGTCCCCATCCTCCTCGCAAAGTAGATCCAGTCTCTCTCCCCTAAATACTTCCAGTATAGCCAAAATAGTACCTCTTACTAAGGCTCAGTTATATGAAAATATAAAGGCTTTCCTATAGCCCTGTGCCACAACAGTAAATACCATCTTACCTAGTCTCCATATCTATTGAGAGCTCAAATGAGTCCATAAGACTCGAGATCCCTACTGTCTACAGGGTCCAGAAACGAGCCTATAAATCTAGCTCCCGCCCCCAGTCAAATCAGTTGAAAGCTAGACACCAACCAGGGGAACACACTTCGAGGTGGTACTTGGTGACGCTCTGGTCTCTCTCACAGGCCTGTAGCCCCCCCCCCATCTACAAGCTGAAGAAGTAAGAAGAAAGAAGAAAGAAGAAAGGAGATCTTCAAGCAGCAGTAGAAGAAGATGGACGAGTTGAGGACCAGAAAAACCTAGCCCCAACGCTTCCTCCATCAGTTCTCTCACCTCCTCCAATCGACTCCTCGATCTGCGCTCGCCCGGCCAATCAGCTCACTGCATCTCACCTCATATCTCATCATCATCCTTGTCCATTCTCATTACTTTCCTATACTCTTATCTTTTCCCCAAAACCTTTCCCACTACTTTCCTTTTCTAAATTATTAAATATTACCCACTACCGCCCATTAGAAGCCCACTTGTAGTACGACGCCGAACCCTGAAGGCATTGCCATGAAGGGGGGGGTTTAGCCCCTGGTTATAGGAGGCAAGTGGGTAGGGTTTATACTTCAAGTAGGTTAGGGTCTGGTGACATAGGCTTGCCTACAGTCCAAGGACATAGGTAGGAGTTAGGTTTTTCTGGGGACATCCCATAGGGGTGCCCCCTGGGTACAGTTTTAAAATTCTCCATACAAATGTTCAATTAACTCTACCTCCCTAACTTGTTATTTTCCCCATTCATTTTCACTTTTGTATAGTTAGCAATTAAACTTGTTTCTCCCAATGATTCAGTATGGCACTGTATGTTAAATTTAAATGCATTAACAATCCCCCTGATGACCCAGGCTCTCACATATTTAGTATCACTCAAACCCAAATAGTCAGAGTTTTCAAAAATCTCAATGTAATCAAAATAAGACTTGCTTCACAAAAAGATCTTGATGCATATCTCAACCCCGCCACTCTAAAGAAACTCCAATCTGCTGGTTATGAACTAGTCCTCTCCCCAGAACTAAAAGCTGCCTGTACAGTCAAAATTCTGCACCCTGACAAGAACATCTTCAACAAAGACGAAGATGAGATTGCCAGGGAAGAAAAACTCCATCACTGTCTGTGAAGTATATAAAACCCAACGTCAAGCCCTCAAAATTCGATGTGCCTCCCCTCAGGAGGCCAGTAAGCTTCTAAAAACAGGTCTCAAGGCATTTCATGTGATTTTGCCGCCTGATTTTCTGACCCCTGAGTCCTGGATCAATCTCAGGCAGTGCTATAACTGTTATGCTTACGGACATCCCACAGCCCAATGTCAAAAAACAGTAACTTGCTCTCGTTGTGCTGAGTCAGGGCACTCATTTACCACCTGCTCTTCAATCACTCTGAAATGCTCAAACTGCAATGGCCCTCACATTGCAATCAGTGCCGAATGTCCCTTCCGTCTCAATGTCTTAAAAGACACTAGAAAAAACGCAAAGGCCACTCCAACCAATCCCAACCAAACACGTCCTTTATTCTCATCCCACCCAGTCACTGCCAAATCATATGCTTCAGCGAGCACCTCACACATCCCTCAATCCTCCCCCCCTACCCCACCCAACATCAATCCTCCCGGCCCATTGTTCAACCGCGAAATATTCGCCCAAACTTCAGTCCTTGTTAATGTTGCACTCCACCTCACGAACCAAAAAGTCACCCCACAGTTTAACAAGCTACTAAATGATGGCCTGACTGCCCACAATCTCCCTGCCATCATGATCCCTGAGTCTTGGTTCCAGCATAGCAAGAACTCTCATAATCCATCTCTCTCAGCCACTCCTCTTCCTATTCCACTACCCTCAACCTCCAACTCATCCTCCACTACCCCTATTCCTCAACCCCCAAGCGCCAACGAAATCCCTGAAATGTCAATCCCTCTCACCACTGAAAATGAACCTCAAGATCTCCCTACCCAAACCCCCCCCCTCACAAATGTCACTGACCCAACTCTCAATGCATCTGACCCTGACCTTCCTAACCTTACTACCCCAACATCCTTCATGCCTCCCCCACCCCCTCCTACACCAAAAACGCCCACCATTCCTCCCCAATCTCCTCTAAAACGAAAACCCACCAGTCCAGCTGAGATATCCTCCCCTGAATTAAACCGTTCTCGGTCAAAGTCACGTAAAGTCGAAACCCCAAGAAAAAACACCAAATCTACCTCCAAATCTCCATCTTTTGGAGGAGTCCGCTCCTCATCCTCTCCCTCTCCAACCCGGGCCCCACCCCCACTTCCCCACACATAGCTCACTTCACGATACCCCATCATGTTAAGTCATCCAATTCAACATAAGACACTACTACAATAACAGACACCTACTCACACAATTAATTTTAGATAATGACCCAGACATAATACTAATTAACAGCACCTGTACGTACAACACACATAAAATTAGATTCTTTGGTTACACAACACGACAGACCGACGGCGATGCCAACGATGGAGTTGCAATCATGATAAAAAGCACCATTCAACACTAATTAATCACAGACTGGACATACAAGCATTTCCTTGCAGTTAAAACACACACAACACTCGGACCCCTCATAGTTGCCACCACATATGTCAGACCCAATACCTACATCCCTTACAGACTTAAATACCTTATTCAATAACAATGCACCTACACTTATACTTGCAGACTTTAACGCTAGACACCAAGCTTTCCAACATAATACCATTAATCAACGTGGAATTCAACTATTAGCACTACACAACCACAAAAGATTAACTTTTCAAGGCCCAGATTTCAACACAGTTTTCACACCAAACGGTAATGGTAAACCTGACTTAATTTTTTCAAACCAAGCTTTTAATATATTCCATCATGATATTTCCCCAGGGCCACTTTCAGGATCAGATCACATCCCAGTTTTCATGTCAATTTCTTCAAACCCAATTCAAGTCCCATGTCAATCTCATTTTAACTACTCACAAGCAAACTGGGAAGAATTCAAAAACATTTTATCAGAAGACAACTACATACACGACTATGAGGGACAACACTACACACACATAGACCAACAAATTGAGAACCTACAGAACAAAATCATAAATGCAGCCAACACAACCATCCCAAAAACTACATACAAAATCAAACACTTTCAGACCCTCCATCAGAACACAACGACTCCTAGTGTGCTATCGTCGTCGATTCGAACAGAACAAACACAACCACATACCAGGCCGAGTACGTTACGATCTCTCCAACCTCAGAACTCACATCCTTAACAGCCTGCAATCTGATCATGATGCTCACTGGACTCCCCTAGTACACTCAGCAGAACAAAACAGGAAAACTAAGCCCTGGGAATTCTGGCAACATATAAAACGTTTAAAAGGTAATACCACTCCCAGAACATCCTCCCTCACTGTTAATGGCAACAAAATTACTGATCCTAGGGCTATCACAGATACATTTAAACAGACATGGCAACAAGTATACCACCCACACCCCATTGAAAGGCCTGCCGAACAACACATCCGCAATATAGAACAACATCTCACTACCATCCCTGACAACATCTCCCATGACACACACATTAACCTAAACACACTTGACCCTCAAAACATACTCACTGCTCCCATTGTGCCAGACGAAGTCAAATTCATCCTGTCTAAAGCACGGAGAAAGGCGCCTGGTGCCACGGGTATTAATCACCACCTTGTAAAGCACCTACCTAACACTTTCATAACAGCACTCACTCGCCTCTACAACGCCATCCTGGCATCAGGCTACTTTCCAGTCTGCTTCAAGACAGCGACCATTATCCTCATTCCCAAGAAAAACCAAGACAAGACTAATCCACTAAACTACAGACCCATTAGTCTACTTGAGACTCTTGGGAAGACTCCAGAACGTATCATAAACCACCGACTCAGACTATTTCTCGAAGACGAAGGACTCCTCACGAACATGCAATTTGGTTTTAGACAACACAGATCGACACAAGAAGCACTAAACATTATCACAAACTACCTTCACATAAACAAACAGTCCAGACGAAAAAACAAGACAGCCTTAATTACAAAAGACATAAAACGAGCTTTTGACACAGTGTGGCACGAAGGCTTGAAGTACAAAATCTGCGAAAATTTCAACTTCCCATTAATTACTCAGAAACTTCTCTGCAACTTTTTGGATAATAGAACAGCCAAAATTAAGTTTTCTAATCTTTATTCAGATTCATTTCCACTAAACGCAGGCGTACCTCAAGGCTCAGTGCTCGCTCCTACCCTCTACATCCTATACACAAATGACTTTCCCAACCCCACTCACAATGACTCTCTCACAGTAATGTACGCAGACGATGTGACGCAAATAATAAGAGCAGACACAATAGACGCATTGACAAACAGAGCTCAAAGAGAACTTGACAAAGTAGCACAATGGGAGCAAAAATGGCGGATTCAGGCTCATCCTCAAAAATCACACGTCACATACTTTGCCAAGGGACATCTCCGCCCAAGACCCTTATTCCAGAACTCCCGAGCACCTGTCCCTAACCGCACACAAATATCTCTCCCACAAACAAAGTACTCGGCCTCACATTCGACAAAAACATCCGATTCCACAAACAAGCACAAACTTCCATTGCCATTGCATCAAAATCACTACAAACCATCTATCGTTTCAGAAATGCCTCAATAAAAACCAAGCTTCACTTATACAAAGCACTTATAAGACCTCTTTTGTGCTACGTCCCACTCAGCATTTCACTTTCGGCCCCTACCAACCAACTAAAATATCAAAGAATACAAAATAAAGCACTGAGGTGGATGTTCGGGACTCAGTGGTATGAGTTCCAGACGGCACAACATCTTCACAATCTAGCCCACATCCCCCCTCTAAATACTTATTGGCAGCAATTAGCAGATTTTTTTTTTATAAAACTTGAGACCTTTCATGATAACTTCATCCAAATTTTCAACATAATTTTACACCGCCCCTTGTCAAACCTCCTTCACCCCAACAACAGAGAGGCACCCATTCCAATATTCACTTAAAATCAGGATTGGTAGAGGAGGTGGGTCATGCCGGCTCGTCCACAGTCCAGCCTCCCTACCACTCCTGACCTAGATTCCTAGCTTCACTTCCCATTAAAATGTATAATTTCACAGACAAAGTACAAGACAACAACCTTTTAACGTAACTCCTATAATAATAACAGTACAGCCTTCTTACAGGTTCTGCCACTGACAGACTTCCCCAGCAGTACCCCTTTTGACTCAATGCCACCCAAAATTATCTCCCCCTATACCATTTTCGAATACTACCACCCAAAAATACAACCCCAAAACATGCAAGCACTTTCGATTTTATACCACCCAAAAATTAACTTGCTCCCCATCCCTTGCCCCCTTCTTGGCAAGCCATCCTGAATCTCTTTAAAGTAACTTCTCCAACTAAATCAACTCAACCCCAGCTCAATTATTCAACTCACGCACGTTGGGTCAAGCCCCGACACCCTATTTCTCCCACTATTATCACTGTCTCTCCTACTTAACCAATAAAAACTTCCCTTCTTTCACCCTCACCCACCTTTTCTATATTCATTCATTCATTCATTCAGGGGTCACTACCCTGCAGTTAATTTCTAGCTCTGCCCTTGTGTTGTTCCGGAGTGAGATCCCAGAGCCGGCAGATTTGGATAGAAGGACCTGCCCACGTATTTAAGAACTTCACACATATGGGCCCCCTGGACGGCCGCCGAACCAGTCGTTAGCCCCCAACATCATGGACGCAAGATATCCAGGACCAGACCCATCAGATGCTACCCAAGATTCCCTTTAGCAGTACTACATATTACTGTGCTGTTTAGAGATTCACTAATTAATATTTCTACGAAGTGGCTATCTCTTTGCCCCAGTATAATTCATATAACCATTCAATTAGGAAGTGCTAAGCGTATCAGTGTTCATTATTTAACAGGCGATACTAACTCTCGTAATCAACCATATGCCCAGATATTATTACCTAGAAGGAAACTCTAGTGATATCTGAAGGTCCCACTGATTTGCGTTCTATGTATTTCTGAGACAAGAATATAAAACTTAGATCAGTACCCCCTGAGGTTACTAGAATTCCTGTGCTCTAAAATACGCGTGTCTAATCTAGTCTGTGAACTACTACTTGTGCACCAGAGCTACCAGTAATAAATCTAACAGTGAATATGAATCTATAAGTAACATTGATGGTCTTCGGTATATAAACCTGTGGAATCAAAGCCAGTGATCAGAAGATTAATACCTGAACGTTGGAAGTGGGAGACTAGGCTCCATCCAGATCCACTTATGCTAGTGTTGTTCAATTCTATTATATTGTCTTACACAAGTATTCTGCAGTGGTATATCAATAAACGTGATCGTGTAACTTGCTACCATGTGTTTCTTTGTGTTATCTATTCCTCATATCTTGTATTGTGCATGCAGCCTTATATACCCAGTCAATTAGAACTCACATTACCCAAGTTAAACTTGTAGAAAAACAGGGCATAACACCTATACTTATGGAAATACCGTAAAGCAAAGTTTGATGCATTGGCAAATATAAAAATCCAAGCCAAGATACAACCGAAATCAAAGGCAAGATAAAAGACAGCAGCATAGGCACTGCCAGAAGCAAAAAAAAATAAAAAATAAAAAAAATCAGATAATCTAAAACTCCTGAACCAATAGACAAATCGAAAAGCAATCTCCAATCTATCACCAAAGCAATAAACAGAAGCATAAATGTGATGGTCCAAAAACTTGAGGGGGGTAGAGCTCTAAGAATAGCCTACAGTTAAAATGCTAACTTTAATGACAACCAAATTGAAAAAATCCAATCTGAAGGAAACCAACAATCCAAACTTTAATATAAAATGCAAAGGTAGCCTATTAAATAAGCCACAGCCTAACACCAAAGCCAATAATTATGTTTTCGATGTATAGAATATAGACTTAAGAAATCGCTTTTACGAATTTTCCCAAAGCTAAATAGCCGGAAAAAAGAAGACACAATATGTAGGCTATGCCTACTTTTAGAAAAGTTTTTGTTTCCATCTCTTTGATTAGTGATAAGGACCTCATGCAACACCATTTTTACCAATCATTAAGCAAGGTTAAGACTAATTTCCATAAAGGCATAAATAGTCAAACTAATAACCTAAAAGACTTCTGCAAAACCAAAAGTAGATACAGACAGGCAAGACCCAAATACTAAAGCAAAGTTAAATATATAGCGAAATAGTGTGCAAGGTTGAATGCTAACTAAATGTTTTAAAGTTCCAACATATTCCCCAAAACAAACTTTAAAAGCATTGCCAAAATATACCAAAGCATTGCCAAAGTTAGACAGTAAAGCCTAGCCAACATTCCAGTAATCAAAGCCATAAATTAAAGGCAATAGGCCTACTACACCCATATAAATCTATATCTATCTATTGCCTGACGCCCGTGATCCCCGAAAGGGTGGCCACGAACAAACCGCCCCATGCACCTGTCCCCAGTCAGTCGACAACCCTCCCCCCAACCAGCACCGCCTTCGTTCATGTACTTCCTCACTCCATCCTTCCACCTCTCATTCGGTCTACCTCTCATTCGGTCTACCTCTCCCTCTGTCCCTCCACCTCGCTCTCGTACACCCTCTTAGTCATTCTTTCGCTTTCCATACGTTCCATATGGCCGAACCATCTCCAGTTGTTCCTTTTCACACTTTCCAGCATATCTACCTCCACACCACACCTTACTTCCTCATTAGTCTGTCCTATCCCTCCATGTAACTCCACACGCACTCTTTAAGTAATTCATTTCCACTGCTCTCACTCTCTCTCAACCAACGTCCATGCTTCGCTTCCGTAAGTCAGTGTCGGGATTACCACACGGTCATGCAAGGACTTCTTCACTTCCATACTGACCAACCTATTTCTTGTTACTGCTTTCAGCGTTCCTACAACCCTCTTCCCCTGTTGTACCCTCTCCCGCACTTCTTCATCCATAGTCCCATCTTTACTCAGCACACTGCCCAAATACTTAAGAGTTGACGATCTCCATGGCCTGACCGTTCAGCTTCACCTCACACTGACTTCACCCCTTTGGAAGACCATAACCTTGCTCTTCCCCGCATTTACCTTCAAATTCAGTGTTTCGCACACCGTTCCAAACTCATTTACCAGACCCTGCAACTCTCATTCATTATCACTCATCAGAACTATCATCCGCAAACAGCAGTATAGGTAGCTTCCACTCAATTCCCTCCCTTTTCAGCGATGCACCAACATCCACTGCTCTTTATAGTATTTATTTCACGACTATCCATATATACAGTAAACAACCACGGGGACATCACACACCCCTGTTTCAAACCAACATTCAGGTCAAAGAACTCTCTGCTCACTCTCCACAAGTACTGCCGCCTTTGCACCCTCATACATGCTCTTCACTGCTTTCAGCAACTTGCCCTCTACTCCGTATATTGTAAGTACTTTCCACAAACCTTCTCTATCCACTCTGTCATAGGCCTTCTCCATATAAATACAGCCTTTAGTTCAGACAGTAAAAGTATAGGCTATGCACATTTAAAAGATTCAAAATCGAAGCCAAGATTCAGCCGAAACTCAAAACTTATATCCAAAGGCACAGAAGCAAAATCCAAAAGATATGAAAATTAAAAAAATAGATCCAAAATATATACGCAAAACAATAAGTAAATCTTCAATGTTAAGCCGAACCACTGCCAATAGCAAACTCCAGTTTAATGCATAAGCAAAACCCAATAGCAGAAATAGGATTGTCCTGAAATGTAAAGTTAGAGGTCAACGAATAATTATAGACAATCCAAAACGCCTAAAACTAAATTTGGTAAGATTTTACGGTGTGACTGTTACAAGTCCCATCGATGTTTGTGTAGCCTATAGGTATATATAATTAGTCTTCAGTCATATATATAGGTCATTCCCTTCGCAAATGTATTATAAGAGATATAGGGTAAAACACAAGTCTTATCTGCATAATGAAAACTCCTGTTTTACGAGATTTCTGCTTCCCTTACTCGGGGGACCTTACAGTTGCGCGATCCAGTGCTGCTTTGGTAATTGCGTAAATTTTATTTTCCCTCCCCTATAACATTTTCAGAGTCCCCACTGCACAAAGCCACTGTCACTTTGTTTATGTGCTCTCTGCTGGATTACACTTTTCCCGCAACATTAGTTAGGTTAGGTTCATGAGAAGGGATCAGCTGGTAGGTATGGGATAAACTAAAGACACCTACTAGCTAGTAGGTAAGAGTTATTCTTGTATCCAACGTTCTAGGTTAGGTTACCGTGTTTTTTTTACTTCAAAAAATCGCTAAACCCGAGCCAAGTTCTGGCAAATGTTTGCTCGAGTTTTCAAATTTTGAGGTTTAGACATTAAAACTCGAGCCAACTTTCAAAATTCAATTACGGAGTTTTTTTTACTTTGAAAAATACCCCCTATTTTTCCCCTTTTACCCCGCAATTTCCCTGATCTTCATAGCCCTCCCCACTAGTGGGGGCCGTGTTTTTAGATTGTTGGATAATGGGTAAATACTCATTTGCTGCAGTCCTTGGTATAAAACAGAACTGTATATCGGTTGGGCCAATCAGCGCTCTGCAGACCCCCATAATCCTGCGTTAATCTCTAACCGTTTTGGCAAGATGATCCTCAGGGTATTAGAGTGTGAAGCCTATAATTGGGCTTTGTAATTGAATTGGGGTTGTGTGAGACAGGGATCTGCCTTGCTTAGGCCAATCGGCTTTCTGCAGACTCCCATTTTCTTATGTTATCAAAGAAAAAATGCAAAAAAATAAAACATCCTAACACTCGTGACTGTCACACCGTATCAATTTACCCTAAATTTAAATGTAAAATACAGTCTACAACAAACAATATAATTTAAAACCAAAGCCAAAAGCTTAAGCGTATACATACTGCTGAAAGAAATGAGCCAGAAATGTTAGAGACAAGGCCAAGAGCAAAGGCGATAATACCAAAGCAGTCATATTAGCAAAGTGCAAAAAAAAAGTGCTATGCCTACATAAATCGCCAGCCAAAATTAAGCTACCTAAAGTAGAAATATTCCAGGAAGCGAAAGTTACGGTAAGATCTTAAAATTATAGCCAACAGCTAGTCTTAATCAGGCCAAAAGGTGAAGTAAAACTATTTTATCTAAATTTCCAATTATAAGCGCAATGAATGCAAAGAGAAGTCTAGGCTATAGGCCATCTTAATATTTGAGCCACATTCAGCTAGGCTAGAAGCCAACTGAAGTACCTAAACTAACACTAATTAACCCTTTGAAGCTCTGGTGAGTTTTAGCAGTTTATTTTTGGCTATCATTAGACCATTTCATGCAGCTTAGGAAGGATCTGAATTCTGAGGGTATTAAAAGGGTAGGCCTATAGACCATTTCGATCAACCCTGACTTCCATATACACTTTCAACAAGACAAATGCAAACAGGGTTTATAGAAAATCACTAACTTAGACAAAGATAAATTTACACCTTACAAGTATACGATTTAATAAGAGACGCAGCCACAACCTAAAATACCACACGTATCAGGCAATCAGACATATTTAAGAAATATTTTTTTCCCCGCAGCATCCAAGTGGAATCACCTCATCTCTTTTAGTTAATAGCCCCACCCTGGATTCATTTAAAACTAGAATCACCAATCATTACATCCCTAATCCTGACTCCAACCATTAGTTCTAAAAGCACAACCCCCGCATATCATGCCGCCCGAGAGCGGCCCTCTGCGGGTCCCTCAACGTAAAAACGTAAACGTAAACTTCGAAATCAGAGTAAAATAGTCTTAATAAAATACCGGTCTAGCCTACAAAGAGACTAAGATCATTGAACAATCACTTCGCCATTTCACTTTCAATAAACAGTCACTGCAAAGATATTTTACGTAAAGTATTAGAGACTTACGTGAAAACCTTTAAATTTACCACCATCATAAAACTTGTGTACTACATTCAAAGCAAAGTCGCAGGATACAGAATATATGGACAAGAATTCTGCATTGTCGTTCTAAAAATACATATGGAGATAACCAAGTTAGGCACTAGCATGGGCAATAGACATATATAAAACTATAACCAAATACACATATTTACCTTTCCACGGCAGCAACCACGCTCGTCCCCAAAACCGGTTCAGTACAGAGTGGCGGCCGGTGTCTGCTGGGGGCTCGTCGTTGGTTCTCCCTGCTCACACCACCCACCGACTCGGGAGCCTGCGAGACAACATGGCGCGCAGATATTGAAGATCCGAAACCCAGTAGGCCTAATTGTGAACCATTTGTCCAAATAACTTCATTGTTATACAGTAATATTATGGCTAATTTATCTGTATAATAGGCCTATAGAGTATTATCCAGAGCGAATAATGTAATGTAGGAATACATTCATAGCCCCTCTATAGTTTATGTCCTGGTGTCCATTATGATCCACCTCACTCGAGTAGCGACCCTATTGTAACAGTTTGGCCAACCTCCGCCATATTGGTGCCATTTGTTTCATTTGCCGCTCTAAAGCAGAGCTCGAAAGATTCCATATGCCCTTAACCACGATAAACATTCGGCAATACTGGTACGGGATATGTAGTTTAATCTTCGAATCTAAATTTTATATAATCAAAACTAAAATATATCCACGTCCTATGATGATCATGGGACTAAAATGGCGTCCAAAGGAAAACATGGCCGGTCCCTCTTACTGTAGGATACTGATTCTAACTCAGAGGCATTTTGACACACATTTCTTGGATATCCGAAGCTATGAATAATGATTTTATTTGACTATAATCGTAAGATTACCGCAAGGAATTGCTGTGCACGTATAGTGTAGTCGTATTATATATAATTTTCGAATGCAAAAGCCATATAATATTACTTCAATGCCCGTATAGTAACGCCGTATATGGCATAGCAACATGATTCTTGAAAATGAATCTTCGATCACGTGTCGGGATTCGGCCGCACTTATTATAAAATAAAGAAAGAATGGGTGGAGGGAGGTGTAAGAGGGAGGAGGTATGAGATGGAGGGAAGGACGAAAGGGTACCCCTACAGGGAGGAAGTAGAGTGGTGGGAGAGTACAAAGTACACCAGTGTACAAAGGAAAACAAGCAACAACAGATTCATTGGTCCTTTCGAGGATGCTTGTAGAGGAGAGGAGGGGTGGTTCGAAGAGTAGAGAAGGGTGGTGGGAGGATAGTTTGAAGGATCAGGGGCAAGTGCGGGTAGGATAGTGGAGGAGGGGGTGGGGGAAGGTAGGATAGAGGTTGGAGGGAGGGGTGTGTGCTATAGTGGGATAGGGGAGGAGGGGGTGGGGGAAGGTTGGAGGGAGGGGTGTGTGCTATAGGGGGTGGGGGATGGTAGGATAGGGGTGGAGGGAGGGGTGTGTGCTGGTGGGATAGGGGAGGAGGGGTGAGGGAAGGTAGGATAGGGGTTGGAGGGAGAGGCGTGTGATAGGGGAGAAAGGGGTGGGGGAAGAAGTGAAGGGATAGATAATTTGGGGGTGGGAATTAGATTAAGAGAAGGGATAAATAGTGAAGCAAGAAACGAAAGAGTAATTTTATTTACATCATCCTGCTATCAAAGAAATCCTACCCTTTCTCATTCCCTACCGACCATGACGGCTGTGGATTATTCAACATTTATTGTATGCAATCGAATTCGGCCGTTTGTACAATCTAGGACACAAATGATGACCTGCACATTTCGAAGCTATATTGGACAGAATCGAATCTTCCTGTTAATTCATTACCTTTTATTTATTAAATGAAATGTAAAAATTGCAAAACATACCAAAAAGGAACGGCACAATATAAAGATAAAATAACTGAACAAAATCACTATGTGGAAATAACGATTTAGCAAAATAAACATTTGAATTAAAGAAAACATATGTAGGCTATAATTTGTGGGTTCATTTAAACAGAAGATTCACAAAGGGCCATGATATTTTGGTAAGAGTTGTGTTATCGGGCGTACCACTACCGACATACAACGTAAATCATCCATAAATACTTAACCTAACTAAAAAAAACTAACCTAACCTAGTATTTTCATTACTACATGAATACTAGGTTAGGTTGTTTGGTTAGGTTAATGTTTTAGAGAGGAGTTATGCTGTATGTCGGTAGTGGTACGCCCGATACACAAATCTTACCGATATTTGTCCTAAAGTGTAGGCTACACATAAATCCTATATCTTGACCCAGTATGAACCTGTGCACAATAAAGCGACCTTCCCGACGTTTTTTTTTTTTTTTTTTATTCTAGCTATATTTAGACGATTTTGTGCAGCTTTAGAAGGATCTGTGGTAATAAAATAGGGTTAATTAAGAGAGTTCGAAGCCTATTAACCCCTTCTGTACCGGCGACGTCTTTTCAACTTTATGCTTGCTATATTTAGACGATTTTGTGCAGTTTAAGAAGAATCTGAGGTTGTAAAAAGGGTTAAGGAAGATCGTTCAAAGCCTATCATTTACTTGAGGCCCTATTTAAACTTAATACAATCGTCTAAATATTTAGTTATTTATTATTATGTTCTCTCCACCAACCAACTTTACTCCTAAACTCGAGTAATGAAATTAACAAACACATGTGGCAGTCCGGGGATTCGAACCCAGGACGCTCACACCGAAAATCAACACACTTATTAAAAAGACGTCGCCGGTACAGAAGGGGTAATTGCTGGAGGTCCTGCTTAAAATGAATAAAATCGTCTAATAGCCAGTATGAAATTAAACTGAATAAAATCGTCTAATAGCCAGTATGAAATTAAAATGAATAACATCGTCTAACAGCCAGTATGAAATTAAAAGGACGGAGCTGATACTGAACGGGTTAATTTAAAACAAATCGATTCAGTTCGGCGTATGTTAGAAAACTAAAGGTCACGATTTATGTTCTAGAGTGTACAGTCACTGTCAGGAGTTCGTAGTACACTGACCATTCATGACCAATATACTTAAAATACATAGCTCGAAAATGGAAAAAAGCAAGCAAAATCTTCAATAAACAAACCCCTGAAACGTGTACACACTAGGACATTAAATCGTAGCCGTATCTTATTGGAGCTAGCCCGTACTTAACCGAAGCTGACTCATTAATTCTGTATCTAATATCAACCCCTTCTGTACCGGCGACGTCTTTTTAATTATATTCTAGCTACATTTAGACGATTTTGTGCCGTTTAAGAAGGATCTGGGGTAGTAAAAAGGGTCAAGTTATATAGTTTGAAGCCTTTCAATTGCTGGAGGCCCCTTTTAAACTGATTAAAATCTTCTAATAGTAGCCAGAATAAAGTCGAAAGTACGACACCGGTAAAGAAGGGGTTAACCGAAGCTGACTCGTTTAATTCTGTATCTAATATTAAAATGGATGTTTATTTTGGCTGTTCGAAAGTTTATACGTGGCCAGGATTTATGTCTTACTGTACTGTAGGCTATGGTTTGCCAAATAAGTTGTGTCGCCACTGTCAGTATACGTTTTGCTCGCTGGGTGCTGTTATTAATGTCTGTCAGATGTTAAATAGGGTGTGTAAAAATAGGAAGATGTTTGTATATCTCACTCGAAACGATGAATAGATAGTGCTGATAGTGATAGGCTACTTGGTGCCGATCCATCACTTATTTGGACGACTGTACAGTACGTAGGCCTACATAGCCCTTGTAGATAAATAATTAAAAGGTTCGATTGATTCCGGGATAACTTCGAAAATTTAGCCAGGGAACTTGCTGCTCGGCCATATGGGTGACTGGTATAATTAAGGAAAATGGAGTGGAATAAAGACAATAATAGAAACTGGGTATTCTTAAGGCAAACTACTGCGAATCATCTATATTTATCATTACGCATTATCGGAGTAGGCTATATTATAAGGTCGATATACCGGTAAATAAGAAACAACACATTTTAAAACATAATAGTGTTCTGGACATATTTATCTACTATCAGTGTATTTGTATTATAATTTTAAAAAATATACGCAGCTTCTACTATCTATTCTGTATTTAGGGTGGCAATGTAAAAGACAATGTATGCAATGGTTGTGAAGATAATGTTTGTAATAATATAATATCCAATACGCGGTTCACGCAACTGATCTTGCTACCACTTAGCTATACAAATATATAGAGAGGCAGCGTTGTCAATGTCTGGCAGGTGGGTAACCCAATGAGGCGCCACCCTGTATACACTAGGCTACCCCGAGTGTTAACCCCTTCAGCACCATAATGCCTTTTTACCATTGATTCTGGCTAAAATTAGACGGTTTTTATGAAATTGAAGAAGGACCTACGTTACTAAGAGTGTGTATTGATATTGTATTTACCCATTTCAGTCGTAGAAGTAGATTATATACTAAAAAAATAGTCTAATGGTAACCAGAATATGATGCAAATTACGTCATGGTGATGAAGAGGTTAACAAATGTGCAGTATTATATTCCTATAAACACACAATATTTTACCAAGAGTAACCTATCACATATAGACCTACCCAGCATTCCTACTAAAAGGTCTGGCTATCATTAGACGATTTTACATAGCTTATGAAGGATCTGTGGGAAAATTAACAGGGTAAAGACTCTCAATTAACTCTGACTTCCATATTGGCCTACCGTTCCTGATCGCTGTAAAATCGTCGAATAATAGCCAGAAAACAAATGAGTAATCGGATCTAGAAAGGGTTAAATGGGTTACTTTTGAAATTCTAGGTGTGATGCCGGTTGTGTCGGGGATATCCAGCTATTAACCCCTTGAAGGTCTGACGCGTTTTAGCAGCTTATTTTGGCTATCATTAGACGATTTCATGCAGCTTGAGAAGGATCTGTGGGTATTAAGAAGTGTACAGACTATCTCAATCAACCCTTTGACTTCCATATTACCGTTACTAATCTAAATAAAATCGTCTAATAGTAGCCTGAAAACAAAAGAAAGGCATATTGGAGCTTGAAAGAGTTAACAATTATATTTTATTATCTGCGTGGTTGAATTGTTGTGCCAACAGTGATGTATGGGGCTGAGACATGGGCTCTGAAGAAAAAGGAGAAAAGAGGGCTGGGGATGTGATGGAGATGAGCTGCTTGAGGAGTATGTGTGGAGTTACTCGTAGAGACAGATTGAGGAATGAAGAGATACGTAGGAGAGTGGGGCAGCAGGAACATTTGTCAGCCATAGTGGACAGAAGGGTGCTGAGCTGGTATGGTCTTGTTGAAACAAATGGGAGATGAAAGACTTACAAAGAGAATATGTGAGTCAGGTACAAGGGGAGATAGAAGGGCAGGAAGACCCATTGAGATGGAGAGACTGTGTAAGAAAGGCTTTGGATGATAGAGGAATGACTATAGATCAGGCATGGGAAGTGGTGGTGGACAGGAGTGAATGGAGAATGCTTGTGAATAGTGGAGTGAACACGTGGTCATTTGGAGTAAGGGGTCGGGCGCAAGTTCGACTAGATAATAGTCCATCAGGCACCTGGCCCGGGGGGACGATTAATATGAAGGGTGTGCCTGGAAGTGTGGTGGGAGGGCTTGTGGCTTTGGCTCCGCTGCATGTCTGCCTGCCGAGATCGGAACCTCTCCGGGTGGTCAGGGGCCGGGGGAGTGCTGGAGCGACCTTGGTAACCCTGGTCTCTGGGTCTTCTCCTGGGTGACCTGGATGTGTGTGAGTTTGTGTTTTTTATCTGTGTTTTATTTTTTGTTTTATGTTGTTTTTGTGTTTTTCCCTGTTCTTGCTCTGTCTTGAGTCGGCTACCCCCAAAATGGGGATTGGGCCTGAGCAAACAGATAGATAGATAG